>VZQC01000883.1:1627883-1780198 GCA_009823505.1 Rhizomys pruinosus | reverse complement strand
AGAAAAAAAAAAAAAAAAAAAAGAAGTTGTTTGCAATGCAGGTTCTATAGAGAACATCAGCTGACAGACATGGCAGCCAAGCTTTCACATGCCTGAAAGATGTGGGTGAGGTAAGGGACATTCTGGTAGTGATTAGTGATGCAACACACACAATAAACAGCTCTCCCCTCAAAGATAAGAAGAGACACTGTGAGTGAGCCTAGCTCAAGGTCAAAGATTCAAATTACCCAAAATGCTCCAAAGGGTTGGAGTTTTTTTGTATTGGTGGGGGTTGAGGGTTGAGACATTCCCAGCTAGCCTGAAACTCTCTATGTAGACTAAGCTGACCTCAATTTCACAGAGATCTACTTGCACCTGGCTCCCAAGTGCTGGGATTAAAGGCTAGGGCCACCACGTCCAGGGGTTGCAGTTTCTTACTTCCTTGTGTCTATGCTGGGATTTTGTCTGGTTGGAGCTTATGTGGAACTTGTGGGTTGATGTGAGTAACTGTCCAGGTATGTGAAGAACTGTTTCCTTCACCACCTCTGATTTTGACACTCTTTCCACCATCTCTGTGGCAATAATCCCTGAGCTTTTACAGGCAGACGTTTGATATGGGTGTCCAATTTAGGAATAACCACTGTGTGGTCTTCTATTCTCTGTATGTTGTCCAGTTTTGGTTTCAGTGTTAATCAACATCTGCTGGATGAGGGGCTTCTTTGGTGAGAGTGGAGAGATGCATTAATCTACAGGCATAAGAAGGAGTCACTTTAATACTGTACCTATTTAGCAGAATCATAATATTAAGCTCTCCTCCATGGTCTATGAGCTGTCTAGATACAAGTTCCTAGGCCTAATATCAATGTCAGGTATGGACCCTGTCTTATGAAGCAGAATTTAAATACAATTAGAAAATGGGTACTCCTATAATACTGTTCTCACCACTACATCAGAGGCTGTATCTTGATGGGCCAGTTGTTGAAGCATTCAGGATTCACAACTGGGTAAGGTTAATAATTAATTTTCTCTTCTGGTTGAGAGAATGGCACTTCCCAGCACTGTGAATGTAAGCCAGTAGAGATGAACCTTTGAGGTCAGTACCAGCTTGATTTCTCCTATGGCTCCTATATGGAGTATTTTCAGCAATATGGTTTTACCAAGTTTTTAAAATTTGTTTTTATTTTATGTGTATGAGTGCTACATTTATGCAAGTGCATTCATGTACAGTGCTCCTGGATGCCAGAAGAGGGCATCAGATATCCTGGAATTGGAGTCACTGATGGCTGTTAGCCATCATGTTGGTGCAGGAAATCAGGAGGAACAGGCAGCTCCTTCATGGCACTGCCCACATTCAAGGTGAGCCTTTGTTCCCCAGTGATATTTCTCTGGAAATGCCCTCAGAGACACAACCAGAGTTGTTTCTCTTAGGTGATTCCCAATCTAGTCAACCTGACAAAGAAGACTAACAACATGGGTGGCAGTTAAGCTTAATTGAGACAAATGCAGGATCATGACTTCAAAGGTTGAAGATAAAAGAATAATGGAAATAGTAAAGACATTAAGCAAAAGAGAAATTGTTTCTTTAAGAAATTTTAACGGGGCTGGAGGAATGGCCTAGCGGTTAAGAGCGCCAACTGCTCTTACAGAGGACCCGGGTTCGATCCCCAGCACCCACATGGCGGCCAAGAACCGTCTGAAACTCCAATTCCAGGAGAACTCCAGTTCCAGGGGAGTCCGACACCCTCTTCTGATCTCCGCGGCATTGCATGACACGGGAGCACAAACTTGCATGCAGACAGTACATTCATACACATACAGAAATAAATAAAATTAATAAAAAAATTTAAAAAAGAGAAATTTTAACAGATCATTTAGAAAGGAAATTTACAGGGATGGAGAGATGGCTCAGTGGTTAAGGGCATTGGCTGCTCTTGCAGAGGGCCCAGGTTTGGTTTCCAGCACCCACGTGGTGATTAATGACTGCCTGTAACGCCAGCACCGGGGGACCTAACACCACTTCTGATCTCCTCAGGCATTGTTATCAAGATGGTGAGATTACATATGTGCAAGCAAAACACTCATACACATTGAATAAGTGAATAGATAAATAAGTAAAGGCAACTTACCTAACTGAAAAGTGGACAAAGTTATGAACAGCTACAGGTTATTGTCTATTTCACCAGTGGATTAGAGATTTCTAATTTAAAATCGGGAGAAAGGAGACTGATGACATTTAAGGTAACATGGGAACTGTACTAATATGTTACCCAGGGAAACTAATGAAAATTACTTAAAAACACTTCACCTTTGTGAAAATGGTCTTCATACTCTATAATAAATGAAGAAACAACTACTTGCTGAAGATGCTGTCTTTCCTCCATTGTGTCTTCTGGAACCCCTTGTCAAATATGAGGTGGCTGAGATTATATGTGCTCAAGTTTGGATCTTTAGTTTTGTTCCATTGGTCAACAGGTCTGTTTTTGTGCCTGTACCAAGCTGTTTTTATGACTATAGCCCTGTAGTATAGTTTGAAGTCTGGTATAGAGATCCCCCCTGTATTGCTCTTTTCACTCAGGGTTGCTTTGGCTATTCTGGGTCTTTTGTTTTTCCAAATGAAACTATGGACTCTTTTTCCAAGCCTGTGAAGAAACTCTTGGGAATTTTAATTGGGATTACATTAAATCTGTACAAGAGTTTGGGTAGAATGGACATTTTTACTATATTAATTTTCCCAATCCATGAGCATGGGAGGTCTTTCCATCTTCTGATGTCTTCTTCAATTTCCTTCTTCAGGGGTTTAAAATTTTTGTTGTCGAGATCTTTGGTGTCTTTGGTTAGGTTTGTTCCTAGGTATTTTATTGTTTTTGAGGCTATTGTGAGTGGGAAGGTCTCCTTATATTCCTTCTTCAGTTGCTTATTGTTGGTATAAAGAAAGGCTACCGATTTTTCTAGGTTAATTTTGCATCCTGCCACTTTACTGAAACTCTTAATTGTTTCTAGGAGTTTTCTGGTGGAGTTTTTAGCATCCCTTAAGTAAACAATCATATTATCAGCAAAAAAAGATAGCTTGACTTCCTCTTTTCCAATTAGTACTCCTTTAATTTCTTTTTCTTGCCTTATTGCCCTAGCAAGTGTTTCAAGCACTATATTGAAGAGGAGTGGCAACAGGGAGGAGCCTTGCTGAGTTGCTACCTTTAAGGGCAATGCTTCTGTCTTTTCTCCATTTAGGATGATGTTGGCTGTGGGTTACCTGTATATGGCTTTGATTACATTGAGGAATGATCACTCCAATCCAATTCCTTCAAGGTCTTTAAGCATGAAGAGATGCTGGATTTTGTCAATGACTTTTTCTGTGTCAATTGAGATGATCATGTGGTTATTTTCTTTCAGTCCATTTATGTGTTTTATGATATTTATTGATTTTTGTATGTTGAACCATCCCTGAATCTCTGGTATGAATCCAATTTGGTCAGGATGGATGATCTTTTTGATGCCAATCTGCATGCAGTTTGCAAGTATTTTGTTGAGAATTTTTCCATATGTGTTCACTAGGGATATGGGTCTATAGTTCTCCTTTTTGGTTGTATCTTTGCCTGGTTATGGTATTAGAGTTATGCTAGCTTCATAGAAGGAATTTGGAAGATTTCCCTTGGCTTGCATCCTTCTGAACAATAATGGTTGTAAGTCTTTTTGAAATGTTTTATAGAATTCTGCCGTGAAACCATCTGGGCCTGGGCTTTTTAAATTTGGGATGTTTCTTATTACATTTTTCTATTTCTTCATATATTAAGCTGTCAGTCTCTTCTTGGTTAAGCTTTGGTGATTCCCAGGATTTCAGATATTCATCCATTTCTCCTAGGTTTTCAAACTTAGTAGAGTATTGGTTTTTGAAGTATTCCTGTATGATTGTCTGGATCTTTTCATTGTCTGTTGTGATATTTTCCCTTTCATCATGAATTCTATTGATTTGGAATTGGTCTTTCTTTTGGTTAACTGGGCTAAAGGTCTGTCTAGCTCATCATATTTATTCTCTCAAAGAACCAACTTTTGGATTCATTGATTTTTTTTTTTTTGTATTGTTTTCTTTAATTCTAGTTCATTGATTTCTGATCTTATTTTTGTTATTTCTTCCTGTTTAGGGTTCATTTGTTGTTGTCTCTCAAGTGTTTTTAGCTGCAGTGTTAGATCGTTCACTTGTGCTCTTTCTGTTTTTCTAATGTAGACATGAGGCACAGCTTTTCTTTTTTTTCTTTATTTTTAAGGGATTCTACAATATAAGAGCACAGTTGTTTTCTGATCACAATGATGTTGCTTAGTTTGCCATACAATTAGGTAATTGATGCTAGCATCCACAGATGAGGGATACCATTCATCATTTGTTTTTCTGGGAATGTGTTACTTCACTCAGCATGATATCTACTAGCTCCAACCATTTACTTGCAAAGTTCATGATGTCATCTTTCTTTACTGCTGCATAGAACTCCATTGTGTAGATGTACCACATTTTCTCTCTCCACTCATCAGTTGAGGGGCAGTTGGGAATCACCAAAGCTCAACCAAGAAGAGATTGACAGCTTAATCAGACCCATAATATATGGAGAAATTGAAGATGTAATAAGAAACCTCCCAACTGAAAAAAGCCCTGTCCCAGATTGTTTCATGGCAGAGTTCTATAAAACATTTCAAAAAGACTTACAACCATTATTACTCAAATTGTTTAGAAGGATACAAACAAAGGGAATTCTCCCAAATTCCTTCTATGAAGCCAGCATCACTCTGTTACCAAAACCAGGCAAAGATACAACCAAAGAGAACTATAGAACCATCTTCCTAAATGAACACAGATGCCAAAATTCTAAACAGGATACTGGCAAATCACAAACAGACTCACATCAAGAAGATCATCCATCATGACCAAGGTGGATTCATACCAGAGATCCAGGGATGGTTCAACATATGAAAATCAATAAATATCATCAAGCATATAAATGGACTGAAAGACAAAAACCATACAATCATCTCAATTGATGCGGAGAATCCTTTGACAAAATCCAGCATCCCTTCATGCTTTAAGTCCTAGAGGGAACTGAATTGGAGGGATCATTCCTTAATGTAATCAAAGCCATATATAGGAAACCCACAGCCAATATCATCCTAAATGGGTAAATGACAGAAGCATTCCCTTTACAGGTAGGAACTCAGCAAGGTTGCCCCTGTCACCACTCCTCTTCAATATAGTGCCTGAAACACTTGCCAGGGCAATAGGAAAGAAAAGGAAATTAAAGGAGTACTAATTGGAAAAGAGGAAATCAAGGTATCCCTTTTTGCTGATGATATGATTTTTTACCTAAGGGATGCTAAAAACTCCACCAGAAAACTCCTAGAAATGATTAAGAGCTTTAGTAAAGGAGCTGGAGAGATGACCTAGTGGTTAAGAGCCGATTGCTCTTGCAGAGGACCCAGGTTCGATCCCTAGCACCCACATGGCGGCTGAGAGCTGTCTTTAATTCCAGTTCCAGGGGAATCCGACACCCTCTTCTGACCTCTGCAGCATTTCAGGACAGGGGTGCAAACCTACATGCATTGCATGACATGGGTGCACAAACTTACATGCAAACAGTACATTCGTACACATTAAAAATAAATAAAATAAATAAAATTTAAAAAATAATAAATATAATTTAAAAAGAGCTTTAGTAAAGTGGCAGGATACAAAATTAACCTAGAAAAATCAGTAGCCTTTCTTTTCACCAACAACAAGCAACTGAAGAAGGAATTCAAGGAGACCTTCCCAATCACAATAGCCTCAAAAACAATAAAATACCTAGGAACAAACCCAACCAAAGACACCAAAGATCTTGACAACAAAAATTTTAAACCCCTGAAGAAGGAAATTGAAGAAGACATCAGAAGATGGAAAGACCTCCCATGCTCATGGATTGGAAAAATTAATATATTAAAAATGTCCACTCTACCCAAACTCTTGTATAGATGTAATGCAATTCCAATTAAAATTCCCAAGAGTTTCTTCACAGGCTTGGAGAAAAAAGTCCTTAATTTCATTTGGAAAAATGAAAGAACCAGAATAGCCAAAGGAACCCTGAGTGAAAAGAGCAATACAGGGGGGATCCCTATACCAGACTTCAAACTATACTACAGGGCTATAGTCATGAAAACAGCTTGGTACAGGCACAAAAACAGACCTGTTGACCAATGGAACAAAACTGAAGATCCAATCTTGAGCACATACTATTTCAGCCACCTCATATTTGACAAGGGGTCCAAGAAGACACAATGGAGGAAAGACATCATCTTCAGCAAGTGGTGTTGGCAAAACTGGATCACCACTTTAGAAGAATGAAATTGACAAATAAGACCTCATTGAACTCAAAAGCTCTGTACATCAAAAGAAATGATCAAGGAAGTGAAGAGAAAACCCACAGATTGGGAGGAAACCTTCACCACAGATACATCTGACAAAGCATTGATTTCCAGAATATATAAACTACTCAAAAAACAAAGGAGAAAGAAAACAAATTACCCCTTCAATAGATGGAGCAAAGAGCTGAACAGAGACTTCACAAGTGAGGAATTAGAGATGGCTGAGAAACATCTTAAGAAGTGTTCAATGTCGCTAGTAATTAAGGAAATGCAAATTAAAACCACTTTTTTTAAAAATATTTTTTATTATTAATTTTATTTATTTCTGTATGTGTATGAATGTACTGTCTGCATGCAGGTCTATGCACCCATGTCGTGCAACGCCGCGGAGGTCAGAAGAGGGTCTCGGATTCCCCTGGAACTGGAGTTCTCCTGGAATTGGAGTTTCAGACGGTTCTCAGCCGCCATGTGGGTGCTGGGAATCGAACCCGGGTCCTCTGTAAGAGCGGTCAGCGCTCTTAACCGCTAGGTCATCTCTCCAGCCCCAAATTAAAACCACTTTAAGATATCATCTTACTCCAATAAGACTGGCTAGGATCAAGAAAACAAATGGTATCAAGTGCTGGAGAGGTTGTGGGGAAAGGGGAACACTCATCCACTGCTGGTGGGAATGTAAACAGCCACATGGAAAGTAGTGTGGAGAATCCTTGGAAGACTTGGAATGAACTTTCCACCTGACCCAGCCATACCACTCCTGAGTATGTACCCACAAGACTCATCTTACTGCAGAGATACATGCACAGCTATGTTTATTGCAGCTCTCTTCACAATAGCAAGGAGCTGAAAGCACATCTTTTCAACCTTCTAATATGCCTGAAGACTCATGTCTCTCCAAGAATCTTCCAAACCTTCAGTGCCAAATAGGGACTGTTGGGACATCCAACTTGGGGACTGAGCTACTACTGGGGTTTGATCCTCTTTAGAGTATTATCTACCATTGTTGGACTATCCAGGCTGTATCATGGACACCAGTACAGGAAGATCAAGACAGGACATCGTGCTTACTGGATCTTATTTGGTGACCATGGGAAGGGAAAACCCCAGTGTGGAGCACAAGGGCAGAACTGATGGTGCCTTGGGCTTGCCAAGGAGGAGCCTCTAAACATGACATCTTTCAGATTAATAAAGAAAAAATATCATAAGCTGAAGATGTTAACACCTATGATATATGTGGCATGCATATATGCATATTTTCGAGTGATGCATATTAGAAGGTATAACAACAACAACAACAACAACAACAAAAGACTGGGTCAAAGAACTGACTGAATGGGAACTTCTACTTGAAACAGTGATCTTCTGCATTGAGCATTTTGAAGTAGACTGAGAAAAAGATGAAAAACATGTTTGGCAGAATGCACGAGCTCTGGTGGGGTGTGGGGGCAGGGAGGGGGGAATGGGTCTAGATTTGATTTGCAATTTTGTATGAAATGCAGAAAGCTTCAATAAAAATTGGCTTTGGAAAAATAGTTCTATATAAATTCCAGAAAAATGTGAAGACTGTGGTATTTGAACTGAGACCCTTCTCTTCTTTCCTGCTGCCTGCTCAGCAGAGGAGATCCTCTCTTCAAAGCCCCACAGCCAGGAAAAAGCCTCCATCCAAAGCTCAAAGGAGCGAATGTATCACTCTGCAGCAGTGCCCTGGAGTTGAGGCTCAGTTCTAGGGGATATGATGGACAGATAGATAGCCAGCCCTGTTAACCCAGACTCTGCATATGAAGGTGACTCCTCCAGAGTGTGATTCAGTTGCCTGATCCAGAAAATAGCAGCTCCATGCAGTGGGCAGCTCAGGTATCACCAGGCATGAGATTTTTTTTCTATTGTTGTGACAGCTTGTCATTGTCCTAATAGCTCCAGAGCCCAGCCTGAGACAATCTGCCTACAAGAAGCAGTGGCTAATAAAACAGACATTTCCTAACCTGTTCTCCATAGTGAGCCTAGAGAAATTCAGTCCTCCCAGCATTCTGAAGAAAGGAAAGACTGATGGGAAAGGAAGAAGCAGGAAGGGTTCTGTGGATTTAATGAAGACTCCACCATCCTCTGGTCTTGCAAGATGGAAGGAAAGAAGATCAGCTTAGCTTGGAAAACTCCCTGGGTCAGAACAAATATCGAGCACTCACTGCAGAATCTGTTCTTTTCAAAGACCCATAATTGATTAGTTTTCTTCATTACTTGCAACTACCATGACTACACAGTATCTAAAACATAAATTTGCATCTTCTCCACTGCCAGAATTTATTTGATGACCATAAATTTACAAGCTACATTGTAAATTTCATTGACTGCAGTTCACCAGGTAGCTGGCTGATGCCAAACACAGGCCCATTTTCTCCAGTCTTAACTACTAATGTTAACTCAAAGATCAGATACCACACAGTAAAAAGCGCTCTCTCTCTCTCTCTCTCTCTCTCTCTCTCTCTCTCTCTCTCTCTCTCTCTCTCAAGCCTGGGACCCACAGTGTGAAAGGAGAGAACTGACTCCTACCAGTTGTCCCCTGACCTCCGCGTGGGCTCCATGCTATGTCTGCCCACACAGAGATGCTCATACATCACACACACACACACACACACACACACAGAGAGAGAGAGAGAGAGAGAGAGAGAGAGAGAGAGAGAGAGAGAGCCCTAATAAACATGTGACAAGTCAACAGAGGTTTCTGTGCCCAATACTAATATTAGTAAGATCAGATAGGTGGAGATGCTGGGGTCCTTTTCCACTTTGTGGCAGGATTGATGGTCTGGTGAGCCATTAAGACAAGTCCAAAAAAACTGGTTCTTGGCTTTGCTTTTATTGTATACAATTTTGATTTACTGAACCAAATTCTGCAGTTCTAAGTAAAAAGCTTTATGAAAAGAACTGTGGCCTCTGGAGTTTACATTTCTTCTGGTAACAGGTACTTTGATTTCATTCTAAAGAACAAAGTTTGTCCCGTAGATCACTGCAGTGTTTCCTGTTTCTCATGACCTTGTCGACTTCCGGTTTTGCCCCATTACCTTGCGTCTCCCTCTGCACTGGGTCCAGGCATGCTGGCATGGTTTATGCATTGTTCCTCTTAATAAGACTAACCCAACACACACCCACTTTTAGATGAGATCAGGTGCGTTCAGGGTGGTATGGCCGTAGACACACACCCACTTTTAAAACTGACAATGTAGAGAATTTCAAGTGGCTCTGTGAAGGCCTCTGTCTTGAGTGATTTTTCAGATTCTTGGATGCAGCTCTGCTTACAACCATACCACTACTGCAGAGAGAACCAAATTCTTTAACCATGCACCTTTGGATGGAAAATGATAGGCATGACACAGCTAGTTTGATTGCTTCGGAGATGGTCTACTCTACATTAATTGAATCATGCTGAATATGTTGCACTAGTAACTGTGAGACTGTTAAAAAATAGCTCTTTTTAGAAACATTAAGGCTTTAATCAGAAGAAACGAGTCTGAGTGCTGGTGCTACCATGCGATTTTCAGGACTGTCAGTCAAGTATCCTTGCTCTTTATATCACTGTAGAAAACTGAGATAACTTGATAATATGACCTATCCCACTGAGATTTGGAAGGCAAAAATATATTTCATATACCTTATTGTGTAGTGTTGTTTTAACTTGTTTCTAAATAATCTCTGACTTGGAAAATAAAGCTTCTAAAGATAAATTTGATAAAAAACTCAACTGAATATGAACAATGAAATGACCTCAAGATACTTGCAGAGCAATGAAGGATGTCACTACAGGTCACCACAGGGCTTCTCAGTCCTGTCTTCTTAGGGCCCACCTAGAAAATAGTTGACTACTGTGCAGACCTATATGCTAAGTGGACACAGCTACTGCTCCTCAAAGAAGGGAGGACACAAGTGCTTCTTCAGTGGCTGAAGGGAATCCTGCTTGGCCCAGATGGGGTGTTCTGTTCTCTGAAATATGTGCTGAAGTATAGTATGAGTGCTTTGAATACAACCCTTCCAACAGTTTACAAAGAACAGTACACGCTTACAAGATGCAGGGATGCATAATTCTCTCTAGTCGTGGTCTCCATATCAGTTCCATTTCTTGTTTTCTTAGAATTTGCACCTCTTGATTCCTTGCTTGCTTGTGGGATCTCCAGTGCTCCCATTTTCTTTGAACTGACTTTAACACACTATAGCCAATGCCAGTGTGGCTGGGAGCAGCAGGTGAAGAGGATGGAGCCCTAATCCAATAAAGCTGGTGTCCTTATAAAGAAGATATGCAAGAGACACCAACCCCATAAGCAAAGGTGTCATATGAGAACACAGACAGAGAGAATCTAGTCAGTCCCAGAGCTCTTGTCAGAAACCAACCCTGCTACTTCTTTCACCTTCTGTTTGAGACTCCAGGATTGTGAGAAAATAAATACATGTTGTTAGGTATGCTCTAACCTGTACAGTTGCAGAGTGGAAGTCTTAGTAAACTAATACAACACGTTATTATGAAACTGCAGTTTGAAGCAAGGTGATATCAGAGAGCCATACACTGACAGCAGACAATGAGTGTGAGAATGTGTGTGTATGTGTGTGTGTGTGTGTGTGTGTGTGTGTGTGTGTATGTGTGTGTGTGTGTGCCTGCTCTTTGCTGGTGGGAATGTGCAATGGTCTAGCTTTGGAGACCAATGGCCAACTGCTTTCTAAACAATATATATATATCCACGCAATCAGAAACCATGTTTCTTTGAATTTACTCTAATGTGCTAAAGACTTAACAGTAGCTTAGAAAGAAACATTTTACAGTGTGGATGTGTACTAATAACAAGGGGTTGGTAACATAAATTGAGCATGGGGCCCAACCTAAACACTGTGAGGATCGGAACCTCTTCCCAGTGGCAACAAATAGTTCTGTATTTCCCACAAGACCACCAACACTGTGGGAGGAGTGTATTGTCAGTCGCTTGTAAAGGACGGCATAAGCTTCACACCTCACGGTTTTAGAATGCCTAAACCTAGATGTATTCTGAAAAATCAAGACAAACAGCAAAAAAACAGAAGGAGACTGTGCTTGTGACTGAAGGGAAGGAAAAATATCCTGTAGATGTTGCAACTTAGGGGGAGGCTGGGCTATAGGAACTGTGCTCTGTGTTCAGGATGGGTGGATTGTGAAGGGTACTCTGGAAATCACTTAACAGGTATAAGGATGAAGAAATAAAGCAAGTGGTCTGGAGCCCTGATATGATTTGTATATCTCCACCAAAAACCAAGCCGAGGGGACATAGACCACCTGCCAGGCTGGTGCTACAGGAGAGGGAGGTGTTGTCCCAGCCTCTTCCATGCTTATTCCCGTGCTTCCTAGATTCTGTAGAATCCCCAGAAGTCCACAATGCACTAGGAAGCCAGGCCTGGCCGCTCTCCGGCTCCTCTTATCCCAATCTCCCACCTCCAGAGTGTGCTGAGGCCATGGAAATATGAACTCTGAGGCGTCCTGCTCCAGATGACTTTCGGTTTCATTCCTGAACTAACAGTGATATTGAAATGTTACCAATGATGATAAGGAGAAAGGATCAAAGAAGACAATGCTTGGTATTGATGACTCCGAGAAGCCACAATGTCTGTAGAGATTTTCACTCCATCCATCACATCCCATGTGACAGCAGTTGGCTGAGAGACCACAGGAAATGTGTGGGCTAAGGGATGTGCTATGAGCCTCAGACAGTTCTAAGGAATTTCAACCTGGATCTGGTTTCTGCTTCAATGGCATTTATTGGTTCAGCATTCACTCCAGACTCCTGAAAAAGGGTCGGTGTTCTTTGTATACAGGTACTCATGTACAATGAGCCTCAAAACTAGTATCAAGCATCTGCTGAGCTTTAACTCATTCCAGTCTAACACAGAAAAAATACCCCTTTATTAAACTTAAGCCGAACATATTGATTTATGACCTCTATCCAATGGTTCTAGGTCCGTCTTTGGGATTTAGACAGAATAGATACAATTGGACTCCTTGTGACCATTTTAAACTGTCTTCCTATAACTGTGCTCTCAGGTGTTCTAATCCCTCACCAGTGTCTCCACTGTACCTGTGTACATGTGTGTGCATGCGTGTGTATGTGTGTGCACATGTGCTTTTGTGCTTTCTTCTCTAACTAAGCATGGTGGATTCTCTCACCTGTCCCGCTTCTGTGGGATTGCTTTTTATACTCTCAGAACATTGTTTCGTTCACTGACCGTCAGCCACTAAGAACAGAATGCAATATGGCAGGAGGCCATGATCCTTTCTGAGCTTCATAGAGACAGTTTACTTTCAGCTCACATCCAGCTCCACAGTAGCCCCCAGGCAGATTCTGTCCTCAACCCTGACATCATAAAATGTTTTTACCAACTTTGCATATCTCCCAGTCTGAGCAACTTATGATATATCTTATCTACTTTAAAACTTTAGTTTAAAGGCTGGAGAGATGGCTCAATGGTTAAGAGCATGGGTTGTTCTTGCAAGCATCCTGGGTTTGAATCCCAGACCCACCCCCATGGTGGCTAACAACCATCTATAACTTGAGTTCTAGAATATCTGAAGCTCTCCTCTGTCCTCCATGGGCTCTGTATGACACAGATGCATTCACACACATGCATGTATTACATACATATACATAAAATAAAAAGAAAAAAGTAAAAGACCTTTAGTTTAAAATATTTTAGTATTTATATATTTATTTGTGCATATGTATGTGTTCATGTTAATGGTCATGGGTATACATGTGAGTGGAAGCCAGAGTGTCTTCTATTGTTTTTCATCTTATTTCTTCACAGGGGTCTTTCATTGAACTTGGATCTCTCTGATTCTGGCTGCCCAGTGAACTCCATGGATCACCTTGTCTCCCTACTCTGATGTCAGCTGGAGTTATAGATATTCACTGTATTTGGCTTTCTGTCTGGGTACCATGGACCAAAGTCAGGTCCTTACCCTTTTGTGGTGGATACTTTAAAGACTGAACCATCTCCCTAGCCTGGCCCATCTTTTCTTTTCATAGTGCATCCTTGATTCTTTCACCTCTTTACCTTATTACTACTTTTGACAGCTCTACTTTATAGAAGCATATTCCTTAGTGTCTATTTTTCCTCCTGAACTTGTCACTGTTTGTTTCCTAACAAAATTAATTCACTTGGTTTAAAGTATTCTTTGAGTTGGGATGGGTTCTTGAGCTTAGTCTGATGTTGGGCCCCAAATGGTGGTTGAGACATCTTGCTGAGAACAAACTCTAAACTGACTTTAAGGAAAATGGTCTCCCTTCACTACTGGCACATTCAACATTCTCAGAGTATTTTATCACAGCAACAGAATAAATGGAGACAGAAACCAGCACCAAGAAGTAGAACTAGGACTGTAATAAACCCGACTAGATGTTCTTTGGCAACATGAGCAATTTTATGGCTGGAATGTGGAAAAGTTTGATACTTTGTGCTAGAAAAGCCATTGAATGATGGAAGTAGAGCTTATTGGGCCATTCTTCTGGGAGCTTGGAAGACAAGAATGAAGGCTGAGAGAAATGTAGATGGTGGGAACTCAGCGTGTGAGATTTCAGAGGGGAGCAAGGATACTATGACACATCCATGTGCTATTAAGGCCAAGAACTTGGCTTCATTCTACCAGCATCTAGGAAATGTCAGGTTGGATTAAAAGGTATTGGGCTGATTGCTTAGGCAAAGGAAATTTCAAGACAGGAACACATTTAGGCAAATGCTAACAAGGAACTGTAGTAACTCATAGATTAACACTATTGTACAGAAACTTCAATGGGGAAGGTATCCTGAGGAAACTTCCTACACCTCAGTTATAAGGCTCCATTTTATTTAGATCTAAATTTATTTAAAGAAAGCCTAAGCTAATGAGGGTCCTTGCTCCCCCAAAGCAGTTACATAGGAAAGTGTTTCCCAGGCTCAGCACACAGAAGCTGACACAGCTGTGGTCCAGGGAGCCAAGCTCCACTTTGAGATGCTAGAAGCATCATCCATCTGGTGTCAGTTTTGAAGCCCTGAAAGAGGCAAGATTGGGGGGGCCCATGGAGAAGAGCTGAAACAACACACTGTGTGTCAGGTGTCAAGTACCTGGGGAGAGGCACTGAAAGGCCGTTGGGTGGATCTGTGAAGGTGAAGCCTAGGTTGCAGTAGACACACCAAGTTAGTGGAGATGCTAGGACTGTGGGATGCCTGCCAAGAAAGGTTGCCAGCACAGGGCTGAGTTGGATGAGAGGGAATCATTGTGTGCCACAGGGGGGCAACCTGCCCTGGTGGGGCTACCCAAACAGGTTGGAGCTTAGAACATTGGTGAACACAGAGCTTCAGGTTTGGTGTTTATGTCACTGGGTTTTGGCTTTGTTTGACTGACTGTTACTTGGTATGCCAACATTCTTCCCATAGGAATAAGAACATTTATTCTGTACCATTGCATGTTTTGAAGCCATGTAACTTGTTTCTAAGATCCTGGTTAAGAGATTTTGGATGTTTAGAGTATTGGAATTATACTGACTATGGAGACTTTTAAAGTTGTACTGTATTTTGCATTATGAGATTAAACTAGAGACTTGGGGACAAGGGGTGGGAGATTATGGTTTAAACATTAAGTATTTGGGGGTCAAGTTGATGTTTAGTTTTAATTTTCAACATGATAACTCTAGAAACACCTAGGAGATAGGCCCCTGATCATGTCTATTAGAGATTATCTTGATTACTTTAATTGAGGTAGGATGATATCTTGAGTACTAGGGTTATAGGTGTGCACTCCCAGGTTGACTGGGGGACTAGTTTTTTAAAAGTTTATTTGGTTTTGGTTTTTAATATGTGTGTGTGTGTGTGCGCACGTGTGTCTGTCTGTCTGTTTGTGTGTAGGCTTGTGAATATGAGGGCAGGAGCTTGTAGAAGCTGGAGACATCAGATCCCCTGGAGCTAGAGTTATAGGAGGTGATCCACCCAGTGTACATGAATAGAGGAACTGAGCTCAGGTCTTCCATAGCACATATTCTTCTTTTTTTTTTTTTTCTTTTTTAGTTTTTTCCTCTTTTTGGTATTTTTGAGGCAGGGTCTCCCTTTTAGTACCAGCTGTCCTGGAGCTCGCTCTGTAGACCAAGCTGGCCTTGAACCCACAGAGATCTGCCTACCTCTACCTCCCGAGTGCTGGGATTAAAGGTGCACACCACCAGACCCGGCTCCGTAGCAGATATTCTTAACAGCTGAGCCATCACTCTAGCCATGGGAGACTATTTTTAACACATAGATACATCTGCGAGAGTATGGAGTGGCTTGGAGTAATTTTTCCTATGGGTACCAATTACACCATACTCATCCAGCACAAATTATATTTTAGATGAACATTATTTTTTGGAATTTCTCTGTGAAGTAATGAATTTGACATCGGGAATTTCTTCTTATATGTTATGCTAATCATATTTGACTGCAATATCTTTGGCACTTTTACCAACCTATAGATAAATCTTTGAAAAAAAATTGCAAAATTGTGCTTAATAGTTTTGCCAAACAAATCTCTATGCCATATTTCAAAGTAATGACAAGCCTCATTTTTCTCTCTAAGAAAATTTCTCCTAAAGGAAGATTATCAATATATTAATTGATTATAAGCTAAGCCACAAAGATATTATAAATTTCAGGGTTTATACAAGACTGACATGTGTGACTCTCTCGTGTAACCACCCAGTTGTAGTCAAACATGCAGGCTAGTAAGTAACTAAATAGCCCTCTCTGTGGACAGTCTGTGGTCCTGTTGCTGCTCCAACTCTGGCATCCTAATGTTGGTAAACAAAGGAAAGACTCTTGCCGAGTGACACCCAAGGCCTGGAAGTGGTAGACACATCTTAAAACGCTTGTTTTCCCACTTCCTAAAGTGCAAACTGTGTTTACCTTGTGCCAAGTATCGTTTGGAGCCTTTTCAACCTTTCATATGTGAGAGCAAGACACAAACAGCGCAGAGTGACTATGATTAGTGGCAAAGGCGGCTGGGAACTGTGGTCTTTAGTTTAGTGACCATGGACCCAGCTAAACCTGTCTGTTTACAGAGGTAGAGGAAAAACACCAAAGCATCACTAGGATTTACTATATAGTAAAAATAAACATATAAAGGTCATAAAAATAACATATAAAGGACAAATATGAACAGTAAGCTTTAACAAATACTTCAAGTAATTAAGGAAAATGTGTTTGCTAGGAATCAGAGCACATAATATGTGGGGTGGTCTTTAAAATTATTTCTTCCCTTTTCTAAGTTTGCCCTTGAAATGTTTAATTTCATAAGCACATCATTGCTCTGAGCTCAAACTTGAGAAAAATAGATGTCTAAATAAGTTTTCTTGCTTGTAATGCTCATGTTTTCTCCTTTTAAGGTAAAAGGAAGAAGCTCAAAATAATTTAATTCAATTTCCCTAAATATCTTCATGCATGTTAATTGTTTAACTTCTTTCCAAAGATATTTTGATAGGCTTAAAGCAACAAAGTGTACTTTTCTTGTTTGAGAATTCAATCAAGTTCAGTGTCACGAGTTACTGTAAAATAAACCCCCAAAGAGCCTTTCCAACACTTTTGTCCATCTTAATAAAACAAAAATAACACATCTGAAGCAAATGTGAGTGACTACAAACCTGAGACTGAGGGAAAGCACTGTTGGCCAGGAGCAAACTGAGGAATCCACTGCTTGACTGACTGAGCCCGTGGCTGCAGGCAGATAGATGAGAAGAAAAGCAAGCCAGCAAGTCTTAATCATGGCCAATTTCATGGCAACGCCCAGTGTCCAGTGTGAGACTCTCTCCTAATCACCACCCCCCTGTCCTGACATTGGGTCCTCGGATTTGCAAAATATTCAAAGGCTTGTGCCTTTCAGTTAAACAGAGATGAAATCCATAGAAAGGGAACAAGAGAGTGAACTCTTGATACTTCATGGGAACCTCCATGGTGAATACACATCACTCAGCTGTGTGGTCTCACTTCACTTTCAGAATAATAGCCTTGACTTCACCTCCTTCCAGAATCTGTTATATGAAGAAAGTAAGTGTATTCCCTCCTGGAGACTTGAAAAATGACTTAATTTGACAAAGAAATAATCTCCCTCTCTCATTCTCTCAGTCTCCCCCTCAATCCCCACCACTGGCCAATATCAAACTTAAAGAAAGATGACACACTACCCCCATACCAACAGACTTCCCCAAAAGGAATCATTGAAAAAGTTGCACTAAATAATCTAGTTGGTGACCTCCTGACCCTCCTTTAAGGAAATCTGATTAGGCAGCTTCAACCTATACAAAAATGGAACATGGAATGTTGTTGATACATATTATTTCATTGAAAAAAATTAAGAAAACTTGCGAGCCCTACCTTGTTGTCAATACATTAAAAGCTGATTTAGAATTTGCAGAATGCCGAAGCCACGTGAATCACTCAGGGCAACATACCAATTTGCAGTTATTGTGACTTATTTGCTTATATAGGAAAAATAAAAGCAGGAGTGACTGACCTGTTTGGTGTCTTGATTCTTCTCTTCACATGGGAGGAACAAAATCAAGCACCAGGTTATCATTTATGCTTTAGTTAAAAGTAGAAAAAGTAAATATCTGTAAAAAAAAACGGCAGAAAAGCTTCAATAGAGTTGTGTGTCAGTAAGGATATATGGGAGAAGAAGTTGGAGGTGAGGTATCTCTTAGTAACTCTCCTCGTTGCTCTGGCAACATACCCTGGGCAAAAGCAAATTCAAGAGAAAGGACTGATTTTGGCTCTTGAGTCCAGGGCACAGGTCATCTTGTGAGGGAAGTCCTCCAGGGGACGGGTCATCTCATGAGGGAAGTCCTCCAGGGGACGGGTCATCTCATGAGGGAAGTCCTCCAGGGGACGGGTCATCTCGTGAGGGAAGTGCTGGTGTCAGAAGCTTAAGGTGGGGTTGAATGGCATTATGATCAGGAAGCAAAGAGTGAGGCATGCCCCTGCTCAGCACACTGCTTTCTCCTTTATACACAATTCTGTTCCCAGCCCCTAGGGTGGGTCTTCTCACCTCAACCACCTACTTAATCAGCATATTCCCATTGGCAGGTCAGAGGCCTGTCTCTCAGGGGCGTCTACATCTCATCAAGTTGATAATTAAGATTAACCATAGCAGGGTTTTTTGAAGAGCAAAAGAAGATTAAATGCAGAGAGCCTCAAGTTGGGTCAATTCCTCTGTGAAATGAAGATCAAAACCATTCCTAGCTGGGTGCGATGGTGCACACCTCTAATTCAAGCACTTGGGAAGTGAAGGGAGGAAGATCACACATTCAGTACTCTTAGACACATAGCAAGTTCAAGACCAGCCTGGGCCACAAGACACCTTGCCTTAAAAGCTAACAAAATTGAGAATAAACACAAGTTAACAGCAGACAAGCAAAGAACAAAATGGAGCTCCTGTCTCCCGGAGGTGGAATCAGCACACAGGAGTTGATGGGGAAGGATGTTTTCTCTGTCCAACTTCTGAGATGATTGACTAGGGTCTAAGTGACATTAGCAAAGTGCCTGCTAGACCCACAGGACAGATTACGAAGTGTTCCTGAGAGAAGTTAATGGAGAGTTAAGCAAGACTTGAAGGAGAGATGTGGCTGTCTGGTGTGGAGCACTCCCTGTAGGCTTCAGTGTGAAGAGCTTCAAGAAAACCCAGTTGAATCACAGCAGATATATTTATTTTTTTTTCACATAAATTTATTTATTTTTTTTAACAAATCTAGACCCGTGTTCCCGCCCATTCCCCCACCCCGCAAGAGCTCATGCATTCTGCCAAACATGCTTTTCATCTCTTTCTCAGTCTTTCTCAATATTCTCCATGAGGAAGTTGACTGTTTTGAGCAGAAGTTCACTGTTCAGTCAGTTCTCTGATGCAGTCCTTTCTGTTGTTGTTGTTGTTTCCAATATGCATTATGAACAACTGCTTTGGACAAAAGCTCAGGGGGCCCTACACAAGAAATACTTACAACTAGGTAATTGGCATTAGCATCCACACATGAGGGATACCTTTCGTCGTTTGTTTTTCTGGGACTGTGTTACTTCACTCAGCATGATGTCCTCTAGCTCTAGCCATTTTCCTGCAAAGCTTGCAAGGTCGTCTTTCTTTACTGCTGCATAGAACTCCATTGTGTAGATGTACCACATTTTCTCTATCCACTCGTCAGTTGAGGGGCATTTAGGTTGGTTCCAGCTCCTTGCTATTGTGAAGAGAGCTGCAATAAACATGGCCATGCATGTATCTCTGTGGTGGCGTGAGTCTTGAGGGTACACGCCCAGGAGTGGTATGGCTGGGTCGGGTGGCAAGTTCATTCCAAGTCTTCCAAGGGTCCCTTGGAAGACTTGGAATGAACTTGCCATATTTATTTTTTTGTAAAACTCAAGAAGCTGATCCCATTGTTCATATAAATATGCAAAGGATTGGGACTAGGGAAAACTTTGAAAAGTTTTAGCATATGTTATTCAATTTCAAGACTTTCTACAGAGAATGAGTAAAGTATCTAAAGAAGACATCTGAATAAGGAGTTATTTTTTTTCTAAATGTATTTCATTATTTATTTAGATGTTCAGGCTCTTACACTAAGTTTTTACAAGCTGGTGAACACTGACAAATTAATTCTCCACAGAACTATAGCCACACATTTCCAGACAGTGTAAATATATGGTTGAACTAACATTAATACATATCACCATTTTGTTGAGTACATAATAAAACAAATTATCAAGTATCCAATTATTAAGTTACATAGCTCAAAAGGCTAATATAAAATATTAGATGTCTTTTCAGTTTGTTAGCAGAACCCACTTTTCTTTTTGTAAGAGAGGTTAGGGAAAGAAGGGAGAAAAATCATAATTCAAACAAAAAGTTGGAAAACAACTTCTGATAGGTATAAAAAAATAAGAATTTCAGAAATTTTGATTAGGAATTGTTTAGCTACAATGCATTTCTACCTTTTAAAAATATTTGCTAAATTAAAGAGCATTTTCTACTTGTTCTGCATAAGACAAAGGCAATATTTTATTAAAAATATTTAATTGCCCCTCCCAATCTTGTTCAGGCTCTCCCTGTTAAGCTGCACCTCTGAGTATAAACATTAAATTAACTATAAGGCTTTTGTCTGGAGACATTATTTAAGATTATGTGCTTCTGTAACAATGTAGATTTTAAAAATGGAGGTTTCAGATACAATGAAATATAATAATAAAGTTGCTCAGTTTGCCTGCCAACTGGGGATTTGGTGTTAGCATCCACAAATGAGGGAAACCATTCATCTTTTTTAAATTTTTTTCTGGGACTGTGTTACTTCACTTAGTATAATGGCTTCGAGTTCCAACCATTTACCAGCAAAGCTCATGAAGTCACCTTTCTTTACTGTTGCATAGAACTCCATTGTGTAGATGTGCCACATTTTTTGTTATTCAGTCATCAGTTGGGTTGGTTCCAGCTCTTTGTTATTGTGAAGAGAGCTGCAATAAACATAGCTGTGCATGTATCTTTGCAGTAGGATGAGTCTTGTGGGTATATACCCAGGAGTGGTATGGCTGGGTCAGGTGGTAGGCTCATTTTGAGTTTTTTAAGGATTCTCCACACTGCTTTCCACAGTGGTTGTACCAGTTTACATTCCCACCAGCAGTGGGTGAGTGTTCCCATTTCCCCACAACCTCTCCAGCATTTGCTGTCTTTTGTTTTCTTGATCTTGACTAGTCTTATTGGAGTGAGATGATACTTTAGTGTGGTTTTAATTTGCATTTCCTTAATTATTAATGATGTTGAACACTTTTTAAGATGTTTCTCAGGTATGTTTACTTCCTTACTAATGAAGTCTCTGTTCAGCTCTTTACACTATCTTTTGAGTAGGTCATTTGTTTTCTTACTTCTTTGTTTTTTAAGTAGCTTGTATATTCTGGATGTTAATGCTTTGTCAGATATATCAGTAGTGAAGGTTTCCTCCCACTCTGTGGGCTTTCTCTTCACTTCCTTGATTGTTTCTTTAGCTGTACAATAGCTATTGAGTTTGATGAGGTCCCACTTGTCAGCTGTTGTCCTTATTTCCTGTGCAGTTGCTGTTTGATTTAGAAAGTCTTTTCCTACACCTATGTCTTGTTATTACTATATTTCATTGTATCTGAAAGCAAGGGTGCTATTCCAATGTGAATCTCTAAGTGGGCTCTAGAATTGCCCTACCACTTATATTCACATATTGCAATTACGTATATGTTTGGAAGACATGTAGTTATATTCTAAAGAAAAAAAAGGATGTAAAGTTACACATCTTTATACCTGAATGCAAATTTACTGTTAAAATGTGAATCTCTAAATGTGTTTAGGAATCAACATATAGTTTATTTTCAGAATTTGTAATTTTGACTTATGTGTGGAGTATATATATGCATATTTTAGAATAATGTAAAATAAAAAATTATAAAAAATGTAGGTTTCCAATAACAGCACGTAATACATAGAAAAATATTAAATAATCACTGGTTACAAGAAAAAAAAATCAAAGCAAACCTGATGTGTACTGGTATGAATGTGGGAGATGTAAACATAGAGTGATCAGGTGAATAAACGGAGGCCCGACAGTGTTTGAAATGACTGAAGGATAAACCATGGAAGGTCTGGATAGGTGTTTAGCTCCTGGGATTATTAACATGGCTCGAATGAACTGCCCTGTTCCTGTGGAAGTCACATATAGGAACATGAGATTCCTTATTACATACAGTCCAACCAATGCAACCTTAAACAAATTTATAGAGGAATTTGAGAAATATGGAGTTACCACAATAGTAAGAATATATGAAGCAACTTATGACACTGCTCTTGTGGAGAAAAAAGCATTCGTGTTCTTGATTAGCCTTTCCATGATGGTGTGCCACCATCCAACATGATAGTTGATGACTGGTTAAGTCTCGTGAAGATTAAGTTTCATGAAGAACCTGGTTGGTGCATTGCCGTCCATTGTGCTGCAGGCCTTGGGAGAGCTCCAGTGCTGGTTGCCCTGGCATTAATGGAAGGTGGAATGAAATATGAAGGTGCAGTATGATTCATAAGACAAAAGCGGCGTGGAGCTTTTAACACCAAGCAACTTTTGTATCTGGAGAAGCACTGCCCTAAAATGTGGCAGCACTTCAAGGATTACAATGGTCATAGAAACAACTGTTGTATTCAATAAACTGGGGTGCCTGATGCCATTGCCTTGCAGGTGGAACTTCAGATGGGACCTCATTTGTTGTACATAATTAGCCAGCACGTTGGCTTGGTGAATAAGTTTAAGGAAGCTTCTACAGGAATATTGAGAACCAGTTTTACCAGGCTACAAGCTTGACAGAATTGCAACCTCTTTGGGTTATGATTAACCTATTTGGACTCTTAGTAAAAGATTTTTGCTGGTCAGCAATTCAAATGTACTTATTATTTGCAAAAATTGACCTTTCCCAAAATCCTATGGTATCCAGTTATGTCTTCAAGTGTATTCCTGCGCCAGAGTCTTATCAATAAATAAGGGATTTAGAACAATTAGGTGCCAAAATACCCAGCACAAAACTTGTATATTTTTTAGTATCATAAGGATTTATTCTCTTCTAGAATCTACACAGGAAGTTTAGAACTTAGTAAAAAATACAAGAACTTGGAGAAAAGATGAGTTAACATTGATCTGGACTGACCTAGAGTAATGGAAACATTCTGTGTCACAGCTGAGATGGATTTGAACAATTTAAATTTGAAGTTTAAAATTGCCAAATAAGGTCAGACATGGTGGCACACACCTTTAATGCTAGCACTCAAGAGGTTGAAGCAGTGGATCTCTTTGAGATCAAGATGATCCTGGTCTATATATTGAGTTATAGGCCAGCTGGGGCTACAAGTGGGACTGTGTCTCAAAACAACAGAAATGGAAAGCTAAATATTGTCACATACACATTATAAGTGATTAAGCTGTTAATAAAATAATACTGTGGTCATAAATGATGTTAACTGTTGAAATGTGGTAATAACTCATCAGACTATTCTCTTCACATTTTTAATGTAAAATATAGAAGTTCATAACTCCGTGGGGCTAGGGGGATGGACTCCAGGTGCAGAGGGTCCAATGTCTGGGACCTCCACATGCATTGGCTTCATGTGCACACACCCACACACGTGCACTTGTAATTAAAAATAAATCCGAGATTTTTCTCTGCCCTTTAACAGGGGCCCGGATATTTCCAGATCACCTGAGAGTGCCTGAATCTGGCCTCCACTTGGTGGTGACCTTCCCTAATCCCACCATGCCCATCCCACTGCATAGGGGCCACCTGAAGCCTCTCCCAGTGCTACAGGGCTGAGCTTTCTTTGCCCTTTAGTAAAGGGCCAAGACCTTTCCAGACTCCCTGGGAGCTTCAGAATCCAGCCTCTTGGCCTAGGAAGCTTCCCAAACCCTGCTGTGCCTGCTGGTTTGTAGGTGCCCAGATCTTTGAAGGAAACCTGCGAGTATCTGATTGGTGACTGACTTGGGGCCCTGGGGGAACTCCTGAGTAGCTGGATTGGAGCTATTTGGTCCCTCCCATATAAAATCAAATGAGAGAACCTGAAGCCTAGACCAAACAGCTTTTCATACCCAATAAGGAAACAGCCAAGGCACATTAAGTATACAAACAGAATCAGTCTTCAACTCAACAAAGGAAGGCTTGAGTTTCACATTTGACTCACTAACAACAAAAGAAATCCACAAGCCAAATTCACAAGGAAAAATAATAATATGAATAACCCAAATAATACATCCCCAGAAAACACCACCAGTCATATAGAAGAGTGAGAACTCCCTAGAGATAACTCAGGACAGAGACTTTAAAAGAATAATCATAAACATGATCAAAGAATTCCAACACACAAACAAATCGAAGACCTAAAGGAGGATAGGGATAAATTTCTGACTGAATTAACAAAGGAGATAGAAATACTGAAGAAGCCGGGAGTGGTGGTGCACGCCTTTAATCCTAGCACTTGGGAGGCAGATGCAGGTAGATCTCTGTGAGTTCAAGGCCAGCCTGGTCTACATAGTGCCAGGCCATTTGGGACTAAAGGAGGACCCTGTCTCAAAAAAAAAAAAAAAAAAAAAAAAAAAAAAAAAAAAAAAAAAAAGAAATACTGAAGAAAACTCAGGCTGAAATGAAGAAGGCAGTGAAACACTCAATAAGCCAGTTGGAAACAATGGGAGCAAACCTCACCAACTGAATAAATGAAACGGGACACAGAATATCAAGACTGGATGATAAAGTTGAAGAACTGGACTGCTCAAGCAAAGATTATGAAAAATAAAATAAAACAGGAATGGAATATGCAGGAAATGTAAGATGCCATAAAAACACCAGATTTACACATCATAGGCATAGAGGGAGGGCAGGAATCTCAGAGTAATTGTATTGACCAGATCTTCAACAGGATTGTAGAAGAAAATTTCCCCAAATTAAGGAAACAGATGCCCAAACAAATACAAAAAGCACATAGAACACCAAATAGACAGGACCAGAAAAGAAACTCCCCATGGCATATCATAGTAAAAACATTAAACATCCAGAACAAAGAGAGAATAGTGAAAGCTGAAAACAAAACAAACAAACACACACACAAAAACAAAACAAAACAAAAAACGAGTCAGATATAAAGGAAAACTGTTCAGAATTACAGCTGACTTTTCAATGCAAACTATGAAACACAGAAGATCCTAAAGTATTCCCAGTTGTAAATGACCATACATGCCACCCCAGAATACTTTATCCAGCATAAATGTCTATTATAATTTAAAGAGAAAGGATAATCTTCCCCTTCAGAATAGGCTGAAAGAATTCATGTCCACAAAACCAGCCTCTGAGAACAATAAAAAGAGCTGAAGAAAGGAGCAACCACACCCCAGGGGCAACAGAAAGAAACTAAATGAAGCTGTAATTGTGGAAGGACAAAGCTACACCAAAAATAAGAACAGAAATAAAAATGATGAGAACCAATATACATCTTTCACTAATAACTTTAAATATCAATGGACTAAACTCCCTAATTGAAAGATGCAAGTTAGCTTAATGGATTAAGACACAAAATCCATGTTTTTGTTGTCTATCAGAAACTCATCTTACCTTCAAGGACAGGCACAATCTTAAGGTGAAAAGATGGGAAAAATATTCTGAGGAAATAGCACTAAAAAGCCAGCCTGAGTCACAATTCTAATATCTGAAAAAAATTGACTTCAAGGTAAAATTAATCAGAAGAGCTAAAGAGGGGCACTTTATTCTGATAAAAGGAACAACGGACCAAGAATATATTATAATCATGAAATATATGCACCAAACTCTGGCATCATGAACTTCAGAAAAACAGTACTAGAGGACTTTAAGAGACAGATTAATCCCAACTTACTAATAGTAGGGGACTTCAAGACCCCATTGTCTCCATTAGACAGGTCAACTAGACAAAGAATAAACAGAGAGACTTGTGAATTAGACAATACTGTATATCAAATGGACCTAACACACATCAAGTGAATATTCCACCCAAGCATCAAACAATACACTTTCTACTTAGCACCCCATGAAACTTTCTCCACATATTGGGACACAAAATAAACCTCAACAAATACAAAAGAATTGAAATAATTCCATGCATTCTATCAGACCACAATGCAATAAAGTTTACTATAAACACCAGAAGAAGGCCTAGTAACTACACGAACTCATGGAAATTAAACAACACACTCCTGAATGATGATTGGGTCGAAGAAATTAAGAAAGAAATAAACGTATTCCTGTAATTAAAAAAGATAATACAACACATCAAAACCTCTGGGACACATTGAAAACAGTCCAAAGAGGGAAATTTATAGCTCTACCCACCTACATTAAAAAAGTAGAGAGGACAAATAAATGACATAACATTGTAACTCAAGACTCCTGGAAGGAAACAATATTGTAACTCAAGACTTCAGGAAGGAAAGAACAAATGAAACTCAAACTCAGCTGACAAGAAGAAACAACAAATATCACAGGAGAAATTAACAAAATAGAAACAAACAAAACAATACAAAGAATGCAGGAATCTGAGTTGTTTCTTTGAAAAGATAAACAAGATAGATAGACCCTTGGCCCACTAACCAAAAGAATGGAAAAACAACTCTGAATCAACAAAATCAGAGATCTGTTATCACAAATATAATGAGAAGATCCAGAACATTATATGGAAATACTTTAAAAACTTATACTCTATTAAATTTGAAATCCTAAAAGAAATGGATGAGTATCTAAAGTCATGGGTATCACCAAAGCTTAACCAAGAAGAGGTCAACAGCTTAAACAGACCCAAAGCATATAAGGAAATTGAATCAGTAATACAAAACCTCCAACTAAAAACAAGACTAGGCCCAGATGGATTTAGAGCAGAATTCTACCAGACATTTTAAGGAAGATATAAAATGAATACTACTTACATTATTCAAAAAGATAGAATCATAGGAAGAACCCCCAAATTCCTTCTATGAAGCTAGCTAGCATCACTCTAATACCAAAACCTGGTAAAGATACAACCAAAAAAGAAAACTATAGACCCATATCCTTAATGAACATGGATGCTTGAACAAGATACTTGCAAACTGCATATAGACACTGTATTAGTTAGGGTTCTCTAAAGAAACAGAAGCAGCAGGACCAATATATAGCTATATACAATTTATTGATTTGCTCACGTGACAGAGTTCAAGGAGTCCAACAGTAGCTGCGCTGCACTGGAGAGGCTGAGAATCCAGGGAACTTCTCAGTCCGCAAGGCTGGATGTCTCAGTAGTCCCAGTCTGGTGCTGAAGGCCCGGTGGATTCCAGATCTGCCAGTCTCAGTACACGCTGGGATCTGAAGGGTTGATCACAGCAGCAAGACAAACTCACCAGTGAGAGAGAGGAAAGCCGCAGGAAAAAAAGGGACCAGCTCCCTCTGCCGTGGCACTTTATATTGCCTGCAGGCAGAAGGTAACGCCCACATTTGCGGTGGGCCATCCGGGTTGAGGCAGTCCAATCCGAAGATCCTTTTTCTCTTATTTGTTCCTTAGTCCAGTCAAGTTGACACCTAGGATTAACCATCACAGACACATATCACAAAGATCAAATTGGTTTTATTCCAGAGATGCAGGCATGGTTTTATATATATATAAGTCAATAGATGTCATAAATCATATAAATGGACTCAAATACAAAAATTGCATGGTCATCTCAATAGATGCAGAAAAGGCCTTTGACCAAATTCAACATGGATTTATGTTAAGACTCCAAGAGGGAATTGGATTTGAGAGAACATTCCTCAACATAATTATAAAGCTACATAGAAAACTGGAAGCATTCCCACTAAAACACCATGAAATTTGCAGGTAAATTGAGGGAACTAGAAACTGATATGCTAAGTGAATAACACAGACTCGGAAAAACAAATGATATGTGTTCTCCCTCATTTGTGGTTCCTAGCACCAAATCCTTATGTCTGAGTGGGTATCCTGATAGAACCTCAGGAATCAGGAAAATAGAAAGGAACCAGGGAGGTAAAGGAAAAGAAAGAACAGGAGAGAGAGAGGAAGAGTAGAAGATGGGTGTTGCCAAAGGAGAAATGAATAAACTGAGAGTATGTAAATTAGGGGGGGCAGAAGGTTATTCAAGGTATTTGGGGGATAAAGGCAAAGAAGCTCAAGAGAGATGAGTTCATAAGAGATTTGCATTATCAAGGGAAGGTGTGCAAATGGGAATACTTTCAATGGGCAGGACATGGAGGGAGAAGAGTCAAGAGAGATAAATACTGCCTAGCTACTGTAAAAAAAATAGGGAATAATAATAGTCCAACAGCCTCTAAACAAACTGTACATAGAATATTTCTACATGAGTCCATGTGTATAGCTGAAGGCTACATAATAAAAATCAGTGCCAGACAGGAGAAACCTTCCTTTGAGTTGTTGGCCAGGGTATTCCAAGAGACTCCCCAAATTACACAGGCTATTGGCACAGCCCTTGATTGCCTCCCAGAACTTGAAGATTAGATTCTCCTGCTGAAGATAGAATGTATTTCAGAAAAAGGACTTGGAGCAATGGAGCTACAAATGACCTGGAAGCCACTTCCCTGAAGGCTAGCTCTTATAGCTTTGGAGAGTAGTATGTAAGCTGCTAAGGGAGAACATCAAATGATGCTCCAACTCCAGCTTCTTGGCCAAATACCATATCAACGAATGACATTGGTACTGTAGTGGCACTTTTATGTTGGGGATAGCCAACAGCTACTTAATTGGACTTAAAGCCCATTCAGTGGGAGGAAAGTCATATGTGGTGCTGTAAACAACCAAATGTACATGGCTGGAGAGGTCATAGAGCTTAGAGAAAAACACAAGGCTGTCACATCCCTAGACAAATGTAATTTCTTACTATGTGCAACATGTGTATCCAAATGTCCAAAGCATAGAGAATAAGAGTCTGCAGAATGTTGGTACCTGGACAGGACAGTTAAACTCCATGCAGGAAGAGAAGCCCAAAAGAGTGTAAGAGCCAGGGAAGAAGTGCATGACCATATGGAAATAGAGTCCTACAAGCTCCTGAGACATTGCTTACCTGAACCTATAACAATTATGTCAGTCTGGACAAACCCATGCAAACTCAAGCAGACAAAATCTAGCATAGAACTGTGGAAATGAGCAGCAAACCTCAATCTTAGTCCAATAATTATTAATAGCTGATGGCTGCTGGGTGAGGAAGGGAAGATCTTCTTAAAAGGAAGGACTGTATGTGCATAGGCTGTCTAGAACCAGTAGATGAACTTGCACTGAGGAATGCCTCGGGAAACTAAATTGACACCATAGACCTTGACACAAATTACAGTTTATGTTAATTCTGGGGGGGGAAGGGGAGGTTATAGGAGGGGGGTGAAGGAGGTATAATGACGGTTAAGATTGGTTGAGAAGTTGTGTTTGAAATACACAAAAATTCAATAAAGTTTTATCAAAAGTTTCCTAAAAAGAACCCATAACTTTATATCTAGGAATTTACATGGGTCCCTGAAAGTATAGTCAGAGAATATCGAACGTAAACTGAAAGGATTGGGGGTACTTAAAGACATTTTATAGGAAGGATGAGGTTTTGTGAGCCAGGTGGAAAAATCATGCTGGGGTCCTTCTTCTTGGTTCAGGGAGGAGCTCTGTCATAGGGTTGAAAGTGATATAATAGAGGGATATAAAGATATGAAGATCAGGATGGTCATAGCTCTGAAAGTCAACTGTATGGTGATGTCCCAGTGCAACAGATTTTAACACTGAAGTCATCAAGGCACAAATTCTAAACAACTTTATTCTTAATGATGCAAGGACAAGAGGTAACACCGATGCCGATCTGCCCAGTTTGAAGAAAATGTGAAATTGGCATTTCCAAGCTTGTTTAATACAAACTAGATAAAATTAAGTTCAAGATATTAAATAAAAGATAACATTTAAAGCAATTCAAGAATAATTCAAAAGCTGATATTATTCCCAGTCCAAATTACAAAAGGTTCACACATACAAAGTTCCACATGGCGAAGCTACTTCTGAGGGACACGGAAAGTTTAAGCTCACTTTCCAAAAAAGAGCAACGCCTAATCGAAACTTTATTTAAAGAGAGTGGAGATATCTTCCACATCCTTCACATCAGAGCGTTAGTGAACCTTATTTTCAGGAAGAACCAAGCCATTAATTAGCTAATTGCTGGTTGGGGAACAAGAAGGACATTTATTAATATGTAATTCTCCTAGAATGCTCTGCTCCTCACAGTGAACTGAGAGCTGCCTTACCTAGTTTAAACTGCATTTCCCACTAGGAAACAAGCAGTAATGGAGAGAAGGGCCACACCAGTCTTCATGTATCATCATGAGAATTTCATATATGTATACAATGGAATATAACCCTATCCACCCCCATTCCCTCTTCCAACTCTTCCTGTATGACATCATGGTTGTGTCTGAATAAATAATCATCTTGACTCTTAGCATTAGTTTTAAGAGTGGGCAGGAACTCTGAAAATCATCTGTTCCCTCTGAAGTCTCACAAAACTCTGCTCCAGAGCCAGGCCTCAGCCATTCTTTTATTCAAACTGTTTCTCTTGCATCAATTGGAGAACTACAAAACTGGAACCGTCTTTTTTTTTTTTTTTTTGGTCTTTTTGAGACAGGGGTCTCCCTGTAGCCTCAGCTGTCCTGGAACTCTCTCTGTAGACCAGGCTGGCCTTGAACTTACAAAGATCCGCCTGCCTCTGCCTCCTGAGTGCTAGGATTAAAGGCGTGCGCCACCACGCCCGGCTTGGAACCGTCTTTATCAGAGAATCCTTGTCCCTAGACCTGAAATATCTCCTAGTTACAATCTCAAGCTCACTCCTCAGTTATCCTCACTAGCTTCTTTTTCTTTTTTCAAAAAATGTTTTTTTATGAGTATGAGTGTAACGCCTGCATGTGTGTAAGTGCATCTGTGTCATGTGATGCCCACGGAGGTCAGAAGAGGATGTAGGATTCCCTGGAACTGGAGATACAGATGGTTGTTAGCTGAAATGTGGGTGCTGGGAATCGAATCTGGGTCCTTTACAAGAGCAGCCAGTGCTCTTAACTGTGGAGCCATCTCTCCAGGCCAATCCTCACAATCTTCAATGAAGATACCAACGTACTTTGATATACTAAGTCAAGCACAGGGACATTTATTCGCTATTTTGGGTGGAGGGCAAAGTGGGGTCATAGGGGATTAAGGTCAGGTACCTGGTCACAAGAGCACGTGGCTCAGCTTGAGCACATTGATCTAGATTCTGTCAACTTGTTCCTATACCCCCACATGCTCCCCTCCCAACTTAATGTCTTTTTTCTTGTACAGCACACTAAGTCCAGTTGGTGCTGCTATACGTGCATGGATGTGTGGCCATGCAGTGGAGCACTGGAAACCTACCAAGGCCACATGCCCAAAGAAGAATGATCTTTCCTCCCTTAGCAGCTACCAACTATTGGTAGCTCTCAGTAAGGGGTGGCGCAAGGAGAGCACCTTCCACATCCATGATGAAACTTTGGTGGCTTGATCTTGTGCAGTATGTAGCACCATGACCACACTCATGAAATCATGGGAACTAGTCTTTCTTTTAGGCCTTCCCTCTACTCCAACAATCAGACACAGAAATGATCTAATCTTGCATTTTTAGATCCACCATTCCCCTCTGCATCTCTTCAGACTAGAAAAGTACCTGGCACACTCTAGCACTGATTGATATTTGTTGAATGACTGAATAAAGTCCTCACTTGATAAGATTATTGCATTTAACTGGTATAAGAAATGGATGGGACCATCTGGAAAATTTCCTTTTAACCTTGATCTCACATAGTTCTAAAATCATGCATCTTCTCAGAGGCATCCATTCTTGGTTTTAATCACTATTAATAAGAACCTACTGCAGGCTGGGTGTAGTGGCGCACGCCTTTAATCCTAGCACTTGGGAGGCAGAGGCAGGCAGATCTTTGTAAGTTCAAGGCCAGCCTGGTCTACAGAGTGAGCTCCAGGACAGCTGGGGCTACAGGGAGACCCTGTCTCGAAAAGACAACAAAAAAAGTAACCTACTGCATACATTTCCCTCTGAATTATCTGGACAGCATATGCTTGAAGGAAATTGCCTCAAGTCTTCATTTCTCATGTCCTACCACCGCTGACACTCATCACAATATTACATTCTGTCTTTTTCTTTAGAAAAAAGCAGGATCGCATTTAAAATTTTATTTCTCAAGTGAAATATTTTCAACCAATGCAGTGCACTCCAGGTCCATCCTTTCAATATGGCCCAAACACTGCAGAATCAATTATCTTATCTAGTTAGCAAGAAGTAAGACAGAACCCAGGGTTTTATGCATGGTAGCTGTGTGTCAACCACTGAGTAATTTCCCCAAACCTAAAGATTATTTAATGTACACAGATGTTTTAGTATGACTGGGCTTGGCCAAAAAAATGAAAAAAAAATGTTTGAGGATCGAATATCTTTGAGAGCTATATAAAAATATCAGTCTGAGAGGAAAATACGATGTTAGATCCTTTCCAAATGAAAATGGATTGTGATTTGAGGAAATATCCAGTTTTTATTATTTCTTGGCATCAGAAGCTAATGTAATAACTGCTGCAAACTGCAGCGTGGAGCCAGAGCCGGCAGTCGTTTCATACAGCACTCCCCCCAAGTCTAGGAGATCTTCAGCCTTTTCCCTCTTGTCAAAGGAAGTCTGTGTGGGGTCTGGCCTTGGCGGCTCCTCCTCAGACCTCACCCTTCCTCTCTCCAAGGAAACTTCATCCTGTGTTTCTCTTTTCTTTCAACTTTCTGTTTGCTTCTCCCTTTTGCTCGCATCTAGGGCAGAGTGGGAGGCATTTACAAACTCTGATTTTCTGTAGAAGATGAAACAGGACTTGGATCATAAGCACAGTGTGACTCTGAGTCTTTGGACTCAGTCCTTCTTGTTTCTGTTGATAAGGCGAACTCCGGCATAGGCTTCTGGAACAGTCTTCATGCTCCATCTCTCATCTAGGCTACTAGTCTACTGTTGAGGAAGTGGCTGTGGCTTCAGCGGCTGCTGTGCCCTCAGTGAGCAGTATGGGTCCAATATAGGCAGGATGCTAGCTCAGGCCTATCACATGGGGTCCCGCCTCAGATCACTCATGATTCCATCCTAGCAGAGGCACCTGCACAACCGTGTTCATAACTGCTCTAGTCACAATAGCCAGGAACTGGAAGCAGCCTACATGTCTCTCAACCAGAAAGGATAGTGAGAATGTGTATATATACACCATGGAATTTCACTCAGCACTGGAGAAAAATAAAATCATGGAATTTGTGGGAAAATGGATGGAACTGGAAATATTATATTCAGGGATATAATATCAAAACAAATACAGACCAAACTCAGACAAACCCACATGTTTTCTCTTGTATACAGATCCTGGCTTCTAATGAAAAGAAAATGTATTTTATTTATTTATTTTTTAATTTATTATTTATTTTGTGTGTGTGTGCCCGTGCGCACATGTGTTCTACATGTAGGTCAAAAGGCAACTGTGAGAGCTGATTCTCTCCTTCCCATGTGGGTTCCAGAGAAATGAATGCAGGTCATCAATAGGCAAGTGCCCTTACCTACTGAGTATATATTTATGGAGGAATCAGTAAGGGTAGAGGTCAGGAAATAGAGAGGAGAATATGAAGGGAGAAGGCTTCAAGGGAGAGAGGCAGGATAAGAACGTGAAAGTGGAAAGTGCAGACAGGTGCAGTCAGCAGGTGTGAGGACAGGAAGGTGACAGAAACTGGAGGGGGAGGGGCCAGCCAAAATTGAGTGTCTATGAAAATGTCATAAGGAAATTTTACGTTGTATAGTAATTTAAATAATAAAATACATTTAAAAAACATTTTTAAAATTTTTATTTCTTTTTTATGTGTTTGAGTGTACTGTCTGCATGCAGGTTTGTGCACCCGTGTAGTGCAATGCTGTGGAGGTCAGAAGAGGGTGTAGGATTCCCCCGGAACTGGAGTTAAAGACAGTTCTCAGCTGCCATGTGGGTGCCAGGGATCGAACCCAGGTCCTCTGCAAGAACAGTTGGCTCTCTTAACCGCTAGGCCATCTCTCCAGCCCAATAATAAAATACTTTGAAAAAGCCTAATGATGCACACTTTCAAAACAAAAGCTACAACTTTCACTTACTTTGAAACCAAGAGGAACTAGGATATGAAAAGAAGATTACCTGTGACTGTTCTCCCCAGAGTGGTGAGCACAGTGCCTGGTAGTCCTGCCTAGCATTGAACAACAGGCTCAGCGATGGAGGAAGGGGGCTGATCCTTGATTTCCATGTGCGAATTTACCATGGGCAATTCTGAGCTCCCTGAGACCCATCAATGAATGTGGAGCTGAGAGGAAAGCAAGCAAGGAAGCGATTCAACAGTTTCTGCCCTCCCTCCTGCTACCCGAACCGCGTTTGCATTTAATGTGGTCTTTTGATGTTTAGTTTGAAACCAATGCGCTGGAAACCATCTATACATGCTAAGACTTTCACGATTTAGGTACTAGAAACAACAAAAAAAGAATGTTTAAGGGTATCTGTGGGTAAAATGCTTCACATCAAGGTGGGAAGTGTGAGCTGAAGAGTTCACCCTTTCTGGTGCAGGCTGAGCTCTTTCACAGGGATGTATGGGTCTGCAGTTTCTGTCGCTCAACTTTTTTTCCCATCAGCCATCCTGCAGTAGTTCTAGAGATTAGTTAGTCAATGAGGGACCCTTTGCCGAAACAGGACAGAGGCTGGGCTCTGGGATAACCCAGCGTTGGTGGAATGCTGCCCTCAGTGCGTCTCAGCCATCTGTGAAGACTCCGCTTGGACCCCCAGGGCCCGTCTTGGCCCCCCAGATCCCGTCTTGGTACCCCAGGTCCCATCTTGGACCCTCCCAGGGCCCGTCTTGGCCCCCCCATCCAGGGCCCGTCTTGGCTCCCCCCAGGGCCCGTCTTAGTCCCCCCAGGGCCCGTCTTGGTACCCCAGGGCCCGTCTTGGTCCATTTCCCTCACGAACTCTTTGATATTGTGGCAAAGTGGATACGTTTCTCCCACACTTCTGCACTGTCATGTCGCACAGCATAGCATCTCTAGACAACAACATTTGCCCCTTCCGTCCCAGTATCATTTATCATCCACTAGACTCCCAGGACAGGCAAAGCTCTCTGGGTAGTCTTATCTTTCTCAAAGTCTCGGGGTCTCTGGCTCCTTTGTCCCCATAATCAAACATTCTTTTCCATCTGTCTCCCATCCTGTATACACCAGGATGGGCACCCATCCTCTGCTGGTCTGAGTGGTGGTGCAGTGGAGCCTCAGTTTAAATCTTGATGCTTTCCTTAATATTTCTTTCCAGGTCATGAGAAAGTGGTCTTCCCTAAAGGACTTAAATGTCTAGAACTCTAGAATTGCAGAAAGCATCCTTTATTCTCCTTATGTGTACTGGGTAACTTTCTGTCAGCATGATAAAATACTTCAGAAAACCAAATTAAGGCTTGTGGTTTCAGAAATTTAAGTACCTTTGGTTCAGTGGCTTTGGGCCTTGGCCAAGACAGAGTATCGTGAAGGAGAGCTCTTTATAAAGTGAAGATGTCCCCATCAAGGTGGGCAATAAGCAAGCAGAAAAAAAAAATGACAGGTGTCCGAATGTCCATCAAAGACACAGCTACAATAGCTTGTCTTCTTTACCTTGTGCCCTGCCTGTTAAAGACACCAGCACATGTAAATGCAGTAAACTACCACCAAGAGTTTATCACACACATTTGGGGAATCATTCAAGATATAAACGATGTTATTATTTTCTTCTTATTAAGGAGTCAATGGAGTAGGATTTAAGTTCATGGAAAGGAAGAGCAAGTGAAGAAAATATCAGATGGAGAGGAAAAATGTTCTCATTATAATAGAAATACATCATGCTAAATTACTGGATAAGTAATTCTTACATTTTAAAATGTTTTCTCTGTAGCTGTAGGGGAATTAGTGGCACACTCACACAGAAATTTCCTCTTCAGTATTAGACCTTGAGAAACACTGAAGTCATTGTTCTGAATTTTCAATGTGTGTGTGTGTGTGTATATGTGTGTGTGTGTGTGTGTGTGTGTGTGTGAGGTGCGCAGGTGCCTGCAGTGGTTGGAAAAGGCATCAGATGCCCTGGAGCTGGAGTCACAGGTGGTGGTGAGCCACTGGACATGGGTGCTAGGAGCCAGATTCTCATCCTCTGGAAAAGGAGCAAGTGCTCTTAATCACCGAGCCATCTCTCTAGCCCAAAATTGAAATTATTAACACAACAACAACAACAACAACAACAACAACAACAACAACAAAATAAACATGAAAAGAGCCCATGGGAAAAGACACGAATGAATGACTGAGGAAATCAGGGGAACAGAGGACCACTGGAGCCGTAGTGTGATGGATTCAGATAACAGAGACCAGGGGCCCAGTGCACACATCTAAGAAGGTTTCATGTTAAATAAAGTCACAGGAGCTTGAAAGAGCCCCAAACACAGAAGGGACTTAGAACTAGAGCAGTAAAGTGGGACGCTTTCAAGATGATGTTTTACTAAAATGTGGACACAAAAAAGTATCCCAAACCCTCAGTTAGAGAGTCCCTGTTCAAGTTCTCTTCGCATCATTCTACTGAATTTATTTATGTATTATTTATTCATTGGTAGTGAGGATTTACCCTAGGGCTGGGCCTTATGCATGTTAATTACATGCTCTACCACAGAACTAAACCCACTACCCCTTATTTTAGAGATTTGTAGATATGTTGAGTCTTCTTTGGTTCTCAGAACACCGTGCATGCATGCACACACATACACACATGCACTCACACACAGCAAAATAAAAAAGCATTTATTATGTGCATAATTTTATATAGCATCTAATTACTTTGAAAAGGATTATACCAGAAATCTATTCTGGGCTTGAATATATTCCAAAATCCTATCTAGATGATGGTCTCACTTGGCTTCCGTTGTGGTTTGCAGATGAATCGTCACCTTAGGGCTTATGTGGTACATGCTGGTTCCTGGCTTGGCCTTTGGCAGGGGGTAGAACCTTTAACAGGTGAGGCCTCAAGAGAGCCCTTGCATGCACTGCAGAGAAGTCTGCCATGGAGAGGCTGGCTCTCCAGCTCCTTCCTCCTCTTCTGTACAAAGCACACGAGGTAAAAAGCTATTTTCTCATTTAAACTCCTTCCATGACCAGTTGTCTGACCACAGTTTCCCCAAAGAAGGACACCTAGTTGGTGTGACGGGGCACTCCCAGAATCTCACCCTGCAGAGTCTGCAGGAGGAAGACTTTAAGTGTACACCTGGGCTACTTAGTGAGATTCTGTCTCAAAAAACAAAAAACATAGAACCAAAGCAAGGGCGGTGACTGAGTTTGGACCTGAATCCATGAGCCAGAATAATACTTTTCTCTTTATCAGCTGACTGCCAGGTATTTGATACAGTAACAGAAAACTGACCAGCACATGTCCATAAAGCAGTGATGTTCTCTATCCAAAGGATGCTCTCACAATGCTTTTATGTCTATCAAAATGTAGGTGAAGAGTGTGTTTTGGAAATGCAGCAGTAATAAAAGAATTCTCTGTACACTTAGTCTCATTTTAATGGATTTAAACTTTAAGAGTAAAAACAGTATTTAAGTTCTATCCTTGGCACAAGAGACAAGATATATGATATCTGAATAAAATTATCAAATACAATCTATGGCATAGAACCTCTTATCAAGTAAAGAAACATTATTTAAAGAACCATCCAATATGTAGCAGTGAAATATAAACAAAAGAAGAACTTGTGGTATTACATAGTTTACTTTGAAACTGCTCTGTATGTATCAAATGTATGTATGCATTTGATATCATTTGTTAAACTTATACATAAGTGCATTTCATATAAATATTTAACATGATAAGGAACAAATGAAATTTAAATGATGGATAAGAATAAGCAGTCCTTTCATATTCTTCAAAATAGTAGGGCTTGGTTATCAAATAAAGAATAAATATTTTAAAACAAAATATCAATTCAAAGTATTAAGTTTTAGATATTATTTCAAAAGATACTTCTACAGTAGTATGAAAGCTTCACACTGGTATCGCTTTCTAGTACTTCAGTAGCCTTTAGAGTAGCTGTTCATGCCTCTGGGATTGGAACCTCAGGGATGTATTTAGGATTCACATAATCTCATGGCCTTTATCTGGCTGTGTGTCACCCTGTGCACACGGGAACCACTGAGCAGGCAGTGAATGCTAATGTCAGCTTTGTAACTGAACTGTGACCCTGTTTGCAAGAGCTTCACCTGTCTGAAGAGCTCTTTACAAATGCGCCATGAACTAACACATGATACCTCGTGGGGTTTTCCTGCAAAGTGTGGAAAAGCACAAGTGAGCACTGAGTCCCTGTGGCTCAGGGATGCTTGGTAATTTCCAGAAATTGAATCTTTTGTCCAACTTCAATGATAGGGGTGCTTCTTGGATGCAAAGGCAATAGGATGGACATATATAGCTACTGCAAAGTAATTATAGTTTAAAAATACTTGTAAAATGGAGCTGGAGAGATGGCTCAGAACTTAAGAACACATGTTGATCTTCCAGAGGCCCGGGTTCAATTCCCAGCCCCGCTGGTGATCTAACAGCTGTCCGTAGTTCCAGTTTTAGGGAATTCCATACCCACTTCTGTCCTCCGCAGGCTCTGCATGACATGGGTGCACTTATATACATACTCAGGTAAAACACTCATATACATAAAAGTAAAAATAAATAAAATATTTAAAAATATGTGTAAGAGTTTATCCTCAAATTCGGTAATGGCTATTTTATTTCCTTTTACCCCATATGTATGAAACTACTTTGATGAAAATAGCTTAGCATCAACCTAGCTAATTTGTTTCAGTGAATTTTCTCAAACAACAGAAGTTATTATTATTTTCTTTTCATAGAAAATTGGAACTTCAGGACACTCGTTCATTAATTTGATGGGCTCAGTGACTAGGTGTTTAGAGTACCTGCTCTTATCCTTTCTGGAATGGTTAATGTCTAGGGCTAGGAAGGTGGCCAGGCCAGTTTGGTTTTGGGGGGTGTTCTAGTTTCTCTTCCATTGCTGTGACAAAACTCTCTGACCGACATCAACTTGGGGAGGAAAGGGTTTATTCAGCTCACATCTCCTGGGTCGTAGTTCATCACTCAGGGAACCCAAGGCAGGAACTCAGGGTAGGAACCTGGAGGTAGGAGCTGAGGCACAGACAATGGAGGAGTGCTGCCCACTGGCTTGCTCCCCTGGCCCATGCCCAGCCTGCCCTCTTATACAGGACCCAACAACCTGCCCAGGGTGGCACCACTCATTGTGGGCTGGGCCCTCCCACACTGCTCTACAATCAAGACAATACTCCACAGATGAGGCCACAGGCCAATCCAATGGAACCAATTCCTCAATTGAGGTTCACTCACCATCTTACACGTTACTAAGTCCTGCTTCTGTCTTGACATGGAGGCTCGGGCCCCTTCTGGAACATAGCTTCTGTGTGTTGACCCTGAAGAAATTTTTTCCTAGAAGATTTCACCACAGTGATCCTGGTCTCTTATTACTTACAGCTGGTTTTTCAGCCCCAGCTAACCAGTATCAACTGTCCCAGTAAAGCAAAGATTTCACTTCAGGTTCTGGTCTCTTGTTACTTACAGCTGATTCTTCAACCCCAGCTGACCAGAACCAACAGATTAAACAGTCCTGATGATCTCTGCTTCCCTTTGAAACTAGAAACTTCACAAGCCAGGCCTCCATCATCTACAACTCTTTCAGCTAAACTGTTCCAAGTTCCACAGCAACGATCTTTAGGCATTCAATGATTTTTCTAGCCCAAAGTTCCAAATGCTTCCACAATCCTTCCCCCAAAACATCAAGGTCAGGTCTGTCACAGCAATAGCCCACTCTCTGGTACCAATTTCTGTTCTAGTTTCTCTTCCATTGCTGTGACAAAACACTCTGATGGACACCAACTTGGGGAGGAAAAGGTTTATTCAGCTCACATCTCCTGGGTCATAGTTCATCACTCAGGGAACCCAAGGCAGGAACTCAGGGCAGGAACCTGGAAGCAGGAGCTGAAGCACAGGCTATGGAGGAATGCTGCCCAATGGCTTACTCCCCTGGCCCATGCCAAGCCTGCCCTCTTATACAGTACACAACAACCTGCCCCGGTGGCACCACTCATTGTGGGCCCTCCCACACTGCTCTACAATCAAGACAATACTCCACAGGCCAATCCAATGGAGCCATTTCCCTAACTGAGGCTCCCTCAACCCAGGTGTGTCAAGTTGACACTAAAGCTATCCAGCAGAGGGGGTCTTGACACTTGTGATAGACAAGCAGGTGGACAGTTGTTGCATCCTGCTGTGCCTTCATGTGTCTTTCCGGAGCATTTGCTCAAATGTAGGTTTAATGTTTTCCTATCAGAATCATTCTGCTTACCTTAAACAGAATCATAATCTCTGTTATCAACATAGTTTGGATTTGATTTCATGAAACTACCTCAAATGGAATAAATTCAGAGAAAAAATTAGAATATAACTCAAAATACACATGAATACAGCTTCACAAATACTTGAATAATGACAGCTATTTCCAAAATAAGGCCTGTGTTACAGAACAAATTGGAGTCAGACCACAATGGAATGAAGTAACCAAAAAAGAATTTCCTAAATATCAATGCAAATAAAACCAGAATTCATCCTTACACCTCTGAGCTAGAAGAGAAACCCTGAAGTATATACCAGGCTCAAAATGTTCTTTTCATATGAAAAGTTCCAATAAACCCTGGAAAACTCCAACAGTTCTTTAAAAATGGCAGGGCTGACTCAAGAAGAGTTTCTGCAGATCTTCTGAGTCTGTTGCATGAGAGTCAAAGCTTCCTCAAGTTAATTTCCACATTGGAGGGGTGGTGCATCTCTTAGGTCTGTCACAAAACTGGCACCTTGTATTTCCTTAGCAGAAAGGACAGGTTTTCTGGGGGAGTGGAGGGTGCAAGCGGTGCTGATCTTGGGCTTGGCAGGTTTCTGAACTCAGAGGCTCCACTGTCTGCTGTGTGTCCTCAATGCTGTTCTCTTCCCAATGAAGTCTTGGCTTCTCTCTGATGCTCATATTGTCCAGGGCTGGGCTACACCTGCCCATTTCTCTCCTCTTATCTAGGCTACTAGATATCAGACAGCCTCCACCAGGTACTGGCTTGCAAACAGCTCTCCCATGCAGTTCAGTGAAGATTCCTTCAGAAAACATTCTCAGCTGCTTCACAGGAGGCTGCTGGACTCTGCTCCTTCTCAAGTTCAGCTCCTATCTGGGGAAGACCCTCAGGAAGCTTCCCTCAGGCCTTCTAGAGCCCGGATAGCTCCTCAGTAGCATGTCTTCCTTATTCGGACAACACAATGAAGTTGTTCCAGAGGATTATGTGAGCAACACACACAGTTAATGTAATTGTTCTCTTGAAGAGATTTTTAATAATGGAAACTGAGAATAAATGGTAAATTGTCACTCCTGGGTGAGGAGCCAGGGATTCTATTCTGAATTGTTTATGGAAGTTAAAACATCAAACAAAAACAAGTAAATGATGACAGAAACAAGCAACAGTGAAATAAGAATTGCTTTCCTCAAGAAAAACATGATTATGGAATTCAATTTTTAAAGAATAATTTTATGAAAGAAAACAGACTATAATTCTTCAGGCCTATTTTTGTTTGATATTAGAAGATTTCAATATTAAAATTTTGTTCCTGTTTCACTTTAATACTGTATAATTATATCAAGAAAAATACAAAGTTTGAACCACTAAGTAAATGACCAGAGGACCATGGATTGACCATTGCTCAAGAATTTAGAAGTTTTATTCTTTGTTTTAAAAGGAAACCTGTTAGGGTCCCAAAGGCCACAGTCAGAAGACCAGAATATTTGTTTTGTGTTTTGTTTTGTTTTTGATTCAATATTCTCATTTTCTTAAGGAATTCTGATGAATAATTATGCTGACAAAGTTTTTTGTTTAAATGAGCTGTTTTGTTGTTTTGAACAGAAAAGTGTCAAGTAGAAAATGTTCTTTTCATTTGCTTATTGGTTTTAAAGAGTCATTCAACCAAATCAAGTAAATAGTACTATTTTTCATGTGAACCCAGACTTATTCACATACCCAGAAACAAATGCTAAATTCCATTTTACTCAGGGCTGATCAGCTTACAAGGATGGATTACTATCAAAATCATCTCCAGGAGTCCCAATAATTGGAATCTGTTATAAAATTCCTAGGGTTTCTGCCCTGGATTCTATTGCTGACTCTCACATTTATTGAACTAGCTGGCTGTAAGTTACAACACAATCACAAAGAAATAAAACCAACAAAAATGAAAAAAATGATAGCTCATTGGTATAGCTTTTTTTTTCTACTTCTTTAGGGTGCTGTTTGGCTAATGTTTTGAATTTGGTCTGTAGACAGTGTTCACCTCATATAGACTTGGCTTCATGCGTACATAACCACTTCTGATATTCCTAACATTTAACTCTTTGGCATTCCCCAAATTTCCTCTGTAAAATAGTTATATTTAGTGTTTTTATTTCTAAAAGTGAAATTTGTGATTAAAATAATTAGCTAAAATATTTTGCATTTCCAAATTTCAGTTTCTCATATAAAATTTATTTCCTGAAAATATGGCAGGATGTTAAGAAATAGTTTAGCCAACAATTTCTACATATTTGTTAGAAGTTTAGAATATGTTTAAAATATAATTTTTCCTAAATAATCTATATCTATTTGCTGTTAAAATTTTATTCATCCATTAGTAAATGTCTTTTAAATTATTTATTGCAAATAGAGGACTTACTAGTTGACAGTGTAAAGAGTTGTGAGGAATTGTGTTCTAGGTGGGTGCAGAGTTCAACTCCTAGTGGCTGTAGTCTGTCTGGATTCAGCAGGGGTCAAGGGCTGGTTAGAGGCTCTTCTAGTGGAGGTGTGAGAGTACCACACACTGCAGTGGTGTTTTGTAGCCTAGGGACATCATCTGTGGCATAAAATTACAAAGAAATCTGTCCTCCCTCATAATGCCCTCAGCATGGACCTCATAGCATCTCTGGAACACTGTTGAATTGCCACAGATTATTTCAGACATGGATATATGAACTCTCTGAAGCAGACATTGTCAGCAATATCCTTAAGTGCCTTCTGTCTGAGAGGTCCTTGTGAAATTGGTCAAAGTAAAAACCATATTTAGTGAGTCTGGATGTTTTACTGCAGAGTTGCAATGTGATGTCTTTGTAGGTGAAGCTGTTTTAGATGATCCTTTTGGTAAATCCAATCATATGATGATTCACAATAGTATATCAATGCAACAAACTGGTGGAAAATCACCTATATATGAGGAAGTTGGCAATGTCAACTGTCAGTTCTTTCTTTCTTCCATTTTTTTTTTTTTTTTTTTTGTTTTTTGTTTTTGTACTTTTTGAGACAGGGTCTCCCTATAGCCCCAGCTGTCCTGGAACTCACTCTGTAGACCAGGCTGACTTTGAACTCACAAATATCCACCTGCCTCTGCCTCCCAAGTGCTAGGATTAAAGGCATGTGCCACCACACCCTGATGCAACTTCAGTTTTAAAGTCAAATCTTTATTTGCAAATAATCTCCCATTTACACAATTTAATTTAATGGCTGTGGGTGCAGTACATTCATGGGACTGTGAAAGCAACTCAGTGTTTTCAATCACAGATCTTGTATCTGAATATTTTAACTTGTATCTGAATTTTTGTTCCTTTTAAATATTTTATTTTTTTATTTTTATTTTATGTGTATGCGTGCATTGCATGCATGTGTGTAAGTGTACCCATGTTGTGTGATCAAACTCACTAAGAGCAGCCATCTTAAGTACTTAGCCATCTCTCTAGCTCCTATTTTGTTCTTTTTTAAAAATATATTTTTTATTGAATTTTTGTGGCTTTCATACAAGACATTTTAATCCCATCAAAATAGGATTTTTCTGTGCCCTCCTCTGTAGCTTACACACACAGGACTTCATGCATGTTGTCATATATGTTGAGGTTTATATTCAGTCAAGTTTGTGTCCCCAGATGTTCCTTGGTGTGAGTTCAACTACTGGAGCCTGTTCAGCCTGTCTATCATCACTTCTTTAAAAAAGATCAACTCTCCCTCACCCAACAGAGTTTGAAGAATATAAAAGGCCACAACTGACCAAAGCAAAGAGAAGTTTAGAACATTTTTTAACAATTTCATATACACATACAATGCATTGATCATATTCACTCTATTAAAACATATCTTTATTAGTTCATTGAGAAATTCATACAATGAATTTTGAAGCTGTTCAACTCCAACCCTCCCAGGTCCACAACCTACATCCTCATTTCCCCTCCCCTTCCAACTTCTTATTGTTTCTCTTTTGTAAAAATAACCCAATAAGTCCAATCTGTACTACCAATACTCTCCAGGCTGTGGGGCCATCCTCTTGGGGTATGGTCAACCAAATAGGGACAATAGGTTTTTTTTTTTTTTTTTTAAAAAAACAACTGAGTATCACTTTCTCAGAAAACTCAACTATTCATATCTCCTTAGAGATGAAGGCTCTTGAGCTCCTACCCTTGCAAGTTGGAATATTGATCTTGTATAGGCAACCCCGGCTGCTGCTGTGACTTCATGAGTATAGCAGTCCTGTCATGTCTAGAAGATGCTGTTTTGGTTCAGAACTCTCTGGCTGGCCTCGGACTCTTACAGCCTTACAACACTCTCTTCCATGATGTACCTGACTGGGACATGAGATAGGTTTGCCATTCATATCTGAACTCCTCTGACACTGTGATTTGACTAGTTGTGACCTTTTGCATTAACCACTGTCCACTGCACAAAGAAACCTCTCTGATGAGGTCTGAGAGCTACACTCATCTATTGACATAGGATATGAATTTGCAGGGCAGTTTGATACTGTATCCATTTAGCAGGATAATGGGTTCATCTTTGGGGCCTGTGAGCTCTCCAACCATGGGGTCCTGCCTACATTTATCATACCAGGCATGCCTTTCCTCCTGTGGAAGTGGCTTTTAATCCAATCAGATAGCTGCTGTTGGCTACTCCTATAACATTCAAAGCATTTCCACTAAGACTCACTGTGGTTCATGGCTCACCTGTATGTTCTGATGTACTGATCCTCGGCTCCCCCAAACCCTAGCTTTCCTTGAGTGCACACCCCCTTCAATTCTTTAATGAAAGATTTCTGAGTTAGGAAGTGAGCTGGGGATGGAAGGCAGGCAGCAATGCTGACTCAAGTTCCAGAAGGTTTCTGCCACTGAGGAGGTAATGTGTTCTTCGTTCCCCCTGCTATGTTTCTTCCCAAATGAGACTAACTCAATTAGCCTCAGTCCCGATCTCACTGATTGCATTACACAAATTAACTGGATACTAAATGACTTTGCTTCCAATTAGGGACCAGGAGAAGGCAAGAAAGGAAAAGAAGTTACCAGCTAATTTCCCATAGGTTTAGAAATTAAATAAAATTCCAGTATCCCCCTGAAAGGAGGATTAAGGATACTAGATAAGGTATTACAATGATGAATACTGTGGTGATTGGTAAGTAAGTAAGTAAGTAAGTAAGTAAGTAAGTAAGTAGGTAAGTAAATAAATAAAAAGGTTCTTAGTCACCCTTCCCACTATGTTTAAACTTATATTTCTTTTGATTCATGAGAAGAGATCTGACAGAATTCAAGCAGTGGCTTGTGAAATGCTTGCTTATTGCCTTGTATATTCTTACAACTTGTCTATCCTGACTGCTGGAGCTAGAACAGAAATAGGTCATCCCAGCCAACAGCAGCACAGTCTCATATTTCAGGATGAGTCCATCTTAAACCCAAATAATCACAGGCCTCAATTATGGACCTACACACTCATAGACACATTGGTGCTTATTATTTGAAACAGTGATGCAGGAATGACTTTAATCCAGAATAATAATGGCAAGATATCCTCTATAATCATTGAAATTTGTAAGCCTTCATAAATTCTAAAAAGATGTACTGCCAGAGAGGGGCAGGGACAGAGAAAGAGACAGAGTGAATATGGACCAAGCTGCATGTTGAAAACCTACGTGAATGTACACAAGTATATAAAACATTTCAGACTAAAATTATTGCCTCGTGATTCCCACCCACGGCTGTGTAGCAGCTTAAATATGAACAACTGATACAAAATCATTTCAATTTTTCTAACAAAGAAAATCCAATACTATGTTGTTCTGTTGACAAGACATACATAAAATGAAAGACTCCAGAGTGGCAGAAAGTAACAGTTAGCATGTTACACCAGGAAATTGGGAATTTAAGCAAGTAGGTAAACATTTGACAGCAGAACTCAGATTAGACAACTTCAGAAGAGGAAGTCTAACAGACACTTTAAAACACCATGGGTTAAAACTTAAATACATATGCATATATATACATATATATATATGTATATATATATATGCATATATGTATACTCATGAAACTAAAAATTGAATAACACTTTTCATGAAGAAGAAACAAAAAATGATAGAAATTCAAATGTAAATGTATAAGTCACAGAAGTCCTGGAGAGACCAGATACACTGGGCTTCCCCATCCCCAGACACATACAAGCACATACAAGCAGTTGGCCTTGTGGAGAGAGACTCAAACTGTCAAAGCCCAAAGAGGCAGGGCCTGACTGAGCTGCTTGGAAGAAGCTTGGACCAACTGACCTGGAAAAGAATGAAGCTGCCTGTGGGCTGTGCACCGAGCTCTGGTTTGCAGCTTGCACAAGCTGTCAGCCATGCTGGGGTTGGGCTTTGGAGATGCAGCTGCCTTTGAGTCCTTTCTGTTTCTTTAAGTAACCCCTGTCCTATAGCCTGCAGGTAATTCCAATAAACTCAGTTCCCTAAGCTGGACTTTGGGCAACCCTTGCTTTGGTGTGTACTTGGTTCTGGTCTGTGATAAGCAGAAGTTTGTTCACATCTATCCAGGAGCAGTGTCACAGGACACCTATGTCAAAGGAAACAAAGTCAAAGAGGCACACTCAGCAGTAGCACCTGTCCAGGTTTTGGGACCCAAGTACCAGTATGAGCCAGAGCACAACAAAAATGAACAAACTAAGAAATGCTTTAAATGTCATTCTTCTCAAAAACTCATTCAAAATGAAACAAAAACCAGAAAAATTTAAAAATTCAATAAAACCCCAAATAAACTAGAATAGCAAATAAATAATTCTAAGTCTGGTCCCTGGAGGAGGACTAAAATCACAAGAGAATGCTATTCACAGCAGTTCAGGGATCTATAAAGCTGGTGGCAATGGCAAGGATGCAGAGCATGGTGGGCAGCTGAGATGAATAATGGAAAAAGAGCCATAAAAATAGAGCCCAGGAAGGGCAGACAGCTCGGTCAGCACAGTGCTTGCTGTGTAGGCCTGGGGACCTGAGCCGGGATCCCCAGGATCCTCATGGAAGCCGGACATGTGTTGGTTTCTGTAACCACAGCACTGTCAGGAAGAGACAGGTGGGTGGTGGGGACTTCCTGGTCAGCCAGGCTAGCAGAAAGGGGGAGCCCTTGTTTTGTCAAGGGACACCCCCACTCCACTTCTGGTGTCCACATGTACCAGCATGGGTGGGAATACCTCCCATACAGCATGAACACATCACACACACACACACACACACACACACACACATCACACCACCTATACAGATACCACATTCAGACACGCAGACACACATCCCACACAGACAGACATACACAGACCCCATACCCCGTACATATGCAAGCCACACAGGGACATCACCCACATATCACAGATAACACACACACAATACACACACAGTACAATGCACACCACACACTCAACATGCACATACCACACACTATACACATACCACACACAACATGCAGACACCGTATGCACAAAACACACATACATAATACACATACACACACCACACCATACATACAACATATAACACACATACTCCCCATCAAAGACATAAACAAAATAGAGGATATTTTAAAATAATTATTAGACTGTATAAGTTAATGTAAAATAGCTTGAAAACATATTTTTGTCTTATTAAACATAGAATTAAACTAAGACCTTCACAAATCAATCACTCAAGCAATGCAAATAAGTACTCAAAAATATGGGAAATGTGCTTTAGTCATTGATAGAAATGGTTATTGTAAGTCAATTTGGTGAGCTTGGGTAATAATTGCTCAAAAATTTTTTTAAAAGATCTCGTCTTTTTTAAAATTATGTTATGTATATGAGTGTACTACTGTCTGCATGTAAGTTGGTGCACCCATGTCATACAATGCCTCAGAGGTCAGAAGAGGGCGTAGTATTCCCCTAGAACTGGAGTTAAAGACAATTCTTAGCCTTCATGTGGGTGCTGGGAATTGAACCCGGGGTCCTCTGCAAGAGCAGTCAGTGCTCTTAACCGCTGAATTGCTCAAAATTTTACAAGCTCTTAAATTCCTCAAATACAGTATTTAATTCTTGAATTTCCCACATTCACTACATATTTTATACACACATATCTATCTATCTATCTATCTATCTATCTATCTATCTATCTATCTATCATCTATCTATCTATACACCCATCCATCTATCTATCATCTATCTGTATGGATGGATGTGTATACAAAGCTTTGTTATAGCACACACTTATCTAGGATGCTTGAATATTTCTGTAGAATTCTTTCTCGTCTATTGGTACTTCTTTGTCATAAGTTTTCTTTGACTATCACTGTTAAAATGTGTATCTTTTAGGCTGGGCATAGTGGGACATTCTGACAAGCCCTGTACTTGGGGTGGTGGTTGAGGGAGGAGGACCAGGATCTCAAGGTCACTGTGAGACCCTCAAATGCTCAGGACATGATGCTCCATATCAAGCAATTTATGCAGATATCTAAATTATGTATATACATTATACATAAAATACAGAGGTAGAAGAGAAAGTATCTCCTTGGAGAAAGGAAAGGGCACTAGCTGTGGGCCGAGCGTGGGTGGGAAGATGTGGGGCAAGAAAGTGCTCATTGTGTACCACATCACTGTAAGAAAATGTCCTGATATCACCATGTAAGTGAGTACACAAAATGAAAATTTCTGACTGAATCTGCTTGGGTGTTTCAGCTAGGTAGAAAGGTCCTTTATTTAACAAAGAAGATTTCATGGAAACATTTAATTGCAGGGAACATAATGGAGATTGCTCAGTGAGTAAGGCACTCGGCCTCTAAGGATGAGGGCCAGAGTTTGATCCCGAGCAACTGCACAAATGCACGGTGAGTGTCCGGGTCTCCTATAATCCTAGAGTACAGGACCTGGAGACTGGGTGCCCCCAAAGTATACTGGCCAGCTCTGGGTTCAACATAGAAACCCCACATCAATGTATTAGACACTAGAAATTACCCTGTAGTCTCCATAACACCCACCTACACACATGTGCACACAGAACCCAAATGCATACATGCTGCATATGCAAAGAAGCAACAACAATGAGCTGTGATAAAAAAACTGTTGTAAATAAAGTATTTAACACTCATAAGGTATTTTCTGAAATTTCAATAAAATTATATATATTATAGACACATTTTATTTTTATTTATTCAATTTTAAAAAGTCTTATTAAAAGTTTATAACAAACTAAAAAGTAGTTATCAACAACAATAATTGTACTATATCAATATAGACACATTTAAAAATATGTTATTTACATTTGAAATAAATAATTTCAGCCAATTTATCATTTTATTGCACTTGAATGAAGCAGGCTTGGGAAATGGAAACGAGAGTACACAAGTAGGCTTGGATGCATGCAATCTTTTCTGTCCTTAAATGCTACTGTGCACCCTGGAATGAAGCCCAGCTACTTGCCACCAACCTTGGTAAGCAGACCTATCTCCATGGCTCTGGTACAATGGCCCAACAGGCCTATGTTTTCCACAAGAGTGTGTACAGATATGTATAGGTGAGTTCACTAAAAATCATCACAAGTTACAGGACTAAAGTCCAACTACTTATGTCCTTCCCAGTAGCACAGTAACTAACTGTTGCTGCCATTTACAGTTCTTTGTGAGTATGTACATGTGTGTGCTTGCTCACATGCATGTGAGTGCATAGGTTTACACATGCATGTGGAGAGCAGAGGGAACTTGACTGCCATTCCCAAGATGGTGTCCATCCTGTTTGTCGGGGCAGGCGCTCACTGGCTTGAGCAAGCCAGACTGACTGAGCAGTGAGCAATAGGGTTATGTCTGTCTCTGCCTCCCTGGCACTGGGATTAGTACGGACTACCACGTGCCTGGCTTACCACGTGTCTGGGATTGTCCACTGCTTAGCTGCAGAAGTTTGTATGCAAAGTGCCCAGAGCATCATCTACGTGGAGCCTCTCCTGGGTAACAGAGATTATATGTCTTAGCCTACCTGCCTGGCTCACAAAGGAGAAATGACACAGTTTTCAGCCAAATACTAAAGTTACATATTTACTTTTATTTTACAAAATGGCAACGGGATCTATTAAAAAAACTTGCTGAAGGCACTGTTTCCATGGTAGGAAAATATATATAAATAATTCCTGCATGGAAGGAGAGTCTACATAAGCAGCCAAAAAATAATAGAATACTGTTTCTATTTTCATGGTATTTCATGTCAGGAATGCCCCAGACTGTCACTAGTAAGGATTATCTACTCTTTAAATTGTCATTTAATAGCAAAAGTAGAGTTTCTGTGGCTTCATCATGTTAGGAAGATATCTTACAAGCAATTTTTCCTCATAAGCATCCTCAGATCCAGAGCCATGGAAATGTTCTAACAGAGACCCCCCACCCCCGCTTCAAAACAGGGATGCAGACATTTATAGCTCATTTCAGCATAGACACCACAATGAACAAAACTGCCTATTTTTATCTGACTTGAGGAACCATGCCTCTTCTAGTGTTGAAGATATAAAAACGCGAATTCATTTGCTTTTAAGGAAAGCCAAAACACTAGCTTTCCTTGAACTTAAATATTCCATATTTTGTGTTGCTCATACAAAATGTTACTCAGTTACCTAATATTTTCCTTGTCAATACCATGTGAAATCGTTTAAGGATCTGGAGATCCTATAGTGTAAAATTTAGCCATATCAGCAGCACCAGGGCACATGGGAGGAATTATGAATGTAGAACCAACTCGGAGAGACCAAACTAGAACCTGCCTTATAACCGGACTACCAACAGGACTATAGAGTGACTTCAACGGACACAGACCATGAGAAACCATGAATTAAATTGCATATTAGTAGTGAGAATCAGTTTCCTCAGCTGTATTAGTTCCTTTTCTATTGCTGTGCTAAAGAACCCTGACAAAGCAGTGTAAAGGAGGGTGAATTATTAGGGCTACAGACTGGAGAAGATGGTGGGGAGGGCATGCCAACTGGAGGTGGAGGTTAGCCCAGCAGTCAGGAAGAAGAGAAAGAAAACAGGAACTGGGGCTGGTTATAATATCTCAAAGCTTACCCCAGTGACATAGTCCTCTCCCAAGGTTCCATCTTTAAACATCCCGTAACCTTCCAGAACAACACACCAGCCAGGGGTTGAGTATTCAGACATGGGAGCCTACAGGGGACATCCACATTCAAACCATATTATTAACTATGTAAGTATATTTTAACCATAATTGCTAGAAATGAGTTGTTTCTTGGTCAGTGCAATTCTGGCTTGAGTATTAGCACTTAATGGTTTAACAATTTTTCCAGTTATCTGGCTTGCTTCTGTATCTTTTGGACTTTGTATATTTTTCACATTTGGTATTTGAGACTATAATTCTTTCAGTCATTTCTACACTACATAACATATGATCACAGTCCTTTAAGCTTAAAATTGTGAAAAAATTCAGAATCTCAGATAAAGTGGTCTCAAGGGCTGGGGATGTGGTCAGGGGTAGAGCAACCTGCCAGCATGTGTGATACTCGGAGTTCAGTCTCCACCAAGGGGGAAGAGTTCTAAAATTTATTACTAACCTTTAGTAATTCTGTAAGACACTAGGGAGAGGAACTAGCTGGGGACACACAGGCTATCGTCTGCTTTTATTTTTATTATATTCAGAATGACCCCTGCTCTGTGGTTCCCATCCAGATGTATACACACAGTTCTCCTAAATGATTCTTATTCTTTGTTAACACATTCCTGTAGTCACAGGAGCAGAATTATAAATGAGTGTGAGACAAAATAAAAACCTTCCTCCCATCTTTTCCAACCTCCATACACAGTACTCCAATGTAGCATTATTTTCTACTCGTCCATCAGTTCTGTACAGTCCCTAGGAAAAACACGCTTTCTCAGCTTGTGTATCCTGATTTTCAAGCCTCTTCAGTCTCTTGCCAGAATGACAATGGCCTGGGTTTGAGAGTGAGTGGAACAATGGAGAAGTGACTAATCTCTACCACCCATCATCTTGGAGGTTGTGACATCAGCCACTTTCTCTCAGTGAAGATGGAAGGAACGAGACAGCCTTATAGAAGCACAGGGTCTCACTGTTACTCATGCCCACCTCTATTTTCTACTTGCAAGGATATTTGATAGTCGTTTCTGTTAAGAATTATCCTAGTTTTCATTAGTGAGTTTTGCAGCTGCTTGGAGTTCCTGGCAGGCAACACCATTTAAGGCTGAGTAAGTCTAAAATGTTTTCCCTGAAGTTTCAGTTCATATTGAAAACAGGCACACACTCTTGAATGTTTAAAGCAGAATTGTTTCTGGCCAAAATTTCAATGTCAACACAAAATACTGCAGAAGAAATTATATTTTAGTTTTCTTTTTTTAAGAATTCAAAAAAACGAAGAAAAAAAGAGGATAAAAGGAAGGATGAAGAATGAAGGACAAAGAAAAGTAGAGAAAAATCCATATTTCAACCCAATATTTACATGGATTAATTTTATATAAATTGCTACAAATAATTTACTAAAATTTACCAAAGAGGTTCATAAAACATCCAACATTAAAAGGATTCCTTCCAGGAATGTGAAACTCAAAAACAAACAAAAATATAAAAGGTTTATTACACAATCTTTGCACATTATAATTCACTATTTAGTGTCCATGTGACATCAAAAACATAATTATGGGGCCAGGGACAGGGCTCAGTTGGTGATGTACTTACTGCTCAGTTGGTGATGTAATTACTGCTCAGTTGGTGATGTACTTACTGCTCAAGCTCAGGGTCTGACTTTAATCTCCAGAAGCAAGAAAAAAAAAAAAAAAGCTGAGCATGGTGACTCAGCTTGTAATTCCAGCTCTTGGGAGGTGGAGACAGTCTGATACACTCTCCCTAAGAAAACAAGCAAGCAAGCAAGCAAGCAAGCAAGCAAGCAAGCTGAGGTAGAAATGCCTGAGGAATACAGCCAAGTTAACCTTCTGACTTCCATGCACACAAATACCCACCTATACAAGAAACTGACCTGAAGCCGCACTGCCTAAACAAGAGGCAGTTTATGACTGTATAAAATTGGAGCATATGAGATTTTTAAAGTAACTTTGAACTGATTTAAGTGTAGAGTTTTCCAGACTACCAGCATCTCTAATTGGTTCCACCACCTCTGTGGACATCCCTAATTGGCTCTAACATCTACAATGACATTATCATTATAGGTTGCAGCATCCCTGTGAACATCTCTGATTGACTCCAGCAGCCCTGTGTACATTACTGACTGGCTTCAGGGCCCACTTGGAGATCCGTTGTCAGCTCCAGCATTTCTGTGGATATTCCTGATTCGCTCCAGGATCCATTCAGACAGTAGAATCTGGAGATTGAGCTCAAGCATTATATGTTTAAATCAGCACAGAATCTGAAATCTGTACAGGTACCTAGGCATCCATTCAATGGTTTGTGTATCACTCATAATACATGCCACCAGGCAACTTTTATGGACATAGTTGTATCATACAGTTTAAGAATTCTACCTGTGTACAATTACAGAAGCAATTAGTTAAAATACTTTAGGTATCTGTGCTTAAACACAAACGTCATATCTATAAATAAAGTCACTCTTGCCACTGAAGGAAGTACACATTTCCTTATCTTTTAAAGTTCTTAAAGTATGTATTTTTGATGAAATCGCAGAAATATATTACTAAAGGGCAAAATCTCTACTTGAAAACATATTGAATTTCTAACAATTTTATATTTCAATTTGGTTGAGCTATCACAAAAGACTTCACTTTTACGAATTTTGCTAATTCAATATCTCATAGCAAAATGATTAATTTTAACAGGAAATTCTGTAATGTCACAGACGATGTGGGAACATTGTCTCTGGTTAATGTCCCAAATTGAAGGTATAAATATACATGAAAACCTTTCAAGAATCATAGCTAAGCCCTCCTATTGCTTTGAAAGATAATTTGCCTTCTAGCCTAGCTAAAGGTTTTTTTTTTTTTAATTTTTATGTGTATGAATGTGTTGACTGCAAACCTGTAAGTGCACCTGTGCACTGCCTGTGGAGGCCAGAAGAGGTCAATGGATCCCCGGGAATCAGTTACAGATGGTTATGAGCTATTATGTGGGTGCTGTGAAAGAGACCCTGGTCCTTTGTAAGAGCAACCAGTGTTCTTAGCTGCTGAGCCATTTCTCCAGGACCTTGATGTCTTAAAATGAAGACCCAGAGTGATCCAGGGCAGGCTCCCAAGTGTCTGAACTCGTATTTGATGAGAGTGAGTGCAACAAAAGCCACTCAACTGCTTCCTGAGAGGAAGGTCACATGCACTCTGGACCATGTAGGGGGCTTAACCATGTAGAAGTTAGTGAAGAGGGAAGACACTGAGTGTGACCTTAAGAACTAAGCTAAATTAATAGGAATTGTTACACCCTAGGTAAAATGTAGATAGGAAAAATCCACTTATTTCCAAAATGAGACTAAAATCCCCATTCTCTGCTGTGACTCTAGGTAGGAAACTCTATCATAACCATCAATATTCCTATTATTGGCCACTGGGTTCCAAATTTGGTCAACTTGAATCCAACTCCTGATGAACCAAGGACACTACAGTTTACACTAATTGCTTCATTTCTCAATCTTAGATACAAATGGAAGCAGTGTGAGGTTTACATCATAATCTATAGTGAGAAGACACAGATTCAAAAGATTGCTGGGACAAAGGTTCAATGGACACCATGTGGGATCAGCAAAGACTGGGCTCTCAATGGCTAACTTTTAGTTCATTACGTATGAGCCAGAAGATTATTGAATATTAAATAAAATGATAAACTACCGTGGCAGAAAATATAGAGGAATAAAACCTTTAAAATTCCTGCAAGAAATCAAAACCACAATACACACAGTGTGCACACATACATGTAAGTGCATGCACACACACACACACACATACACACACACACACACACACATATATATATATATATATATATATATATGCAAGTGCTTATAGAAACAAGGTATTTTTAGATAAACAGAATGAGCACATCAAATAGAAATTAGTATTAGATAACCAGAAAAAATACTACAAAGAAGGAGAGAAACCTAGGAGTGCACTTCAGTTGGTGGAGTGTGTACCCAGCATGTAGACCTTTGAGTTGAATGTTCAGCACCACAGACACTGGGTGTTGTGGCATATGCCCATCATCTAAGTGCTCAGGAGGAGGAAGTGGGAGGATTTGTTGTTCAAGATAATCTTTAGCTATGGTGGGATTTTGATGCTAGTCTAGGATACATGAGACCCTGTCTCAAAAAAAATGGGAATAAAGGTAAAGGATGGATGGAAGGATGGAAGGAAAGATGGAAGGGAGGAAGGAAGGAAGGGAGAAAGGAAGGAGGAAAGAAGGAAGGAAAGATGGAAAGGGTATATGTTATACAGCTGAAGAGAGAACTAATCACTTGGAAATAGATTTTCTCAGCAGTACAGCAATATGAAACAGATTTGAGTCAGGGAAGGGCAAGCTCTGCATCACCAGCTGGAGTTATAGAAGGCAAACAGAGAATAAGAGATAAACACTACAGTGATCGTCTGTCTATGAATCCTGTGTGTGGCAGGTGAACTGTGTCTCTACATCTCAAAGGGCATCACCACAATCAAGACACACCATAGACACCATTAAGAACACTCTGAGATGATCTGACCACAGGCTCTCCCGACATATTTCCCAGATGCATTTCTGTCATTAAGCAATACACAACAGCACATTTGATTGTAATGTATAAATCTTTTCCTAAATTAGATACTTGATTGCAGAGATAATGAGCAAGCAGATTTTTATAGATAACTGAGATGAAAGGATAGTGAATATAATGAAATACATGATGCAAAAAATGAAGTAACAATGGCAAATTAAAGTATTAGAGGGGAGCATATTGTTCTAAGTGCTACAGGTAGTATTCTCTCAACTCTTCCAGAAGTTTTCTCTCACAGATGCCCCTAAGGTTGATGTTCTGGAGACTAATTTCACCCAGCTGTGCAGGAGGTAGCAAGTGAAAGGCAGCCCATAGTAACCAGGTCTGAGAGGCTTCTGTACGGGCCCCCGCAGCCACTGCTGTCCCCAGTGCTTTGAGTCTGGAGTGAAGAGGTGATCTCGGGAGCAATAACTTGACTCGGAATCCCAGGGGGATGCTGTGCCCTTACTTCAACTGTCCAGGGTCACTCCAGCTCTTACCCTCCAGAAATTTCCAGTGCACCTGGGTACAGTCCGTTGAAACACACCTCTATGTATATAGATTGACAGACCACTTCCTATGGTGCATCTTGTTGCAGGGAGAGAGTAACACCACATTGTTTAATTTTTGTTTATACACTGTGTATGTGTGTTTGTGTGTGTGTGTGTGTGTGTGTTCATGTGTGTGCATGCCTTTGGAGACCAGAGGTCAACAGGGAATGTCTTCCTAAATTGCTCCCCACCTTATTTATTTACTTATTTATTTATGTATTTATGTATTTATTTATGTATTTATGGATTTATTATGTGTTTATTATTTTTGAAACAAGGTCTTTTTGTAGCCCCCTTGGCCCAGAACTCACTATGTAGACCAGAGTGGTCTTGATCTCAGAGACATTTGCCTGCCTCTGCCTCTCAAGTCCTGGAATTAAAACTGCATACAACCTGAGCCTGGCATGGTGGTGCTCGCCTTTAATCCTAGCACTTGGGAGGCAGAGGCAGGCGGATCTTTATGAGTTCAAGGCCAGCCTAGTCTACAGAGCAAGTTCAGGACAGCTGGGAGGCTACAGGGAGACCCTGTCTAGAGAAGACCAAAAAAAAAAAAAAAAGTGCACACAACCATGCCTGGCCCCTCCACCTTATTTTTTGAGATCCGGCTTCTTCACTGAAAATGAAGGTTGCTGTTTCGGCAAGACTGGCTAGCCATTAAGTTGTAGGGATCTTCTTGTGTCAGCCCCCTGAGCAGGCATCAGGGACATGCACAGCCATGCATGGGTTTTATGTGGGTAGTGGGAATTGAGCCTACGTCCTTGGCTTGTGCAACAAGCACTTTCCCCTCTGAGCCATCTCTGCAGCTCCTACTTTTTCATTCATGTATGAAACACTTGCATACTTGTAGGAAACACTTGTATGAAGCCGCAGCAACAAAGCACCTCTCGCTCGTTCTTCTCAAAGCTGTTTATTATTCAGGCAGGCAGGTCTTGTCAGAACGGTTTATTCAGGCACATCTCTTCTCCTTCTCCAAGCTTCTCCCTCTAAGCCTCAGGTCTTTCCCTCTAAGCCTTCTCCCTTCTCCAAGCCTTCTCCTTCCTCAGGCAAGCAAGCTTCTCTCCTAAGACTAGAAAGGAGAGAGAGTCCCTCTATCTAGAAAGTCCCTCTATTTATCCACCTTCCCAGCCCAGGTTGCGTGGCCTTAGTCTATTGGTATCATCTGGCCTGATCTTGTATACAGGGTGCACCTGCACAGCTCAAACGGTGAGCGTGACTTTACTTGGAGGTAGGAGGGAATCAGGTGTTAATCATAAGACTCAGGTGTTAGTCATAAAACTTTGCTAAAGTCTCGGGTGCCTTCTTAGGACTGTCGTCACACCCGCTCCCCACACATTCATTTTTTTTTTTTTTTTTTGGTCTTTTCAAGACAGGGTCTCCCTGTAGCCCCAGCTGTCCTGGAACTCACTCTGTAGACCAGGCTGGCCTTGAACTCACAAAGATCCACCTGCCTCTGCCTCCCAAGTACTTTTTCATTCTTTTCAGTGGTTGTGGCTCATCAGTTTTTCTCACTGAAGGTAGAATGTCCCATTTTCTATTGAAGCCAGACGTTCTCTATAATGTAATATGGTTGGAGAAGACCTCTACAAATGCTGGATCCTGCACCTCCACAGCTTCCTAAAGTTATAACATTAATGTTCTTATTTAAACACAATTAAATTCAAAGCCTAACTTAGGTAGAGGGAAAAATGTTGTCTCTCAGGCATGGAGTCAGCTCTTGGTTTGGTGATGTGCCAGGGGCAAGCCAGGGTATGCCAACTATTCAACGATTCATCTCTCTGTGTGCAAGTGCAGTTGCCAGGCTTTCCAGGTGTCAATTGCTTTACTTGTGCTTTGTTGGACAGGATAAAAAGAAACTCGCTGGGAAATACGGCCAATTAAGGGAAACAGATTTTTAAAATGGGGATCTATTATTTTCTACTTACATTCCACTGGGTACAAAGCTTTCAAATTTTCATATGTTTTACAGATTCAAAGACAACTTTGCAGTTTGGCATATTTATAGTTTGGCTACATTTGAATATGTGCATAAAGAAAATCTATTTACTGGAAAGATCATTCTTGGCTGGTGCCAGGTCCTCAGTCCTCTGTGGGAAGCTCCTCTCCTGCTACTACTGCTTGGGTAAAACTTCAGGCCTGGCCCTGTTGTGTGCCTCCTTGCTGTCGTCACAAGAGCCATGCATAGTAGGTGTACATGTCTCAATGCCAAGCGACACGTGAGCTGACCAGTGAGCCATCAACTTTCTGGTATTCCAAGATGTGTCCTTCTGCCTCCAAATTTTGATGATTAGCTTTTTTTTTTTCTCAGGAATTTGACAACCTAAGAGTAATTGAAAAGTTAGATAACCTAAGAATGATTCCAGAGAAAGTGGACATTATACTTACTTGGCTCTCTCTCTCTCTCTCTCTCTCTCTCTCTCTCTCTCTCTCTCTCTCTCTCATGCATGCACAATCTCTCTGTGTGTATGCATGTGTTTGTTACACATATGTGCTCATGCCTGTGAGGCCAGAGGTCATTTGGGGTGTCTTCCTCTCTTGTTCTGCTCCTTGCATAACCCAAAGCTCATCCATTTGGCCAGGCTAATGAGCTCCACAGATCCTTCTGTTTCCCCAGCTTTCAGATTGTACACATGTTGTGCCTGGCTTTTTACATGGGTGCCAGGGATTCAAACTCAGGTCCTCATGCTTGCAACCCAAGCACTGACTGAGTAATCTTCCAGACCCTCAAGGGTATGCTGTGTAAATGACTATTATAAGTACTCAGTAATGATTAGCAATGACTCAGATATTGAATAAAATGGACATTTTAAAATTTCATTTTGTCTGATCCAAGACTCTGCACAGGATTGCAAACCCTCTTATAATTTGGCTCCACAGTGCTTTCAGTTCAGTTTATATGGCTGTATTCAAGGGCCTCTGAGATTCATTTTGGATGCTGGGTCCACCAGATTGCGAAACACTCAGCAGGATCAGGCACAACATCTTCATAAATAAATAGAAAACTAATTAGTACTCATGCTTGTAAATGAAGATACACAAGCAATAGAGACTGCTTCTGCAGTTTCTGGCTGTCCCAAATTGTCATGTCATGTCTGCATTCTTGGCTTATCATAAGATATATGTCCTAATTATACCATGTGCACATTCTTGATAGGCTGAATCATCATCACTCAACTGACATACTTTACTAAGCGATTTCATTCCTTCCCAACTCTTATCCTTCCCTCCCTTCACCAGCACCATATCTTTCCTCCCTCCCTTCTTCCATCCTCTCCTCTCCCTTTTTCTTAAAATTCATTTACACATTCAAACATCCATGACCAAAGCTATGTAGAAGCAGTGGGGACTCCAGCTGAGTCTGCCAGATCAGGTCCACCAACTCTGGAAGGAGATGCAGTGACACCTGTCCAAATGAAGTCACACCTGCATGCTCACCAACTGGATAAGCTCATCCAGGCACATGTGGAAGAATCAAATGGATCCCTCCCTCTGGCAGCCAGAAGTACAATTTAGAAAGCAAAATGCATACAAAAAGAAACATGAGACAGGTTATAAGAATTAAATTAGAATTACAGGCAAATTGCAAAGACAGAACAAAGGAAAGAAAAATAATTTGGGATCAGTAGAACAAGGAGATGCTTAGCTTAGTGTCCTGTGACTTGAACTGGTTTTTAAGGATGAGGACAATTTCCTCATTTTAAATGTTGCATGAATTTCCCTTCTTGCATGTATTTCCCTGCCTGCTGACCAGCACCACCATACCATTCCACCTTGCACCTTTGACTCATTTCTGGCTGGACTTGCTCTGATACCTTTCATATATTTATATATATATAATCCAATATTTTACAGAATATCTGTTTTTCCACTATGTGTCATTAATTGTGATCTCCCTTCATTTAATAATTAAGCTTCAAATTTGAAAAGAATATTCAGAGACTTAAACTCTGCTTCCTTCATAGTTTTCATGGTTCAATTCAAGTTTTTGGTAGTGATTACTATTCTCATTTCCCTTCTCTTATTATTAATAAAATGACTCACACTAAATAGCTTATACATACTTTTATTTGCAACTTTTAAACTTTTTAAAATTGTGTGTGTGTGTGTGTGTGTGTGTGTATATCTGTTTATGTGCATGTCATATGTATGCCTTCATGCACATCTGTGCCCTGGCATGTGTGTGGAGTTCAGAGGAGCACCTTGGATGTCAGCTGTCACAATTCACCTTATTCAAGGGATTCTCTTGTTGCCGCCTCGAATCTCATCCTGAGTGCCTGGTTACAGATATGTGCTACTGAGGCCCAGTTTACACAAGTTCTGGACATCTGCACCCAGGTCTTCACACCTGAACACAAGCCCTTTCCCCACCAAGCTGTCTCCCAGGTCTCATTTCCAACTTAAAATTTCTCTTGATTCACAATTATTAGTTTCATCCTATGTTTGTATTATACAGTTTTGTTATTGTTTAAATTAGCAGACTGTTTAGTGCCCAAGGATTACACACTGTCACAAGACAACATTCCCTCCTATGTTCTTCTATTGGTTGGTTACCTGTAATAAGCATGGAAAAGGAAATTCAAAACAAAATGGAGATCATTTCAGCAAGCCTGATGCTTTATCTCAGTTATTTGGCATTTCAATCCAAGGGTTAGACTTGAATAATTCAGACATTTGCCCAATTCACATTTTAGACTGAAACACAACTTCTCACTCTGATATGTTCAGAAAAAGTCTGCTGGTCTTTGCTTTATTTACTGTATACTAAGGAATGCCACTGATTCTCCAGAGATATAATTTTATACATTAGTATATCAGTGTATTGGGGACAGTTGGTCACTGATCATGGACTTCTAGCTTCAATTATGCTGAAAGTTTTATCATCACAGATAAAGCACTACTTTTCCTTGTGTCTTACAATCTTCTTGTGGAAGTTCTTAAGCATTGCTTGGCACCCCGGGGATTCACACTTTCATATATTTGTACAGTCTTTCCAATTGTGCATATTTTCTATTATTATTAATGCTGTTTAATATATTTGAGATAGTAACACTGTGCTCCATAAAGTTTAGAAGCCCCCTGGGTTTTTCAATACTATGAGGCAGGAACAGCTGAAAGAAGAGTGACATTCACTGATGTGTGTGTTCTTCAGTCAAGGGAGCAAGGCACAACCTGTGGAAAGAAAGCTAAGCTCCACCCACATGACCCGCACAGTGTACATGAGAAGTTTAATAAATACCCACACTTTTGGGAATTTTCAGAGAATGCTCCTTTGCTAAGTTGGGTTTGCTCTGATTTGAAACTCCCACTGGATGGAGGTAAAATTAGAAAATAAATGGACTTTGAGCATAATCTGACTCACAGGTGCAATTAAAGTCCAATCTGTCTTTGTGTTATTTTCCTCATTCCTTTGTTTAATTGAAGTCAGTTTCCTCAGCAACAGCAGATCCCTCATGCGCCTACCCAGGTGAAGCCAGTGCAAAGCCTGCTATCATAGACAGCTTTCAAACAAAAACAAACAGCAAGCTCAGTGTGTAGAATAAAGCAAAAACCAAGAAGCAAAACACTAAAGCAGAAAGCATGAAGTGTGAGGTAAAACATGATTTTATGGGTAGAAATCACTTAAAGATAAACATATCTATGATCCTGAAATATTAACTGGGAAGATCTAGATGTTTAATTGAATATAGATTAAAGTTAAAAATGAATACTTTTAGCCGGGCGTGGTGGCGCACGCCTTTAATCCTAGCACTCGGGAGGCAGAGGCAGGCGGATCTTTGTGAGTTCAAGGCCAGCCTGGTCTACAGAGTGAGTTCCAGGACAGCTGGGGCTACTGGGAGACCCTGTCTTGAAAAGACGGAGAGATGGCCTAGCAGTTAAGAGCGCCGACTGCTCTTACAGAGGACCCGGGTTCGATCCCCAGCACCCACATGGCGGCTGAGAATCGTCTGAAACTCCAATTCCAGGAGAACTCCAGTTCCAGGGGAATCCGAGACCCTCTTCTGACCTCCGCGGCATTACACGACACGGGTGCACAAACTTGCATGCAGACAGTACATTCATACACATACAGAAATAAATAAAAATTAATAAAGAAATTAAAAAAATAAAATAAAATAAAAATGAATACTTTAAATAGTTTATTTAGCATTTAGAATTCAGAGGGGACATTTGAGCTTTGTTGGAACTGAATATCAAGTTAGAGAACGAGGAATGGTGGGACTTCAGGGTTCATCTCCATCCTTTCCAAGGCTGAGTGACAAGGCTCCTATACCCCCAAGTATCATGTCATAATGATCAAAGGAACAAGTGTGATACAGGCTGGAGACAAAATTAGCCAGAACATAGGTACAAAGTTCAGAAAATAATGAAGATTTCTGCACAAAATGCAAGCAACAGAAAAGTTTTATTTTAAATTTTGAAATAAATTTATTTCATCTATCTGTAAACAAGATGTTTAATAGTTATGGCATTTTTAAAATGCATATTAAATCAGATGAGTTAGACTATATCCCAGATGTAACAAAGGGCAGGGAAAGAAATGGACAAATCAGCAACAAGATTTTATTTTAAATCTGTACATTATCTATGTTCTAGTTTGTCCTCCACTGCTGTGACAAAACACTGACAGACACCAACTCGGGGAGGAAAGGGTTTATTCAGCTTACATCTCCTGGGTCACAGTTCATCACTTAGGGAGCCCAAGGCAGGAACTCAGGGCAGGAACCTGGAGGCATGAGCTAAAGCACAGGCCAGGGAAGAATGCTGTTTACTGGCTTGCTCTCCTGGCCAATGCCCAGACTGTCCCCTTATACCATATACAACAACCTGCCCAGGGTGGCACCACCCATAGTGGGCTGGGCCCTCCCGCATTGCCCAACAATCAAGACAATACTCCACAGTTGTGGCCACAGGCCAATCCAATGGAGCCAATTTCCCAGTTGAGGCTCCCTCAACCCAGGTGTGTCAAGTTGACGCTAAAGCTATCCAGCACAATCTACAATGCCCAAACAATAGAAACAAATACTAGAATGTCCCTAAAGTAGTGCCATTCAAAAGAAAACCCATCTCACAATAGCAACTTCATTTTCACAATAGTATGGCACTAACAGAAAGGTTTATACATATTAGTAGAACCAAAGTGCTGCTATAGACTGATACATGCACTAAGGGAGCACTACAGCTTCCTTTAGTTCCTACTTGATAAGAAGTCATTGTGTGTGCCTGTGTCTGTGGCTGTATATAGGTCCTGAATGTGTGTGTCCTGGATGCGTGTGTCCTACTTGTGTGCATGTATGTTGTCCCATATTTGTGTCCCTTGTTTTATATTGTGTCTTTATGTGTATGAACATCCCATGTGTGTGCATGCATCTGTGTGTTCCATGTCTGTATGTGTGTGCTTGTGTGTTCCAAAGGGGATTTGTGTGGTTTGATTTCATCACTGGGTCCACAGTTGGTCCTTGCTCAGTTAGCAGAGTGCATGATGGGATTGTTAATTCCATGGTGTATAACCCTGTTGGAGTTTATGTGAGAAGGAGAAATCAAACCCTGAAGTACACTTCTAAACTTAATTGTGATGCCCTCCCATTTCTTTTTATTTTATTTTATTTATTTTATGTGTATGAATGCACTGTCTGCATGTAGGTTTGTGCACCCAAGTCATGCAATGCCACGGAGGTCAGAAGAGGGTGTTGGATTCCCCTGGAATTAAAGACGGTTAAAGACGGTTTTCAGCTGCCATGTGGGTACTGGGGATTGAACCCTAGTCCTCTGCAAGAGCAGTCAGAGCTCTTAGCCACTAGGCCATCTCTCCAGCCCCTCCCATTTCTTATATAAAGTGAAATTCCTAGGGAACCAGTGAGCACAGTATGTTTATGACACAGAAGATAGTCGTCCAAGCAGTGGTCACTGTCGGTTAGGGCATTGCCTTCAAATGCCACGATGCATTCACACACAGTAATTCTGTCAATGTTGAAGAAGGAAAACAACTTGTGACATTCCTGCTGTCATATCGCCTCTGATCTAACCAAATGCATCAGAAGAACCAGGTTGGAGCCTGATTTTTTATATAGTTCATAGATGTAAATTTCTTCTATAATGTAGGGAAATGGCTAAGCTTATTTAGACTATCTTGAAATTCACATGGCTTATTGTAAGGATAATTAGGCTATTTGAGGTAATTTGTCATGATATGAACAAATTACTACATATTTTTTTATTTCCCCATAAATCTCATATGTAACAGAATCGTTTTTTGTTCCTAGCATGTAAAGTTTTGGCACAGCATGGAGTCTAAACCATATTCAATATGAGATCTGAATCAATTATATCTCTTCTTTTGTGTAGAGCAAAGTTGGTTTTGAAAATAAAAAATAGTCTTATATTGTGAATCCCTTAAAATATAATAAAAAATAAAGAAAACAAAAAAATTTAAAAAAGAAAATAAAAAATAGAATCATTGAAATATATGCATAAGTCAATTATTCTTTATTGCATGACAATATTTCATTGTATTTTATTTTCTTTATTTCTTTTTAAAATTGTATTCATAATAAAAAATAGTCACATATGTGTGGGGTACAAATTGGAATTAAGTATGTATTTACAATATAGAGTCATTAAATTTATTTATTTATTTATTTATTTATTTAATTTATTGGTTTTTTGAGACAAGGTCTCCCTGTAGCCCCAGCTGTCCTGGAACTTTCTCTGTAGACCAGGCTGGCCTTGAACTCACAAAGATCTGCCTGCCTTTGCCTCCCAAGAGCTGGGATTAAATAGCTAAGTCTAGCTATTTAACAAATGCATTTCCTTGCATACTTTAATTTTTATAGCAAAAACTACTCTTTCAGAAATTTTGAAATATTCAGTCCACTTTGTTAATTACAACCAAGATTTTGTGCAAGAATTCATGATTTATTTTGTACTTTGTAATTTTTTGGTAACAAAATATAGATAACTTTCCTGAAGGTCAATTATAAAGCTGAATCAAACACTCTCTTTTTAATTTAGTACATTTTTATCCACAGGGATGCTACTTGGAAGAATATCTGTCCTGATAATGCCCCTACTCACGTGCAATGTCCTTAGTGTGCCTGTGTGGTTGTTCCAAATCTAAAATAACTTGCACTGTACTGTTATGTTAGATGTAATGTTATTTCTCATATTTATGTTTTGAGGGAATGATTTACTATCTGTGAGAATTCCATCAGAGCCAGTGAACCCCAGGGCTCCCCAAGAGGGCTTCCAGGTTGATTGTATTTGACTTTAAAATGAACTTTACAGTAACTTAGAACTATAATGATATGAATTTTACTGTATTATAGGAAGTTCAAAAGATAATACACAATAGATGTTTTAAATGACTCTACAAATCTACTTTTCAAAAAGTTGCATTTTGGAATACAACTGTAATATATATATATATATATATATATATATATATCCTTTATTATTCTGAGACAAAATGGATGGATCTGGAGTAAAAATTTAAGTGTTGCACAAACTTTTAAAATCTAAATATTTTGGGAGGCAAATGAAAGGAGCAGAGCAGCATGTGCAAAGAAAGCAAGCTCTGAAAACGTCTGTAGAAGCCAGGTAGACGTCAGCCTTCAGTGGGCCTGGGGCTGCCAGCCTTTAATTCATCCCAGCACTGGAGAAGCAGGAGCAACTAGATTTCTGTGAGTCTGAGGCCAGCCTGGTCTACATAGTGAGACCGTGTTTCAAAGTGACAAAAAAAGAAAAAAAGAAAAGAAAATATATTTCCTCCTAAAACTTACTAACACAAGGATGTACTTATGCAAAACTGAATACGCTGAAAAAAAAGTGTGCCTGACATTCGATTAAGCATTCAAAGCTATCAAAAAGAATATATTTTTCTAAAAGAATATTGAACAATATGCAAATTAGAGAAAACAAAACCAAACAAGAAACCAAAACAAAAGATCATCCACTTTGGAGACAAGTGGGGTGGAGCTGGGACTGGTTATTCCTGAGGGGCAGACTCCTTCAGCCTGGAGTCCAAATCTCCATTTGTTGGGAAAAGTAGAAATCGGAAATTTCATGAAGAGTTGTAGCAGACAGTGCTAGGGAGACGGCTCAGTGGGTAAGGGCCTTTACCAATAGGTCTGAGGACCAGAGTTCAATCCCCAAAGACCACACCATGGAAGGACAGCAACCTCTCAGCTAAGTGTCCTCTGACCTCTACAGAGACCCATGGGTTTATACACTCAGGGACACAAACCCACTCGGTAAATAAATCAATCCCCAACAAACAAACAAACAAACAAACAAACAAACCAACCAGAAATCACAACGGGCCAAGGATTAGTCAGTTCTCCCAGATTTTTGTTTAGGTTACTGACTATAACGCCATGGGCAGCCAGTACTGATGTGGCCTAGCTCAGGTGTTTTCCCCTGTGGATCAGAAAAGGTTGGAAGCTTGTTGCTGGGTGGATCACTCATATGAAGAGAATGGGAAGAGAAGAGAATTGGAGAATGGGAAGGCAGGAAGTTTGAAATCCCTACCAGGGGAGGGGTGGTGGTGGAGAAGCCTGGAGGGGTGGAGGTGGGGGAGCCTGCATGGAGGGGTGGAGGTGGGGGGGGGAACCTGCCTGGAGGGGTGGAGGTGGAGGACACCTTGCCTGGGAGGGGGTGGAGGTGGGGGAGGCCTGCTGGAGGTGTGGAGGTGGGGGAGCCTTGATGGAGGGGTGGAGTGGTGGAGGGATGGAGCATGCCTGGGGGGTGGAGGTTGGGGGCGCCTGCATGGGGGGTGGAGGTGGGGGAACCTGCCTGGAGGGGTGGAGGTGGAGGAGCCTGCATGGAGGGGTGGAGGTGGGGGAGCCTGCTGGGGGTGTGGAGGTGGGGGGCCTGCTGGGGGGGGGGAGGTGGGGGCGCCTGGCCTTGAGGGTTGGCGGTGGTGGAGCCTGCCTGGGGGGGGGTGGGGGAGCCTGCCTGGATGGGTGGAGGTGGGGGAGCCTGCATGGAGGGGTGGAGGTGGAGGAACCTGCCTGGAGGGGTGGAGGTGGAGGAACCTGCCTGGAGGGGTGGAGGTGGAGGAGCCTGCCTGATGGGTGGAGGTGGAGGCGCCTGCCTGGGGGGGGGGAGTTCGGGGAACCTCTGGAGGCGTGGAGGTGGGGCAGCCTGGCCTGGACGGGGTGGAGGTGGGGGGGAGCCTCTGACTGCGATGGGTGGAGGTGGGGGAGCCTGCCTGGAGAGGTGGAGGTGGGGAGCCTGCCTGGAGGGGGCAGGGGGGGAAAGCTGACTGGAGGGGGGTGGAGGTGGGGGACGCCTGCTGGGGGGGTGGAGGTTGGGGCGCCTAGCCTGGAGGGGTGGAAGGTGGGGAGCTGCCTGGAGGGCTGGAGGTGGGGGAGCCTGCCTGGAGGGGTGGAGGTGGGGGAGCCTGCCTGGAGGGGTGGAGGTGGAGGAGCCTGCCTGGAGGGGTGGAGGTGGAGGAGCCTGCCTGGAGGGGTGGAGGTGGAGGAGCCTGCCTGGAGGGGTGGAGGTGGAGGAACCTGCCTGGAGGGGTGGCGGGAGGAGCTGCTCTGGGGGGGCGATGTGGGGGAAGCCTGCCTTGGAGGGGTGGGGTGGAGGAAGCTCTGGAGGGGGGAGGTGGGGGAGCCGCCTGGCGGGGTGGAGGTGGAGAGCCTGCCTGGAGGGGTGGAGGTGGGGGAGCCTGCCTGGAGGGGTGGAGGTGGGGGAGCCTGCATGGAGGGGTGGAGGTGGGGGAGCCTGCCTGGAGGGGTGGAGGTGGAGGAGCCTGCCTGGGGGGTTGGCGGTGGGGAAGCCTGTCTGGATGGCCAGCTTTGGACAAGAACCTAGAGTGGGAGATCTTGGAAGAGAGTGCGGGTAACCGGCATTTTGCTGACTCGGGTCTGCAGCCTCCTCTGACTACCTGCCAATTTGGGATGCACAGTCTTCTGGTCCGTGAATTTGGGATGCACAGTCTCCTGTGGTCCGTGAATGTTTGCATGAGGTGCCAGGGGAACCTTGATCTTTAACAACAGAAAAACAGAAACCTGAAAAGGTGTTTTCCTAAGCAGATCCATGAACATATACTATGTCTTTTTAGTAATTTTCTTATTTTGGTTTTGGGGTTGTGGTGGGATAGACTCTGAGCAAATAAATCATCTACTCATTTCTGGTGATTTCTTGTGACATAAAGAAACCAGTCCCAGCACAGAGCAGAACTGTCAGTGCATCCATCCAGGGAAAGCTGGTAGGCTAGTCAAAACAGAAAGTAAACAGAGGAAAATCAATGCTAGGTGATAACTTTGGGAGAAGAAGGAAAGACAGTCACCCCATAACTTCTCAGTGACCATTTCCACACCTTAGTTTTCTGTTGTGATGTGGGCTGTAGCAGTGATAACCCCTTGTACAGCCACATGTTAGAAGTCATCTGAGAGATCTCTATTCAGGAAAAAACAGTGCTCTAGGCTTCAATGTGGTAAAGAATTTCAGGATGAGGCAGTGAGAACGGAAATTAGGGTTTCTTAAAAGAGTTTTTTAACATGTGTTTTAAGCACAGAGTTAAGAGAATTGGAAGTGCTTGGTAAGGAAATGAGAGGTGAGAGCACACGTGCGTGCTCTCTGAGAATCCAGCTCCTCCAAACAGATATATGCAGGATTGGTGACTTTGAAGTTATCTTCCGAAGATTGCTGAGGGACCTAAATGTGGGACATTTGATGGGAACACAATTGACATGGAAAAGTGACGCAGACAGAGATGCTGAAAACCAGAAGTATCTTTACTGTAACTAAGTTACCAGACTTATCTGAGCTTCCCAGAAAATGTCTGGGAAGGAATGAGCTTTGTTCAGTTTACACACACTCAGGGCTCATCTGGCTCCTTGCTGCTTAATATGAAATATCTATATGTGAAAGAATCATTGTCAGCAACCTTCACAGCTTTGGACCAGGCCTGCCTCAAACTCACAGACATCAGCTTCCTTCTGTCTCTCCAGGATTAAATGAGGGCCACCCAGGCCCACTCAAAGCCTCAGCTGCAGCCTCCATAGTGCTGGGATCAAAGGTGTCTACCACCCTACCTAGCCTGACAGCAAATGGGAATTTTGCTAGATTTCTTTTATTTTAAATATTTAAAAAAATTTTTATTTATTGAATTTTATTTTATGTGTATCAGCACATTGCCTGCATACATGTAAGTGAACTGGAGTTACAGGAAGTTGTTTTCCACCATGTGGATGCTGGGTACCAAACCCTGTCCTCTGTAAGATCAGCGAGTGTTCTTAACCACTGAACCATCTCTCCAGCCCCTGGAATTATTTTTTTTTATTATTTGTATGCTCGTATGTCTCTGTGTGGGTTTGTTCACAAGGAAACCAGAGATATTGGATGCTCTGTTGCGAGTTGCCCTATATAAACACAGGCAGCTGATCTGAGGCTTCCTGTAAGGGCAATATGCATGCCTATCTGCTGAGCTATCTCTATACTCCCTCTCATTTTCAATTTTTATTTTTATTATTTTTAAGTGCTGTACTTCTTGTTCTTCAGCTAACAAGATGCCAGACACCAGAATGAGAGGCTGGTTCTCACCATCTACCCATAGTTTTCCAGTCTCCTGCTTCAGTTACAATAGGTATTGGGATGGTTCTTCCAACGTATTCATAATAGGAACATGAGCCTTGCAACAAGAACTACCCCAGAACAGTGTTTATCCTCCTACTGACCTGAGCACACAAATTCTACATTTCATAGTGAGGATGTAAGCTATAATATAAAAAATGCTGGTGTATGTTTAGAACAAATATTTACAATACTGTCAAACTAAGTCCATAATTTTCACTTGTAGAATGTGCATAAATACACAGTAATTAGCATTAAAAAGAACACTTCCTGACAATTAGAGTCTGATTAAAAAAATTAGAAAGATCCTAAAGTTAGGTTACCTTTGCCAAAAAGCTATTTTTAGTATCCTAGGAAATGCCAAAACTTCAGTGGTGACTAGTATTAGAAATCCTAGCAAACAACATACATGCAGTTTTGTGGGTAGCAAGGCTATGCAGAGCAGGACTTTCCTTAAATGAAGCTCAGCACCTAAGGATCTGGGCAGCCTAGACCCTCACAGTGCTTCTTCCCCTCAGAAAGGCTGACTTCTCAGATGAAATCATTTGTTACATTGAACGTGCCTCAGCACTATGATATCTGGCTTCTACCTGCCCCATATTAGCAGGGCTTGCCTGGTCATGTTAACTAACAATGCCTGCAGTGGGCTCAGACACCCTGGTGACCTACTAGCCCACACGAAGACCAGGCCCAGAGCCTGAAGGTCATCTGTTTACTGTCTTCAGTACTATGGGATCCACTTTGCCCAGTGCACAAAGCTGTGGGTGAAGGACCAGCAACATGTAAGGAACAGTGAATTTTCCTGTTACCTAGATGTTTCTCATTCCCCTTGTTTCTAAAAGAAAGGAAAAGAATTTTTCCACCATGTTTCAGTCTATATGTGTTAGTCAGTTTTCTGTTGCTGTGATAAAACCACCGTGACCAAGGGAACCTATAAATGAAGAGTTTACTTGAGCTTACAATTAACGGTTCCAGGGAATTAGAGTCCATTGTGGTAGGAGACATGTTGGCAGAGGATGGAGCAGGTAGCTGAGGTTCACATCTTCCAATGAGCACAGGAAGCAGAAAGAGAGATTGGCAAGGCTTGTTGAACCCTCTAAGCATGTCCCCAGTTACATACTTCCTCCAGCATGGCCACACCTTCTAAGATCTCCCAAAACAGCTCCACCAACTGGGAACAAAATGTCTGAATACTCGAAGCCTAAGGGGGACATTCTCATTCAAACCACCACCTTCCACTCCCACTCTAATTGCCTGGAATCATCAATCGTAAGCTCAAATAAACTCTTCCTCTTATAAGTTCCCTTGGTCATGGTAGTTTTATCACAGTAACCAAAAAGTGACTAATACAGTTTTTGGTACCAGGAGTGGGGTGTTAGCTGTGAAGAACCTGACCATGTGGGTATTTGGAGAAATGTGGAAAATTTTGGAACTTTGGGCTAGAAAAGCTGTTGACTGCTGTAAGAAGAGCTTAGTGGGCCATTCTAATAGAAGCTTGGGAGAAAACAGTGCCAAGAAAAATGTATTTCCAGAGGAAAATAAGGATTTAAACAGCAACTGGGATACTTTGGTAAAGAGTCTGGCTGGAGTGTGCCCACAGCCCAAATGCTTGCCTAAGGCTAAGTTGAAAAACAATGGACTAATTTATTTGATGGAGGATATTTCAAGACAGCCTAACATAGAAATGGTGGTATGGCTATTAATGGTGAATATTATACAGATCTACAGTGGAAAAGAGCAAATGGGGCAGAAAGAAATGCAGAATGTACAGTTTGGATTGGAAAAGTGCACTAGGGAGATTAATTTTTGAGCCAAGGCAGGTGAAGGAGAGGATCCCTTTGATAATGAGATTAAAGTGATTAAGGAGAGGTCTAGAGATTTTATTTTATTATTATTATTATTATTATTATTATTATTTATTTATTTTTTTTGGTCTTTTTGAGACAGGTTCTCCCTATACCCCCAGCTGTCCTGGAACTTGCTCTGTAGACCAGGCAGGCCTTGAACTCACAAAGATCCACCTGCCTCTGCCTCCCAAGTGCTAGGATTAAAGGCATGCACCACCATGCCCGGCTGAGGTCTAGAGATTTTGTAAGTGAATAATAGAAACAGTACTTTCAGGGCAAGACCACACCCAGCTAGGCCTACAACTTTTGAAAGGAAGATACTGAATGGGTTTTCTACTCCAACAAGTCCAGGACAGAGAATAGTTGCAAATGTGGTTGAAGTAGGCCAGGGTCCATCTCAAACTTGCAGCCAAACTCAGCAGTTTCATTCATGTGGTGCTGGCATTAGAGGCATGAAGTATACAAGAGTGAAGGAGTTGTCAGTTCTTTCTCCATGGTTTCAGAGAGCCACTGAGGCCAGGCAGAGTACAGAAGGGGTATACCCACATAAAGAAGGCCCCGATAGGCCAATGTGTGAAGCTGTGAAGATGAAGCCTGGTTGTCAGTGGAGACCCCAAGAAGACATTTGAGATGCCAGAGCTGTGAGATATTTAACAAGGAAATCTGCATACAGGGAGTGGTACCAGACTAAGAAAGAGATGTATGTTGCATGCAAAGCTGGAAGAACTGAGCCATCTATGCCTTTGGAAGTAAAGTCCCAGAAGTTTCATGTGGAGCCACTGGACTTGGTGTTTGCCCTGCTGGTTTTTGGTCTTGTTTTGGTCCAGTATTTCCTCACTATGCCTCTATTCCTCCCTTTTGGAATGGGAATCTGTATTCAGTTCCACTGTATGTTGGGAGCATGTAATTTGTCATTTTATTTTATTTTGATTTTACAGAAGCTTACACTTACAAGATTGGCCTGGGTTTCAGAACAGACTTTGGACTATAGACTTCTGAATAGTATTGAGACTGGCAAAGACTATGGGGATTTTTTTTGTCTTTTCGAGACAGGGTCTCCCTGTAGCCCCAGCTGTCCTGGAATTCACTCTGTAGACCAGGCTGGCCTTGAACTCACAAAGATCCACCTGCCTCTGCCTCCTGAGTGATAGGTTTAAAGGAGTGTGCCACCATGCCAGGCTGACTATGGGGACTTTTAAGGTAGGACTAAAGGCATTTTGCATTTTATATGTTCATGAGCCTATGGGGGCTAGGGAATGGATGGTGGTTTGAATGAGAGTGTCCCACATAGGCTTCAAGTGTTCAGATATTTTGTCCCCAGTTGGTGGCACTGTTTTGGGAGATCTTAGAAGGTGTGGCCATGCTGGATGAAATATGTCACTGGGGTCACACTTAGAGAGTTCAACAAGCCTTGGAGTCTCTCCAGTTGCTCTTTCTCTCTTTCTCTGTTTCCTGTGTTCACTGGGAGATGTGAACCTCAACTTTCGGCTCCAGCTCCTACCACCATGCCTCCCCACCATAATGGAATCTAGTTCCCTGGAACCGTTAATCATAAGTTCAAATAAACTCTTCCTTTTATAAGTTCCCTTGGTCATGGTGGTTTTATCACAGCAACAGAAAGGTGACCAATACACCATAGATGCTCATTTCAGAAGACTGTAAAGGAAAAGAATTTATACTTCTCCTCAACTGTGGATTCAGACCTGGTAGACTTCTGTCTACTCTGTCAATGAGGAATCTTAGAATTCAGGCCAAACTGCACCCAGGACAACATTCAGTGGCAGCATTTTTTTTGTAACTTCACATAGACAAAATCAAATAAACAAAACAAAGTAAGAGATGGTTTCAATCCATAAAATACCTACAATAAGTATTGCTTACATTGCTACCAGTCTTAACAGAACAATGTTGAGCAGCGTGTGTGAAAATTACTGTTTTATCCTAGCTAAATAACACATACTGGAAAGTAGTTAGCATCATCCCAATTACTAGTAACCTGAATACTGAAAATGCAGATGGTAAACAAACCTTGAGGCTGATGTTACTGTATGTGGTGACCTCTTCAAGGGCAGTCTGAGAAAAGCTTTTGCATGTCCAAAGGCAGTTTGACAGCATAGATATTCACAGACAGAGGTGGGGAGATGCTGGCACTAGAGAAGGAATAGGGATGGGTCCGTAGTGTGAGAAAAAATGGTGTGAAGAGTCAATAAGCTCTATTACCACCATGTGCTGCCAATGCTAGGCAATGTTAATAAGAAAATATTCTTCTCTGAAGAGATATTTGAGATCCTTGTTAGTATTCAGTTCTAGCAACGATCTACTTGTACTGGGTGAGTGTGAATATTTTATACATATACATATATTATATAGACGCATATATGCTATTTTTGAAATATGTAATTTATGGATGTACTTCTTTTTTTTAATTTTCATTTTTTATTGATGCTTTGTGTATTTCATACATCATTTTCCAACTCAGTTCAGGCATATTTCCCTTTCCCTTCTCCCGACCCCACCCAACCCCCTCCCAGATCATGCGGATGTACTTCTAAGAACCATTCCATGATATTGGAAATTACTGGCAGAATTCTCAGTTATATCATCATCCTAAAACCTACAGACTCAAGTTTATGTGCTATATTTAAAAATAATTTCAGAAAGACTCAGATCATTGAGAACATTCAACAGCATTGGCTCTGACTGTATGTAAGGAAAAATAGCACAGTGACTGTGAAATTAGGAATGGAGTTACTCCAAATTGTTCATTCTGTGGAAAATTTGAGGTTTCTAATTGCTTTTGAAAGTTTGGGGCATTTGTAAACTTCTAGAATAAAACCTAAGGGAACAGATAGTTCTTTGATTTCTTGACCTCATGTGTTTTTAGAACTCTGTACTTGTGCTTTATGTAAAAGAACATTTCTAAATTGAAATCAGTAAAAAGTGCTGCTTAGCCCTATGAGTGGTGACAGGTGAATCTGTCTGTTGAAACTGAATTTATCAAGACAAGTAGCTGGTGTATGGCTTAGACATTAAGAGGACTGGCTGTTCTTGGTAAGTCTCTGAGTTCAGTTCTCACTGCCCACATAGAGGCTAACAACTGCCTGTGACTCCAGTTCCAGGGGATCTGCCACCCTCTTCTGACCTCTATGGGCATTGCATGATATGGGTACACTTACATATACGTTCATGTAATATTACACTCATAGACATAAAATTAAAATAATAAAAAAATTTAAAAAGAAGTAAGCTTTAGGTTAACATTTTAATTTTAAATATTAGGATTTTAAATAATACTGCCTGAGGTAAAGTCCAGGAAAACTGTTATGGGAAACTGAGGCCTGGGACCACCCACACCCAGAGAAAATATCTGAGATGCATGTGGAGAAATCAGAAAGCGTCATGCTTGTGGATGGAAGCAGAGTTTCCTCCTAAATACAGTAGAGCCCTGAGTTTTGTTCCCTCATAACTTGTTTTTAGTTATGCACATAACCATCATCTTTATTGAAAAAAATTGCATAAATGAGATTAGGATCATACACAAAAACTCAAGCCACGCTGTTATGAGGGCCAAACAGCTGCCAAAGACTTGGAATGAAACCAATTTCTTTGCGCCCCCCCAAGACATTTATTGTTTTATTAGCTCTGAATAATATTCCTTTTTATTTGTTAGAATTTTCTCCTTTTCAAGCCAGTTGTAAGTGTCTTTTGGGGTAGGACTGGAAAATAAAGTAATTAGTGGAGACCTTATCATTTTCTAAAGGTCCTCAAGTGTTTACACTCCAAACTGTGTATAGAGAAGTTAGCTTTGATTTGATTTTACTTAAAGAATTCTTTTCAAGTGATGGACAAAAAGAGGTATCTTTGCAGAAGTTGCTTGCTGTATTGTTAATAGAGTCTCTAGGTTTCACAGCCAGGAAGCCCAACTGACTTTGAGCTGTAGGATATGCATGTTTACTCAAAGCAGTATGATATGAGGGGTAAAGGTAGCTGTACTTCCCAAATGGAGAGTAAAGGGAGAATGTTCTGGACAATTCTAGAAAATATGTCCAGGGATAGTTCTAGGATGGTTCCAGGGATGCTACAGAAAATATGTCAAAGCTGGAAAGAGGATGGAAGACCACATGTCTCTGGTAATCAGTTTGTTCCTAAAAACTAAAGTTAGTCTTTTTGTTCTTTGGATAGTAAGCACTACTCACTCAGAAGCTAGGCAAAAGGATTTCTGAAAGGACTCCTATGTACATCAGATGACACAGGTTGTGGAGAAATTGCAGAGGACTGCGATGAATAGAAGGGTCCTTTGGAGAAAAGGTTCTCAAGTGATTGTCAATTCACTTGGTTACTGACAGGTTACCTTGTCTGGGAGCTGGCTTTGGTTGTTCATTGATCCTGTACAACAGGTGATTGGCACCAAAATTATCAAGATCCACATGCTCCTGAAATAACTGGAAATGGCACCTGAAGTACCAACAGAATGTGGTTCTCCCTCCCTTTAGGGTTCATGGGTGGCTGACTCCATTGAAAGTCCTTAAACATTTCTTTCACTTCCTTGACTTCTTTTTCCCCAAGTGGGTCATCACTGAAAATGTCCTTTCTGTGGAGGTGACTGAAGAAACACGATGGGAACAGAGGATAGCATAGGACATGGCAAGAGGTGGAAAACTCCTACTCTGAAGAGGATTCCTCAAAAGGCTTGTGGATGACCAAGCGCTGTGTGTCACAGATGCAGTAGAACCCCAAATGACAGAGGCAGAGGCAGTTGAGGGTGCAAAGAATGAAGCCTCAAGCCAACCTTCAACACCTGGGCTGGTACAAAAACATTTGACTTCTCAAAACCTGGAGGCTGACCTCAGATCATGGCCTCTGAGCCTTTGGAAGGAGATAGACTGAAGGCCATAGGTGTCCAAAGCTTCCTGAGGCTGTGTGGCTGGAGTATGACCTAGACCTTCAAGGGCCCTCTGGAACAAGAGCAATTGTTCTGAAGAGCTCCAGAGGGTCATTCTGTGGGCTACAGAATGTCCTGTAGGTGACAACTGGCTTAGAGGTACAAAGACGGGTGGAACAAAGGTGTCTAATGCAAACAGGTAATTTGATGGATCAGTGTTTCCCAGCTCCACCGTCCCTGAGTTATGGTCAGTTTCCCAAATTGACAGAGCTCTCACTCCTTCATCACTTCCCATTGTGTTTCTCTACTTAACAATAGCACCAAGGGTTCAGTAGAACCCCCAAAGAAAAAGCCAAAGCCAGTCTTTAGGTGGTAGCCATTCCAATGGTTCGAAAGAGCCCCAAACTGCTCAAAGGAGCCCAAAATGAAAGAGGAAAGCAAAGCCCAAGGTGCACTCATTGCAGAGAAACTTACTCAGGGTCCAACTTCCTTGAGAAGCCCACACAGAACCCAAGCACTGCTCATTTTTCTGCTTCATCAGGTAAATGAAAAGTGGCTGATGTGGCAGAAGTGAAAGACAGAAAGATGTCTCTGGACTGAAGTGACCCGGCAGCTGCTGGGACCTTCATTCTCTCCTCTCCATCTGTAGGTGGAAAACACCCAAAAATGTGCCTTTTGTCCCATTGTGATTGCCATATTGCTATCAGATGTAGGGGACATATCCTGTACCCTAATAAGCCAGATTCAGACACCCACTCTAAAAAGTTAAAGGAGTCCAACTGATAGTGAAGAGCAGAAAAATAATTGTTCAGTGTGGCCACATTGGGAAGAAGGACACAGAGACCCAGTGACGCCCTCCAGAGTCCGTCTTTAGCAACTGTCTTTCCATTTCATTAGAATTTTATGCTGATTGTATTGCAACCGTTGATCGTTTGGGGTATTATGTCTATTTTAGCAAAAATTCACATTGACTTCATACTAAAACATGTGACTTCACAGCCCTTCATAGCTATTGTGTTCTCAACTCTGGCTCCTGGGACCCATTAGTGTGCAATTCTCTCTTTCCCATTCCAGGCTGTGTAACTAACCAGCCTTTGATCTGCCCAGGGATGGGTATAGTGTGGAAAAGTCTGTCTCACCAAAATTTCCCCTTATAGACCTGTGATTAGAGCTGATTAAAGAAAAGAAAAATATAGCATTTGTAAATTTTAGTATCTTTAAGTTTTGAACTGAATCTGAGAAAATCACTCAAAATATGCCTGTTGTCTGCTGGGTTTTGCATATCTACTATCTTCTCATGAAACTAGAGAATAATATTTTATGTAACAGCAGAAGGAGGAAGAAGAAGAGAAAAAGGAGGAAGAGGAAGAGGAGGAGGAAAAAGAGAAAAAGGAGAGGAAGAGGAGGAAGAGGAAGAAGAGGAAGAGGAGGAGGAAGAGGAGGGGGGAGGAGAAACAAGAACAAAGCCAGCCACATTCAAATATTAACTTGCATTAAGGAATAAACCAAAACACAGTGTCTGTATTGCTGGAGAGCCTCTGTGAGCATTCCCTTTGTCACTGTCTCAACATTTTTCATGCTCCTATAGCAACTAAATGTGATGGATTAACACTTCCTCACATATTTATGTCACTCCCCTGTAGCCTCGTTCTATCTCACTGATACATTATTCTCATTATTCTATTTGAAATAGGTTCATATATAATTCACAGTGTTCATACATAATTGACAAGATAATATCAGCCACATTATTGAGATCACTTCAAGATTTCATATTTTAAAAGAGTTAATGTGGAGCTAGTAGTAAGTCTGACTGTCTGCATCTGTGTGCATGTATGCATATACATACACAAATATCTGTGTATTGATTCCAAAAGTTATATTTGATTTCTAATTTAGTAGGTTTTGGAGAGAACATCTAATTCATTTTTCTTTTTCTGCTTTAGGAGCATGTTTCCAATGAAAAGACAGCCTCCTGTAAATATTACAAATCACTCTGCTCTAGATGGAGTGCTCCATGCTTTATTGTGTGTGACATGATCAGAGACAAACACAATTTGTGTCACCTCTGTCATGTGCAATAAACATTTCACATCAAAGCAAACACCTAGTCTGACTTTCACTATTACATGGTTCACAAGAAATGTGGTTACTAGACCTGAAGCAGCAGACAAGCATGAAATGCAATATTGTTCAACATGGTGTGCAAAAGTTGCTTGTGTGATTAAAGAAAAAAGAAAATGAACTTTAAAGGGAAAGGGATGATAAATTAACAGAAAGAAAACTCCAGGAGAAACAAAGTCTGTGAGATACGGACTTGCTACAATCAGGGGTCCTGTGGACTATCGCCTGAGTTTTTGAACCATGAACCCAAGAAAAATATGATTAATGAATGGAAGAAGGTGACTCCTGGGGTCTTCCAAGTTTTCTTGGGCTCAGTGTTTTCTTGGGTTCTCTGATGTGTGAAAAGTTCTTCTTTCATGAGTGAGTTGGGAATTTTTAGATACTGCATTTTGATCAAGTTTCTCTGAGTGCCATAAATATCTTCTGACCTGAAAGTTGTGCAGAGGGAAAATATATGCAATCTTTGAGAAGAATCAGGCTTAATATTGCCTACCTGACTGGAAGAAAGCACCAGACATGTAATTAAACCAAGGAGTTGTTAAATGAAGAGGCCATCTGAAACTTTGTACAGAAAGAAACATTTTTGCCTGTTCTGCATGTAATCCAGCTGAGCTGCCATCAACAGATGAACATGTGGTTCACACCACGTGAAATTTTATTTATCCATAAGGAAAAATGACACTATGAAGTTCGATGGAACATAGATGGCACTGGAAAATACCATATTCAGTAAGGTAACCCAGGCCCAGAAAGAGAGATGCCTCATGTTCTCTGTCATATGCAGACCCCAGGTCTCATCTTATGGACTCTTATGGACATATGTTTGTGTGTGAGCATGTGCAGATGCCAGGAAGCTAGAAAGGGCTCATGCGAGGAAAACCAGGGTTGAAGGGAGGGGTGGGGAGAGTCCGAGAGCACGTGTGTGGTACAAAAGTGGAAGGAGGATACTCAGGTAGAAAAGGCTAAGCAGGATGGGGCGGGTGGGGGGGAGCAACTTGGGGAGGGTCAACTACAATTAAAGATGTGTGGAGATGCCATAGGAAGCTTGCTACTCTGTGAGCAAATTAAAAGTGATGAATCTTTAATGTTTTGAGACAAAACAGAAACTAGAATGGTGGTAGAGTGTTTGTCCCCCGTGCCCAGCAAGGCTTTGGTTTGGTACCTACCAGTGAAAAACTCGATATTTGTTTTTGGCAGGTGGGACAATGGGGGAAGGTGAAGGGCATCTAGAGATTTGCAAAGACTACAGAAGTATATTGAAATGTTTTTTAAAGTGGCATCCAATCATTAAAAATGGTCAGACATAGCCTGGAGAGGAAGGCTGCCAATTCTGAAGTCAATAATTTTTCATGACTAATTTTTTCATTATTGATAAATAATCTTGATACATAAGAGAGCTGTGAAGCTGCTATTTTTAGTACATGACACACAGGCATGTGTTTATCCTAAGTATAAAATTCCACTTTGTCTCTCAAGCTGCATAATTATGTTTAATTTAGTGAATGTTTCAAAGTACAATGTTTGTCCATTTGTGCTTGAATTTTGGAATTAAAAAGTAAGAATAATCAAAAACTTTTCCTTGTCCTGAAGAAATTCAAATTAACTCATTTGGAGACACAAAGGAGAGAATAGAGGTGTTTAAGAGGACTTTAAATTTTTTTTTTCGATTTTTTTTTTTTTTAGGGTTTTTCTCCAGTATGTGTTTTTTTTTTTTAATGTGAAAACTAATTACATTTTTTTTATTGATGCTTTGTGCATTTCATACATCACTTTCCAATTCAGTTCAGGCATATCTCCCCTTCCCTTCCCCCCCACCCCCACCCCAACCGAGATCATGCATTCTGCCATGACTGTCCTGCATATCTCTCTCAGTTCTTTTCTTTTTTCCATTTTTTTAGCTATAAGTGATAATCCATGAGTACAAGCATCCTTCATGTAAAACCAATTTGCAGGCTGTTGTGCCCAAACACCCACAGCCCCACCTTCCAGCGGGGGGTGAGGGGTTGCATGTTCAATCAGGTTAATCAAATGAGGGTCCAGACTACATTGCTGTAGTTTCACCCTTCACCCCATTCACAGACCTTACATTCTACCACGCCCCCTCTTCCGCAGATTATTCCCTGGGCTTAGAAAAGGGGCACAGGTGGATGAGAAGCAGAACAGTCCACTCTCTCTGGAGCTGCTGTCTTGGATTCTGGTCAATACTGGCTGTTTCCTTTCATGGGCTGACAGTCTGTCCAGGAATAACCTTTCAATCCTACCAATGAAGCACAAGCAATTAGATATATAGGTACTTAAGCAGCATTAATAGTTATGGTAGGTTACTTTGTTATAGACACATATGTTTAGATGAGATGTTGATCCACGAACTACATTTTTTCCTGTTAAATATGACAGGGTCTTACTGTGGCTTATGAAATCTCCAAACCTGTAGAGGATGTAAGCTTGTGGCATCAGCCATGGGTAATTCCTCCAAGGAGAGAGCCAATAGCCAATTAGATTTGGGATATACAGGCATATGGCTGCCTCCGCTGCACATTACTTCCAGGCAGGTGAGGTGTAGCTGGTGCCGACAGTGGAGTCTTGCTTAACTCAAGGAGACCCGTATTTGCTTTATTGGTTTAGTGGCCCTTGGTAACACTCTCTGGTATTCCAGAGGCCATCTGTATACTTGCATGTGTGGTCTCAATGCATCTTTCCCATGTTAACGATTTTAAGGGTGACAGTTTCGCTCAGGCGGGAAGGGGTGGTTTTCTGCCAAGCCTGAGTACCTGAGTTTGATCCCCTGGACCTACATGGTACAAGAAGAGAATGAATTCCAGAAAATTGTTACTGACCTCCACATGTGTGCCATGACACATACACACACACACACACACACACACACACACACACACGTATAAAACATTGCTATATAAGACTGGTATTATCAAGGGAGAAATGGAGAAAGTGGGGACGCTGTAAATGGGAAAGGCATACAGAATTAGGGTTAGACAGGGAAAGAAAGAAGGGTGAGTTCAATGATGCCTAGCTAGTGTGAAAAACCAGAAGGAATCATATTATTCTAACAACTTAATGACAAATTACACATATAATATCTCTACATGAATCAAGGTGCATAGCTGAAGGCTACAGAACATCTCTGCAGTAGAATGAGTCTTGTGGGTATATACCCAGGAGTGTATGACTGGGTCAGGTGGTAGGCTCGTTTTGAATCTTTTAAGGGTTCTCCACACTGCTTTCCATAGTGGTTGTATGAGTTTACATTCCCACCAGCAGTGGATGAGTGCTCCCCTTTCTCTACAACCTCTCCAGCACTTGGTATCATTTGTTTTCTTGATCCTAGGCAGTCTTATTGGAGTGAGATAATATCTTAAAGTGGTTTTAATTTGCATTTCCTTAATTATTAGCAATGTTGAACACTTTTTAAGATGTTTCTCAGCCATCTTTCTTTCCTTATTTGTGAAGTCTCTGTTCAGCTCTTTACTCCATCTTTTGGGTAAGTCATCTATTTTCTTTGTTTTTCGAGAAGTTTAGGTATTCTGGATGTTAATGCTCTGTCAGATGAATCACTGGTGAAGGATTCCTCCCACTCTGTGGGTTTTCTCTTCATTTCACTGTACAGAAGTTTTTGAGTTTAATGAGGTCCCACTTGTCAACTATTGGCCTTATTTTCTGGGCAGCTGATGTCTTATTTAGCAAGTCTTTTCCTAAACTTATGGCTGCTGGAAAAAAAGTCTTTTCCTACACCTATGTCTTGTAGGTTACTACTAACATTTTCTTTTATCACCTTCAGTTTTGGGTTTCATATTGAGATCTTTGATACGTTTGGAGTTGATTTTTGTACATGGCGAAAGGTATGGGTTTAATTTTATTCTTCTACAAGTGGTGATCCAGTTTTTCCAACACCATTTGTTGAAGGTGCTGTCTTTCCTCCATTGAGTCTTCTTGGCAATTTTGTCATATATGAGGTAGCTGAAGTTGTATGTGCTCACGTTTGGCTCTTTAAATTTTTTCCATTCATCTATGGGTCTGTTTTTGTGCCAGTACCAGGCTGTTTTCCTGGGAGCATGAAGAACATGGGCAGCAATTTGAGACTTAGAATTGGGCAGATACATAGTTGTTATGAGTATGTAAGGATATTGGAGGAAGGAGAGGTGAGAGAATCTTCCCAAGGTGAGCCTTGGGAATGCTGTACTCTGTCAGCAGGTAAGGCTTCACATAAGCAGTAGGGAAAAATAATGACCAGAAACAGATGTGTTATGAAAGTTAATGAAGCCAAGCTGGCTGGCCAGGAAGCCCTAGGGATCCAACTGCCTCACCCTTCCCAGTGAAGGTAACAATGTCCACCACCACACTGGTTCTTCTACATAGGCTCTGGGGACATAACTCAGGTCCTTGTGTTTGGGCAGCAAGCAATTAATCAGTTGAGCCATCTCCCAAAGGCCACATTGATTCTTATAGAAAGGTAATTCGAGCATGGAGAGCAGGGGACATGCTCAGGTTCTGACCATTTGATTCTTTCATACAACTTTACCCGAGTCTCTGCCTAACCTGCTGATATAGATGGTTGTGTGTGTGTGTATCTGTGGTTAGGCAACTGGCCTGTGGTTTGAGGCTGAAACCCAAGAATTTTCCAAGCTGGATTCTCTCACTGGAGTCTTTTTTTTGCTGGAAATCTTATACTCAGAGGTTGAACTTTTGACAAAATTTCCTAAAATGATGTTTATTTTTTGTCATTTAAATGCCATTTAACATATTAAATAGGCCTTTCTGATCTTTCAGTAGTTTTGTTAATATTGGGATATTATTTCTATCAAAAATTCTTATACTAGTATGATGCAGTGACACTTTGTAGTGGGATTAGAATAGGCTTATGGTTTTGTTTGTTCTGTATATATGTGTGCAGGCTTCAAGTTTTATTAATTTCCAGTTAAAATATTTGGGTTGCTTCTGCCCTAATCCCTGGAGAATAGGGAATTTTCATTCAGATCCAAGTGTCACATTGGATTTAGGGTGTTGACCTTGTCAATATTAACTGTCAACTTGACACAGTGTAAAATTACCTGGAGAGTATCCCAGTTGAGTAATTGTCTTTATCGGGTTGGCCTATGGGCATGTTTGCTAAAGACTGTCTTGATTGATAACTGATGCAGGAGGCACCAGAGAATGGTACTTCCCATAGTGGATCCCTTAATGAATCTTTAAAACTTTCCAAGATAGTTCTTGTTTGTTGCCTTAACTGTGTACAGCACGTTGTGCAAAGAGGTTTAGGAACACTTTGCACCTTGGCGTTATGGTTCATCTGTGTTGTAGTTTACTTGCTTCCCATGTTGCACATGGGAGCATCTCACTGTGTCGTGATTCCTTCCACTCGCCTGCTGCTTATCTAAAGCTCACTTCAGATCCTTCCATGGGGAGTTTGCTGTGTGGACAAATCCCCTGAGAACTGAGGTACTCATGACCTGCCAATGACTCCTTGCTATGTAGTAAGTAAATGTGCATGCAACATGGTACACATGTAGAGATCAGAGGATAATTGATAGGTGTTGACCTACCAGTCAGTGATGGGCACAATGCAGAGAGTGCATGGGTACTAATTAGACTCAGCAGGTAGGAAAAAATTGAATGAATATTGAAAGCAGTGGGGGGGTGAATATGACCAAAATGTATGAAATTCTCAAAGGATCAATTAAAAAAGTCTGACAAGTAGAAAACTAAGTGCCAGGAATGGTAACTCTTAGGGAGAAGTTGGCCAGTGTGTTCCCAGGACCCTGAGTGTCACAGGCTCTTGTCTTGCCCCCCTTGCCCATCCTGCTGCAGCCACCACATGGCTGTTTCTTCCTCTTCTTCTTCCTGAGAATATTGTAGTCACTTCCTAACTGTTGCATAAACTCTCTATAGATTGACTCTTTTTCAAAGACAGGGTAATCACAACTTCACTCCATTTGTGATAAAGGGACAAGATCTAGGTCATGGTTCTAGGAAAATATCCAAATACACTCATAAGAAGTCTATTCTGCCAACCGCAGGCAGCCATCAGCCCAGCCAGGGAGTTTACCAATTGTGCATGGTCAGGGAGAGGTCTTTTGGACTCAGGAATGTAGATAAGCACTCAGAGCAGGAAAGCTATGGGGATACAGGGCCAATTCTAAAAACTCAGATGAAAAAAGACAGATAAGGAGAAACAAGGTTAAGGTGAAGCCAAACTGGAATTACAAATGTTTCTGAGACAAATTCTTTAAAAATTATTTACTATCTTGAAAATACTAGAAATTCAACTTTCTTTTTTTCTGGAGTTTTTGAAGATATGAATGTTCTATTTTATAGCCAATAAGCACATGTTTCCAAAAGATTTGTATACTCTACTATATTAATAGTACCCAGAGACAGGAAAATTTACATTTAATGAAAGATAATGAGAGATGAAAGGCTTTGTTATCTATAGACATCAATATTCAAGTAGACATTGATAGAAAATTTATAGCTTCATCCTGAAATTTCAGTGGGCATGAAATTCTTTACTGATCTGAGAGAAAATGGATCAATATATAGCAGAAAACTCTCACAATCCAATTCACTCTACAAATGGGTAAGATCTCTAGACTGTGAATCCATCTGGAGAGGTGGGGAGAGAATCAGACAGAAAATCTGAAATAAGTCAGCATCAGTAATACCTCATGGAGAGACAGGATCACTTCCTTCCCACACCAGATCAGGCATGGTGCTGACCTGTCAGACTGGGATCTGGGCTCACACTTAGGTCCAAGGATACAGTGGGGCAGGACAAGACCCAGGGCTGTGAGAGCTTTGTAGGGAGTAGGATCCATCGGCAGACGATATCTGGAGCCATGGGAACCATCTCACCAAGACCAGGAAGGACAGCAGCCTGGATGTCACCAGATGCTCTGAAGAGAGCTTTATGAACTAGGGGTTGGTGGCAGTGAGGGGTTATTGGATTCACTGCCACACAGAGCCTGGGTCATCAGGCTGTATTGAAGAGTCATAGGAAGGAGACCCACAGGGTCCTCTGAATCCCAAGGGAGGTGGGTCTCATCTCAGAGTGCATGCAAGTCCACTTTTTCTTGCAGTAGGCACTTCCAGGAACACAGACAAGGCAGTGTTTTCTTTTTTATTTTTTAACATTTTTTTATTGATGCTTTGAGCATTTCATACATCATTTTCCAATTAAGTTCAGGCATATTTCCCTTTCCCTTCCCCCCCCACCCCCACCCCAACCCAGATCATGCATTCTGCCATAACTGTTCTGTATATTTCTCTCAGTTTTTTTTTTCATTTTTTAGCTATAAGTGATAATCCATGAGTACAAGCATCCTTCATGTAAAACCAATTTGCAGGCTGTTGTGCCCAAACCCCCACAGCCCCACCTTCCAGCAGGGGGTGAGGGGTTGTATGTTCAATCAGGTTGATCAAATGAGTGTCCAGACTACATTGCTGTAGTTTCACCATTCACCCCAATTGCAGCTCTTACATTCTACCATGCCCCCTCTTCCACAGATTATTCCCTAGGCTTAGAAAAGGGGCACAGGTGGATGAGAAGAAAAACAGTCCACTCTCTTTGGAGCTGCTGTCTTGGACTCTGGTCAATTCTGGCTGTTTCCTTTCATGGGCTGACAGTTTGTCCAGGAATAACCTTTCGATCCTACTAATGAAGCACAAGCAATTAGATATATAGGTATTTAAACAGCATTAATAGTTATGGTAGGTTACTTTGGTATAGATACATATGTTTAGATGATATGTTGATCCACGAATTACATTTTTTCCTGTTAAATATGACAGGGTCTTACTGTGGCTTATGACATCTCCTAACCTGTAGAGGATGTAAGCTTGTGGCATCAGCCATGGGCTATTCCTCCAAGGAGAGAGCCAATAACCAATTAGATTTGGGATATACAGGCATATGGCTGCCTCTGCTGCACAGTATTTCCAGGCAGGTGAGGTGTAGCTGGTGCTGACGGAGGAGTCTTGCTTGACTCAAGGAGACCTGTATTTGCTTTATTGGTTTAGTGGCTTTTGGTAACACTCTCTGGTGTTCCAGAGGCCATCTGTACACTTGCATGTGTGGTCTCAATGCATCTTTCCCATGTTAACGTCAGGTCTTCAGCAGCAGGGCCTTATCGCCTCTCTTCTTGCAGGTATCCCAGTTTAGAGGCAAGGAGTCTTTAACTTTTGTGGGGCCTTAGATCCCCTGGCCAACATCTCCCTGGTAGAATAATCCATTACTGATGTCAGAGCTCCTGTATTGATATATTTTGCTTAAGTGCATAGTTTAAGGACTTTAGTATTATATTTGGTTCTGAACAGAGAATAAGCCTTTTCACAGTTCTTATGTCTATTGGTCAATTAAAGAAGGCAGTTTTACCGGTTTTATAAGACATTATACCTCTATAATAGTTGTCTCCAATTTACGGCAGTGTTTTCTTAATCACAGGAACTCAGGCAATGTTCGCTGTTCTTGACATTTTTGGATATTTGTAAATGTGCTCTGCTGAAATTGTATCTTTTTTCTTCAGTAAAAGAAAATATGTTGCTGAGGATGCCTTGGGATGTAGGCATGTTTCTATGTAGGTATGGAAGTATGTATGGTTTGTCATCTATTTCTCGTGCTGCTGGTGATAGGCCAGCTCTCTGCCACCTGAGCTGCTTAACCAGCTCCTAGAGTCATTAGATAAAAAGATAAATTTAGAGTAAATGAAGGATTTGAATAGTTTAATAATTATACTCTTCAAATATCTCTCTCTCTTATGGTATTTTTGAGACAGTGTCTCCCTTTAGTCCCAGGTGGCCTGAAGCTCCCTAAGAAGGCAAGGCTGGCCGTGAACTCACAGAGATCCATCTACCTCTGCCTCCTAAATCCTGAGATTAAAGGTGTGTGTCACCATGCCCAACATCCATTCCATTTTTAATTGGTTACTTTTATTTCAAAACTAAAATTTTTGCTACTGTTTTCTGATTACATAATTTATTATAGTATGTAGGTAAATATAAAAATAACTATTTGAAAAATATTTACTTTTACTTATGTATGTGTGTTTATGTGCCTACTTTTCTGATGGGTACCATGTGTGTGCACTGCCAAAAATGAGCTTTGAATTCCTTGAAACTGGAATGGACAGTCACCTAATTACCTAATGTGGGTGTTGGACACCAAACCTAGGTCCTTGGCAAGAGCAGTAAGTGCTCTTAGCCACTAAGCCATGTCTCTAGCCAACAAATAACAATTTTTAAAGACTTCATCCATATTTTTTACCCGACAATATAAGTTCTTAATATTTCTTTGAATTTCTCTATAAAATATACATAAATACCTTTGATCATTAAATGTTGTTTATCATTCTTATTTTCCTACCTGAGTGTTAAATATTATTGTGGAAGAAATCTTAACATAGTTGTTCCCCCAACTTTCTCCAAACGAACAGAATGTACTTAAAATAAATCAGATAGTCTGTGTCCCCTGTATACCACGGACTGGATCACATTAAATACAAAATTAAAATCTACCTGTAGCCTTCAAGCCTATTACTTGAGAGGGAACTCCCCCCCGCCACTGCTAATAGAATGTGTCAGTTTGCATGTATTCTTCTCCAAGACTCAATATTTGGTTTATTGCTACTTTCCAAACACAACAACAAATATTTTGGCTGTGTTCTTCCATAGTTATTGTGCTATTGAAGAAATAATTCTATTTCAAGGAAACTGATATTTTATACTTATTAAGAAATGCATTTCTTTTTAAGGATTTTTAACACTAACCAACTGCTGTGACTGTGTTCTGATTTTAACATCATAACCCCTCCTTATGTACAATATTTCTTTCATAGTCTCAGTTACCAATTATCATCCAACAGTCTGAAACTATTAAATAGGACCTTCCAGAATTAACAATTTATGTTTTAAGCTAAGCTGTTCCTCTCCTCCCTATGTGCATGTGAACCATCCTTTTGTTGAGTGCATCCGCTCTGCTTGTATGTCCTTCTCATGAGGCACTCTGTAGTTGTCACTTATGAGATTGCTTATCAAGGAACCACAGTACTCAGGATCGAGAAATCTAATTCAAATCCAGAATGACCCAAAACAAGGAAAGGGATCTGGACAATTTGGAAACCCTAAAGAAGACTCCATAAAGTTCTTCATTTAAATGAGAAAATGAACTTAGAATAAGATTTTGAGAGAAAGATAAGAGACCACATTCATATATACCTCTTAGCTTTTATCATGGTGCAGTATCATAACTTGTCTATTGCCAGTCATTGTATCTTGCTTATATATTCCACTTCACCATAAGTGCACATACATAAGAGGAAAAGCAGTATATACAAGGTTCAATACTATCCTAGGCTTCCCAGCATCCTTTTACGCATACTGGAAGGATAACAGGGATGACCACTGTTTAATTTTTAATCATATTTTTAGAATTCTTTTTGATTATTTTATTAATTATTTTAATTTTACGTGTATGTGAATTGCCTGAATGTGTGTAAGTGCATCCCTGTCCTGCAATGCCTGTGGAGGTCAGGGGAGAGAGTCAGATGCCCTGAAGTTGGAATTGTGGACAGTTGTTAGCTGCCCTGTGGGTGCTGGGAATTGTTTCTGGATCCTCTGCAAGAATATCCAGTGATTTAAGCTGTTGAGACATCTCTCTAGCATTGCTTATTTCTCCAAGGTAATTTTACCTCAGTACAAGAGATGACCCTAGGCCGGGCGTGGTGGTGCATGCTTTTAATCCTAGCACTTGGGAGGCAGAGGCAGGCAGATCTCTGTGAGTTCAAGGCCAGCCTGGTGTACAGACTGAGTTCCAGGACAGCCAGAGCTACAGGGAGACCTTGTCTCAAAAAGACCAAAAAAAAAAAAAAATGACCCTATATTATAGTTTTAGATAAAATTAGACTTTTATCCTAAATAATGTTTATAACTTCTCAGTTATTCTATTTTGTAATGTCTCTTTTTAAACATATATTTTAATTGAGTTTTGTGCATTTCATATAATGGATCTTAATCAAATTTAGAGCCCTTCCCCATTCATTCCCACCGTGGGGATGAATGGGGAAGGGCTCTAAATTTGATTAAGATCCATTATATGAAATGCACAAAAAAAAATTTCCCTCTCCATTTCATGCATTCTGTCATGTTAAGGCATATCCAGTCAGCATTTAAACCCAGATGTCCTTCAGTGCAAGTTCATCCACTAGGGTCTGGTCAGCCTATCCAGAGTCTCTCCATTGAAGATCAACTCTCCCTCACCAAGCAGTAATCAGTTTCCAATACTTCTTCAAACTGGAGAAAGGGGCAGCATTCCATAATTTCTTTATCTTCTCTCTCATTGGTAACAATTCCAGTATTTATTCAGTTTTTTTAGAGTGAGTGTGGGTTTTTGTTGTGCCAGTTAAAATGTGTTTATTTATCATTATTATTTTTTTTTTTTTGGTCTTTTCTAGACAGGGTCTCCCTGTAGCCCCAGCTGTCCTGGAACTCATTTTGTAGACTAGGCTGGCCTTGAATTCACAAAGATCCATCTGCCTCTGCCTCCCATGTGCTAGGATTAAAGGCGTGCGCCATGGAGCCCGTCCAAAATGTGTTTATTATTACTGTATGTGTGTGTGTGTGTGTGTGTGTGTGTGTGTGTGTGTGTGTGTGTGTGCCATAGCACAAGTCAGGGGACAACTTTGTGGAGAGGGCTCTCTCCTTGCACCTTTACCCTGGTTCCAAGGATCAAACCTGCTGCCATGCCTCACAAGCATCTTGGCCCACTTAGCTTTCTGGCCCACCCCTGTTGTACTGTTTTCAAACAGCTTTTCTTCATTTGTTCCCTCTTCCTTTTCAGTCATTCTGTGAGGTAAACATTTTGTGTTTCTATCTTCTTTTTTTAATTTTTACTTATTTATTTTTTTATGTGTACGAATGTACTGTCTGCATGTAGGTTGGTGCCCCCGTGTCATGCAATGCTGTGGAGGTCACAAAAGGGTGTCGGATTCCCCTGGAACTGGAGTTAAAGACGGTTCTCAGCCGCCATGTGGGTGCTGGGAATCTAATCCGGGTCCTCTGCAAGAGCAGTCGGTGCTCTTAACCGCTGAGCCATCTCTCCAGACCCCTATCTTCTTTTTTTAAAATGAAGTCTGTTGCTAAAATATTTAGAAGCCTGAACCTGTTACCTGAAGCAAATTATTTTCTTTCTAGAGTATAGTAAAAATAAAATTGTTTCTCTTCCTTTAGCTTTTTTTTTTTTTTTTTTTTTTTTTTTTTTTTTTTTTCTAGTATCCTCAGATGTCCTGGAACTCACTCTGTAGACCAGGCTGGCCTTGAACTCACAGAGATCCACCTGCCTCTCCCTCCCAAGTGCTGAGATTAAAGGCATGAACCACCATGCCCAGTGTCACAGCTTTTAAGTCTCGAAAACATTGCCACCAACTGGAGCCAAAATGCCCAAATACTTGGCGCCTATGGTGGATATTCTCTTTTAAACCACTACAGCATATCTAAAACANGCCTGAAACTTGCTCTGTAGACCAGGCTGGCCTTGAACTCACAGAGATCTGCCTGTCCCTGCCTCTGGAGTGCTGGGATTAAAGGCATGTGCCACCACATCCGGCTTTATTTAGCTTTTTAAATAATCATTCAGTCATTATTTTTGTTCCTCATTGATTAATAAAGACTTATTTGGAGTCAGTGATAATCTGTTGCCATTTTTTTCCTTTGGCTTAAGTCAAATCATCTTAAATGTGCACAAAGTATACACACCAGAATCTGTCACATTGGAAAAAATCAGATGCTTCTATTTCCCATTCCCAGGTATGTGAAAAACAGAGTAGATGAAAGTTCTGGGAAAATAGACACAGGCAGGCTTTCCTCTTTGCGCTGCCTTCCAGCCCTCTATCTGCTGTGTCCTGTCGTTCCAGACTCTGAATCAGAGCAGCCGTGTCTCCCCTGCCTTCCTTCTCTTAAGTGGACCAGGGAAGAGTGATATAACCACCAATACCAAATATAACTACAAATACCAAAAAGTGAGCCTTCTATGACAGGCAGAGCATGGAGAATGCCCATAAAGCATTTGGGTGCTTGTGTACTTCTCTTTCTGCCGTTGTCTTTGAACCAGAGGGTCTAGTTGGGGTGAGAGACCTTCCTCCGATGTACATCAGAATCTTGTGTTGCTTCCCTAGTAACTGATTGAAATTTGCTCAAATATTTTTTTCTCTTATCAGGCTTAAAGTTAGTCTAAATTTTTTTTTCTTGTTGAAAACTTGAATATTGGTCTTAACTTTCAATGTGTTTGTGATTTTTATTTTCTTATTCTGTCTTGTTCTTCTAATTTTTTGTAGGAATTTGGGGAAATTATATTAGTGAAGGTTGGCCACATGTCCCATGAAAATATTTTCATGTACTAGGTTTTAATATCCTACATAAACTACTGCTAAAGTATATACCCAAACGTTCCCCACCATAACTTAAGCATCACTATGTTAAAAAGGTGATATTGTCATTATTTGGCTTCATTAATTCTATTTGTGGACTGTTTAGTTTTCCACATATAAGCGAGTAAGAGCAGTTGGATTAGGCATTGGATTATGTGGCACAACTTTTATAATATGTACATACTCAGGACAAATTACTTTTACTTAAGCTCGTAAACATAAATGTATTAGTCAGGGCAAGCTAACTGACCTGCAGTCCTCTTGTGTGTGTGTGACCTGGGCATGTGGCCAAAGTCCCTCAACTCAGAATAATGTGCGTATATGTTTTACATATTAAAGTCCTGCAAACAACATTTATCTCATTGAAAACAAATTGACAACATCTGTTTATGGTTGTGTGTGTCTGTGAGCTATTCCAATTCCACAGGGTATAAAAGCACATAATCTGCTTTTATGTCACCATTTCACTATGCATGTACTGTTGTGAAAAAAAAAAAAAAAGAGAAAAAGTGAATCATTTGATTTGAGAACAGAGTTCCTAGAGAATTCCCAAGGAGCAGGTCCTCAGCAGTTTGGCCCATTCTTGGTTTAAGATGGGTGTTGAGAATCAGGCTGTTTTTATTCAGGCATAGCTGTAATATGGCACAGAATTATAATATTAAACTAATTTATTTCACATAGGGATGGTAACTTGCAATGGGGAAACTTGCAAGCTGGCTCTGGAGAGGTTCTCAGATGTGATATACCCAGATCCCTACTTCAAAGGTTACCTACAATGTACTGCGTAAATTAATAATTAAACTGCAAGCAAAGACCAAAGACAATGAAGAACGCATCTCTGTCATGTGAGAAAAGACTTCATGAGAACCTGGTATCAGTTCAAATATTGCAGAGACTGATGGGCTCATGGGGCTGTGAGGGTCATGCTGAGCAGGGAATCTCTGAGAACAAGATTTCAGAGTTGGGATTCTGGGTCATGTGAAATAGAAATGGAAGGGGCTTAGAAAATGTGAGCAGTGTTCTGAGATAATGATTTGTATTGAAGAAAAAGAATAAAGACCAACCTGGAAGTGGAGATAAACAGTTTCAGAAATAACTATTTAATTTACTTCATGTGCATTTTTGTAGATGCTATTAAACTATTCAGGTAAGCCAGATTATGAATCTTTAAAAGGATTATGTATTTGTAGAGTGAGGATAAAAGTTTTGTTAAGTGGGAAACAAGTGAAGTAAAGAGGCCATTTGATGGGTAGGTAGCTCATGACAAGAATAATTTTAAAAAGAAACCTCCTAAATAAAGACACTTAGAATAGAATGAGTGCAAAGACTACTTCAATCACACAGGGACAGAACACTGGGCAGAGCTGGATGGGGAACTTAAAGAGAAGGTTGTTGACTGGGATTCCGACCTTTAAGCCTAACTATCTAGAAGTCAACTATGGTATTGAAGACAAAGTAAGTTTTACAAAATGGAGATTGATTTGCATTTTGTATTTAATTATTCTGTTATTGTGCTTAGAAAGCAATTGATTTAACTAAGAGGTTTCCAATGAAACTCCTTTTTGATGAAAAAATGCAAGTATCCTTTAATTTTTTTAACGGTTTTTGGAATGAAAAAAACATTCAACTTAAGCTAATTTCTTGTTCTCAGGTCCATAGGATATGCAAGCAGCTATGTTCCTGTTGAGATTTTTCAATGGAAAAAGCCAAAATAAACAGGCTGCTCTTTCTAACACATGTCTGAATATAGTAAATAGAGCTATGTGCTACATACCTGGTTTCTCTTTCTTCTTTAACTTTTCCATCTGTTATTTTTATACCTCACAACCAGTGAGTGCAGGAATACTAGAAAAATCAAAGTTAGAGAGATCAAAACATTTTTTCAAAGTTATATGTTTATAAAACTTTGTTCTGAAGCTAATAGAAATTTAAAATGTTAGTTAAAGGTCTGCAATTTGTGGGTAGTAGGAATTGTTTAACTAAAATTAAATTAATTGCTCATCTGAATATAGTAACGGTTGTGAGCTAACAACTTCATTTTCCTAAATGAAGTTTATTTTTCTCTAGGTACTGGTTAGAATAAAATCTTTGATACAATTATTAGCATGTGCATATGAGTTAATTCATGTTTATACTTTTTTTGTAATTGGTAACATGAGAAAAATATGCAATCACTTATAAAAATTTTTCATATAAGAATATAGTGTTGAATTTATTGTGTAACTGTGAATAAAATTTACATAGATAAAGGAATATATATATATATTTATAAATTAATTGTTTAAGCAGCCCTTAATTATTAAGGGAGGGAATATATGCAACAGGTGTTTTAGGAATATAAGCACGCAATACAAACTAAACAATGAAAACATTAGTAGGACTCTGTACCTGATAGTGGAGTGCCTGTGGACCAACCAAAAGCTGTGCAGGAGGGTATTATATTGTGTTAAGACATCACGCAGATGAAATAAGAGACATGTGCAATGTCCCTGGATGACGAGGAGCTTTGACATGGCATTTGTGTTGGAACAGTATAGAGGCAAGTGTCTGGGACCCCTCCCCCTGCACATGGGGAGAGAACTTTCCCAGATTCCTCACACTGAGCTGCATTTAAATGACTCCATCTGCTGATGACATGAGAGCTGGGGTTACTGAGGCCACTTTCAGAAGAGGTCTTTAAAGTCCCTGAGGTTCTTCTGTGGTGTTCTTGTTGCTGACAGCTGGCATGAAAGCTTGGGGTGTGCAGGGTCACTGACTAAAGGGCTTTGGGTCCCTAAGACAGCTGCTGTCAGGAAAGTGGCTATACTGGGTTAGAGCTGCAAGACAGTCTGTGATGCTGAGGCATTGGGTTGCTGTTTAGAGCCACTGTCACTTTTTACCTATGGCATGTTTGATCTCTAAGTTGGAGAATTACCACTTAGGGTGGGCTATGGGAAGTAGCCGGCTGGTCTCTGTGCCGAGAGGCCAGCTCCCCACAGTGTCTGCAAAGAGGGTGCTGTGTCATCCCCCTTCGCAGGGCTAAGGGGATTCAACATAAAAAAAGCTTCCTACAGGAATATGTGTTTCGGCACAGAGACCAGCCGGCTACTTCCCGTAGCCCACCCTAAGTGGTAATTCCAACTTAGGCTCTTAGCCTGGACCCAGGAGACAGGTGTTCCACTCTTGGCCGTGACTTCTCACCTGCCCAGAGCCTGGACAGGAATTTCAGGCTGATGGCTGATCACCTCCCTTCAGCCAATACTCACTCACAACACCAGCTACCCAGATTGGTGATCTCCAAAGGAATCTCTTTCCAACCCATTGGCCACCCAAATGAAATGCAGGCCTACCTTAGACTGTATGCTTGCAATAATTAATAATGCCAGAGTTCCATGATGATGTTACTATGAAATTCAAATTTACTTCTTGCTACAGCCTGCTTTTATAAAATAAATGATGTCAGTTCTCAGAGCCAATCATAGGCCCCCCAATTCCCGCCACTGCACACCTTGCCCCACCCAGCATCACGCACCTAGGTCATGGTGGTTGCTTCTCCTTGGAGCGGGGGGGGGGGGGGCAGACCCTTGGCCACGCAGTGCCCTGAGGCATGCTACAGGAGAGCTATGAAGGAACGTGAGGCAGAGAGGAGAGCTGGAGCCATGGCAGCTGGAGCTTCAGAGATACTTAAGGCCATTGTGGCCAATGCAGAGAGGGAGGAGCTGCCTGTCCCCTGTCCTCGTACTGTATACCTGCAGGCTTGGCGATGGAGACTGTGCATTATTACAGGAGGAGATACAGCCAGTAGTGCTGAGTGATCCAGGCCAGGGTCAAATTGAGTTACTTCTTTCTCTTTTTTCCTTCCTCTCCATTTAATTTATTATTATTATTATTTTTCTTAGAGTAACTTTTGTACCCTTCTTTTACTTTAAAGACTTCTCTGAGATAGGACAGACTTTATGATTTATAACATAGGATTAAAAAATGGCACGGGTCAAATATGGGGCAAACATTTTCTGGTGTAAGATAGTTAACACCATAAACTGGAAAAGGAAGCTGGAAACACAGGGACAAATACTGTCTCCTCATGGGCAGGGGCTGGGCAAGCGATAGCGCTCCACTTGTTCGAGATAATCTGGCCCATCTAGGAAGAGATTGCCACATAAAAAAACCTTTCTGTTTAGTAGAGAATTTACAACAAAAATACGAGATTATCCATGAAGATTACCCAAGGGAGTGATCTCAGACTGGCCCAATTTGTGAACCATCTCCCATGGAGAAAACAACATACACTCATTGCACTGGGCATGCTATGGGTTTTGAGTTAAGCAACAAAAGTAAAAAGTCCTCTAACAAACAAAATAGTGTCAAACATGGACAAAGAGCTGCTGTTAAGCCCAGAACATGGACTATGTTGAGAAAAAATAAATGTTGGACTACTGTCATTGTTAACTGCTTCAGGAAGCTCACAGGGAGGCCAGTCAACATGGATGGTTGGGCAAATGTATGAGGGAGGGACTTTCTTGTTTTTTTCCTTTTCTTTTTTCTCTTACAGTCCTACCTCCCAAATAGTGTCCTCTAAGACAACCAGGTGCAGCACCTTGAGGAGGGTGACTAGGCATTATCAGAACAGACTCTTTTCAGCAGCACCTTTAGGCGTCTAGATGACAAATGGTTAGAGATCAGTGATGGCAATATAGTGACTGGTTGAGTAAAGATTAAACAGCAACATCCCATAGCACAGTGGAGGGAGCACCCTCAAGATCACATGTGAGGAGAGGCCTCTTAGAAGAGTTACACACAGAGATCAACACAGGGAACAGGAGAGCTCATACCACACAAGAGGGTTTTGGAGAGCACAGCCGATGGTCTTAATTTTCTATGTCAAGAAATTTGCTCATGTTTGACATGGTGGCCTAGGAGCTTCATAAGTTCAGGAGGTCCTCAGCCACATAGGTAGTTTGAGGGTCTTTTGAAAGTTGCTCTTTATATTTTCCACAGTTCTGTAGAAGAGCAGAACTGAGAGAATGGATGAATATTTGAATATGTTTCATTAGAATGGCTTACAGGCATGTGGGACAGGGGCTGCAAAACTCAACAGTAGCTCTCCACATGTTGGAGAGCTGAGGACCTGGGAGCTGCTCAGTAGTACCAATCTAACCCCGAAGACCTGGAAGATTCCTGGGAAGCTGCTGGTCTTTATGTGAAAAAGCTGAAGAAGCTGTAGTCTGTTGCCCGCAGAAGACGGTGTGGCTGTGGCAGTGGGTAGACCCAGTCACCGACAGAAAGTGAGATCAGGAAGGAAGAAATGCTTTTTCTGTGGATTTCTTTTATCTGAGCCATTCTTTGGAAGGTGCTAGCCATTATCAGGAAGGTCCTTCCCTCTCAGTTAATCTTTTCTAGAATGATCTCTCACCTGGCTCAAGGTGTGCCTCTTAATTGATTCCAGACCCTGGAAGTTGTTCTCCTGAATTAACCATTACATTTATTATTCCAATTTCCCCATATTTTGACTACACTGAAGATCAAGTCCTATACTTGGACTTCAGGAAGCATTAGCTCTTTTGTTCATAATACAAGTGTCAACTGTAAGAAGAAATGATACCTTTGCTCAGTGATGACCAGACTCCTGTCAAAATCACTTTAAGGGAATGTTTATTTACTTTGGCTCACAGTGCCAGAGGACTGAGCCTGACATGGCTGGTTCCATGTGACTGGACAGAACACCAGCGTGTAGGAACGCATGGCACGGCCAACTGTTCATGCTGCCAAAGGCCAGGAAGTCGAGATTGGAGAAAGCTGGTGTTTAACTGGCTTTCTCCCCTACTTCTCCAATTCTAACTCTCAGTCTATAGAAATACACCGCCCACATTCAGGGCATGTGTTTGACCCTCAGTTAACCCAGTTTGGAAAAGCCCTCACAGAACCACCCAGAGTTGGTCCTCAATCTCCTCGGTGATTCTGAAGTTAGTCAACTTGACAATGAAGACTAATAATCACAAATGTAATTACACTTATCCTTCAAAATCCTGAATTTCTTTAGTGTTGTAAGATGTATCTTGAACTTATTCTGCCAGCAAGGAAAAGAAATTTAGAAAATGATGAGAGTGTTAAATCCTGCAATTCCCTATCGTAAATAGCTGTTTTGGGAAATACCAAAGAATTTTATGAGCTTCATTTGGTTTATGTAAGATGTCAAAGAAAATTCAGCCTGATACTAGTGACAGTTGTAAGTGGAAATTGTAATCAGCAACATGATAAATTATTACAGTGAGGAGAGAGAGTCCAGGATGAATTGATTGCACTCAGGGCTTGTGAGGTGGCTCAGAAATCGAGGGGAAATTGAAGGAATGTGGGTAGAGCATATGGACTTCAGAAGAGTCAAGGCATCAGGCACTTTATTCCTTGTTAGAATTCTCACCAAGAAGCCACTTAGTGAAAGATGGTTTATTTGGGCTTATGATTTGCAAGACACGGCCACCATCTTGGGGATCCTTGGAGGCAGGAGAGCAAGGCCATGGCACATCACAGCCAGAAGCAGAGAGTGGAGATGCCCATATTCCACTCATTTTCTCCCAAAATTCAGTCCAACCCCTGCCGGATCATAGAACTGTGCAGTCCTCATTTATGGTGGGTCTTCTCTCCTCAATTAACCTAATCTAGATAATTTCAGAGATTTGTTTCCATGTTGAATCCAAATCCCATTATTTGAGAATCAAGATTAACCATCACAATTATAGAAGTGAAAATAATTAACAATGGGAAACCCATGTGGACTTACTGACAGAGTTGGCTAAAACTGGGCTCTTAGTTGTACCACAGGGCCTGGGCAGCTTCCCCCGGAACAAACAGGAACTGCTTCGGAGAGCCTGTAGCTTTCTCAGGGAGGTATGGTAAATGGACACCATCATTGTAAGGATTTTCCTGACCTGTTAGAAAAAAATGGCACAATTTAATTCAAGATTTAACAGATCAAAATAGGCCTTCAATGAATCTGAATTGAATTGAGTTAAGAATACCTTTGCCAAAAGCCATCCCTAATTTTATCTTGATTCAGTCAGCCAAGAATGAAATCACCCACATCCACATTCCCTTCCCATGCCAATATTAATAACATGTCCATCTTAGAGAGCCAGATTATTGAATGTCTATGTATATTTTTTTGCTTTTCTTTGTGTTTTTATTGAATTTTTATTTATTTATTTATTTATTTTTTAAATTTTTTTTATTAATTTTATTTATTTCTGTATGTGTATGAATGTACTGTCTGCATGCAAGTTTGTGCACCCGTGTCGCAATGCCGCGGAGGTCAGAAGACGGTCTCGGATTCCCCTGGAACTGGAGTTCTCCTGGAATTGGAGTTTCAGACGGTTCTTGGCCACCATGTGGGTGCTGGGGATCGAACCCGGGTCCTCTGCAAGAGCAGTCGGCGCTCTTAACCGCTAGGCCATCTCTCCAGCCCCTGTGTTTTTATTGAATTTTTAATTGAAATTTTGGATATTCATTTAGAGCATCTTAACCATTCATTTTATTATTATTATTATTATTATTATTATTATTATTATTATCTTGGAGACAAGTTCTCCCTAGCCCTAGCTGACCTGGAACTCTCTGTGTAGACCAGACTGGCCTTGAACTCACAGAGATCCACCTGCTTCTGCCTCTCAGGTGCTGGGATTAAAGGTGTGTGTCACTATGCCTGGATTAATCAGTCTTAATCATCCTTACACCCCTTTCCCCATAGGCACCTTCCCACTGGAATTCATGCATTTTGTCCTTCGAGTTAAGGCCTTTCCTGTCAAGTTAGTGTTCCCAGACGTCCCTCAGTGCAAGTTCATCCACTGGAGTCCAGTCAGCTTTAGTCTTTCCCTTAAGGAGATCAGCTCTTCCTCGCCCAGTAGTAATCAGCTACCAATAAGTCTTCTGCTAAGGTTCAGACCTGCTGTCCATTTCCACCATTCTGTGCTGAGATTTTGTCAGCATGAGTTTGCATAGGTCTTGTGCATTCAAACACTATTGCTGTAGATTCATGTGAGAAAAGTCCCAGAAGCTTGTGGGACTCTATTTCCATATGTTCATGAACCTCTTCCCTGGCTCTTACAAACTTTATGCCCCCACTTCTACAGTGGTCCCTGAGCCCCAGGTGAGTGTAGTTTAATATGGAAGCCCTGTCCCAGGACCCACCCTCTGCAGACTCCTACTCTCTGGTTTGGCGATTCGTGACCTTTTGTGTTCATGGCCCTCTATTCCATGAGCATTTCTGCTGTTTTTTTAAGTATTTACTTTCTTGAATCTTTAGTTTCTTTACAGATGTTTTGTCTCCTCTTTTGGATGAGCCGTACTTTCATGTGCACCAACCAGGTGAAGGTGGCCATAGGGGAGGGCACATGTGCTCTTGAGAAATCAGGGGGACGAGGGCTCCAAATGACATCCACTGAGGTTCAAAAATGTTCTTGTCACCTTGTTAGCTTCTTTCCAATTTTACTATATTTATAATAAAAAACTAATGATACTGAACACAAAACAAAGAAATAATTCTTAAGGATGGTGCAATTTCAGTTTTGATTAAACTAACCTTCAATCCACCTTTCTCCCACACTATGGTTAAATCTTTAATTCCAACTCATGTTCTTTCATCTTACATGTGTTCCAGTATCCACTTTTTATTATTTTCTACTTAGAGTACACTATTATATTTTCCTATGTAGTTTCTTCATAGCCTTCTCCTGCTCTTTGAGTCCCCATCCCCACCCATCCCTCTACCTGCTTGAGCCTTTCTGGCTCCAATATTCCCTTTTTGGATGTATGAAGGAGCCCTATGAAATCCAAATACTTTGTAAACTAATTAAAATATAATTAAGAAAAGTAAGGAGTTTGAACAGGATAAGCAATGCTGCTCCCAGAAGACATGGGTTATTAAATTAAACTCTCTTTTTTTGTACTTTTATTCATGTTTTGTGTATTTCAGACATCATTTTTCAGTTCAGTTTAGGCATATTCCTTTCTCCCTTCCTCCCATCCCACCCTAGATCATGCACTCTGCCATAACTGTCCTGCACCTTTCTCTCAGTCTTTTTCATGCTTAGAAAATGAAATTTTCAGTGCCAGATATGGGATTAGTGCATTAGTGATCATAGATGCCCCAGAGGGATCCAAAATAATGCAGGCTATTACTATAGCCCACCATATCTACACAGTAAGATCCCATTGCTGAAGATACCACACACTTTGCTTGCAGGCCATACAGAAATTAATCTTGAACTGACCAGGAAAATACTTCCCTGCTGGTTAGCTTTCATAATGCTGGAAGGTGCTATTGCAGGGAACCGGAGGAGAAAAGACAGCAGTGGTCTTGGTCAGCATTGGACTCTGCATGCCATAACACTAACCCTAAGAGGCAAGACATGCCCTCTGTACAAAAGTGGCAAGGCTACTTATGAGGTTAACCAATTGTTCTGTAGATGGCATTTGAGGCCTGCTTCACAGGCCTGGTACTGCTAGCATGCTCAGACCTCATGGCTGAGGCAGTCCAGAGCCCAAGGACAGAACTTACTGATGTTGTTTTACTAACTGGTCATGTTGTCAAATAGTGTTCTAAATATTTATCCTTATATCCATAGACTTGTGGTATTCTCAGGCATGTCAGAGAATCTTCTTATTACAGTGTATAGTGGCTGATCAAAGTGCTGAGAATAATCATCTGTGAGTGCTCAGCCACTGTTGGGACATCTGTATAAGCTCTGCTCTCATGAAAGATGCAGTAGAAAGAACAGAAGGAGTAGAGGATGGGGAGGAGTGATCTGGTCCATGACACAGTTGTTGCATATATAAACTCGTAATTGCTGTGGTTTCCTATGCAAGACCTGAGCCAGATCAGCCAGACAAAATCACAGCATGGATGGGAAGGCTTCAAGGTCCCTAACATCCTACCCCACCTGAGGAGCTACTGGAGGTAGCTGTCTGCTGAGGGTTGATGTCTGCTGGGGGAGGAAGCATTGCTTTTCTTTGGGGGGGGTCACTATTGGTGGGTACCCATGCTCCAGTGAATAGCCCACCCATGACTCTGTGCAGCATTAATTGGACTCAGTAGTTTATAACATGAAAGATCATAGTGTGATGGTGGGACAAGTGTCAGGGGCACTGAGAAGAGCTGGACAGAGCAGTGATCAAGGTCATTTTTGTGAAAGGTAGGTTATTTTTTTAAGGGGAGAGCGTGAACGCAGTCCCCCACTACCACAATTTTATGCAGTCAAGTTTCCCGCATTTGGGGAAATCGCAGGGGTCATCCCAAATGCAATGGATGAGCCTCAACCTGGTCAAATAAACTTCCTTTTATAAGTTCCTTGGTCATGGTGTTTTATCACAGCAACAGAAAAGTGACTAATACAATGTCCCATCTGTAATCCCAACATTTATGAGGCTAAGGCAGGATTACCATGAATTCAGACCAGCAAGGGCTATATAACAAGTCTCTCTCTCTCTCTCTCTCTCTCTCTCTCTCTCTCTCTCTCTCTCTCTCTCCCCTCTCTCTGAGAAGAATTGGTAGAGTAATCTAGAAGACAGAACATAAAAAAATACCAGTATGAGTCAGACCTGGTGGCACTGGGAAAACCAACTTCTTGATCATGGTATCTCCCTTGCCAGGTAAGTATGAAAGGTAGGTTATGAAAACACATAGGTGTGGTGGTTTGATGAGAACATCTCCCATAAGCTCTACATATGTAGACACTTGATCCCCAGCTGATGGAGCTGCTTTAGGAGGTTTTAGGGGTGTGGCCTTGCTGGAGGAAGCACATCATTGTGTGCTGGCTTTGAGAGTTCATAGGCTTTGCCAGATTTCCAGTTGTTCTCTACTTCCTGTGCCTGCTTGAAGAGGGATGCCTTGGCTCTCTGCTCTGGTCAACTTTGCTGCCAGGCATCCATGCCTCCCTGACATTATGGACTTTTACCCCCTGCATGGTAAGTAAGCTCTAATAAACTCTTTTTTTCTGTAAGTTGCCTTGGTCACAGTGTTTAATCACGGTAACAGAAAAATAACTACTATAGAGGATTGGATGAAAACATGGTATATTTAAACAATGAACTATATTTTTAATATTCTGTTATTTTTATTTTATGTGCATTAGTGTTTTGCCTGCATGTAAGTGCACTGGTGTCGTGCAATCACTGCAGAGGTCAGAAGATGACATCCCCTGGAACTGGAGCTACAGATGGTTGTAAGCCACCCTGTGTGTGCTGAGATTTGAACCTGGGTCCTCTTCAAGAGAAGCTAGTGCTCTTAACTCCTAAGCCATTTCTGAGGCCCCAGACAATGAAATATTTTTACCCATAAAGAAAAAGAAGTACAAGTATCACATGTTCTTTCACTTGTTTGTTCTAGATTTTATACAGATACATTAAATCATATATGTTCAGCTGACATAAATAGAAGTGAAGCAGTCTGTTAGGACAAAGGGGACTGCTGAGAGTAGAGAGGAGAAAGAGGAGGTAGCCGGTGGGGGGTATATTCAAAGTAGACCAAGCAGGATAAGGGAGGAGGAGGTAGTGGGTGGGAAGGGATATGCTCCAAGTACATCATATAGTTACATTAAAGTGGCATGGTAGCGTATGCCTTTAATACCAACACTTGGAAGGCAGAGGCAGATGGATCTCTATGAGTTCAAGGCCAGCCTGGTCTACATAGTGAGCTCCAGGCCATCTGGGGCTAAAGGGAGACCCTATCTCAAAAAAAGTGTCTTATGCAACCCAGTACAATAAAATAAATTTTAAAAGCAAATTTTGACAAATGTTTCCACAAATTGCAACCGAATCCCAGTTTCTGTTTGTCTGCCCTGGGTTTGAACGTATTGTTCTGATGCTAGAAGTGATAAGCTGTAATGAATCTGGGGTTTCCTCTCAAAGGTCAGGTTCAGATCCTGCACCTACAGAGGGGAGGTTCCAGCATCACAAGCCATGTCCTCTCCCTGGGCTGTGCATGACACATATACTCCTGCTCCTGAGCCTCTAGCTTTGACTTAATTGTGCATCCCTGCTGTTATTTTCAACATCAACAGCATTAAGATTAGAAAGAGCCGGGCGTGGTGGTGCATGCCTTTAATCCTAGCACTCGGGAGGCAGAGGCAGGCGGATCTTTGTGAGTTCAAGGCCAGCCTGGTCTACATAGTGAGTTCTAGGACAGCTAGGGCTACAGAGAGACCCTGTCTCAAAAACACCAAAAAAAAAAAAAAAAAAAAAAAAGATTAAAGTAAAAGCAAGAATGAAACAACTCAGGTTTGGATTGCACCACGGTTCTCTAACAGGTGTTACCAGTGAGGTTCCCAATGGTAACAGGTTCTGGGCTTAGTAGAAGTGAAAATTGCTCATGCTGCTAGTCTCAGCTATAGAGAATAAAATTGCAAAGTACTCCTTAATTTATTGTTGGGAACAGTGCCTAAGTAGTTCCCAGGCAGAATAACATGCGTGGCAGAAAACTGTTTGTTTTGGAATTCAGGCTTTGATTCAACAAATATATACATGGAGAGGCCTGTGTTGGAAGCTTGCCCGTCATAAGGTGATGATAGATAGTCCGCTCTGAAATTCCATTTGAAGGGTCTCTGATATTCTAGTTTGATCATTTGTTTCAAAGCCTAGGAAGGGACGGCTGGAAAGGCAAACTAAGAATCAGTTTTTATCCCTGTGTTCTTNAAAAAAAAAAAAAAAAAAAAAAAGAAAAGATTAGAAAGAAAACAAGATGAACACAACTCAGGTTGGAATTGCACCACGTTCTCTAATCAGGACAGTGAGGTTCCCAAGCTAACAGGTTCTGGGCTTAGTAGAAGTGAAATTGCTCATGTGATTCTCAGCTATAGAGGAAAAAATGCAAAGTACTCCTTATTATTGTTGGGAACAGGCCTAAGTAGTTCCCAGGCAGAATAACAGCGGCAGAACTGTTTGTTTTGGAATTCAGCTTTATTCAACAAATATTACAGAGGGCCTGTGTTTGGAAGCTTGCCATTAACGTCAGGAAGGTGATGATAGATAGTCCGCTCTGAAATTCCATTTGAAGGTCTCTGATTTCTAGTTTGATCATTTGTTTCAAAGCCTAGGAAGGGACGGCTGGAAAGGCAAACTAAGAATCAGTTTTTATCCCTGTGTTCTTGATACAAAGGACCGTCGCATCTCTGAGGATCAACAGCTCGGGCTACACGAGGGAGCATTTCCAGAAGTGATTGCTGGATGTACTCTGGCAATGTAAGGACCACAGGACACTGGCTGCCCAGAGTGGCTGCAGTCCCCGGTGCTGAGATTTCTTCTTCTACTTACAGATTTTCCACATAGTCCAGCAGCCAAGTCTCACACCTCCGGGGTCGATCCTGCACTGTGTATATGTGCAGCTTAAGTAAAATTCCGTATCTCCTTCCGAAGTGGTGCCTATGCCGCCGGCATACAGGTCCCGTTGGGTACTGCCTCACTTCCAGATCACTCTTGCAGGCGTGTGGACACTTCTCTGGCCACTAACGACCCAGTCAGGCCGTCCTGTGTATATGTGCAGCTTAAGTAAAATTCCGTATCTCCTTCCGCAGTGGTACCTATACCTCCGGCATACAGGTCCCGTTGGGTACTGCCTCACTTCCAGACCACTCTTGCAGGCGTGTGGACACTTCTCTGGCCACTAACGACCCAGTCAGGCCATCCCAGTTGTAGAACAAGCTTTTCATTATTTGACCCCCATTTCTGACTCGAGGAGCCATGAAAAAGGAGCCCTGCTCTCCCATTTTAGAACCTTATTTCTAGCAAATCTGGAGTTTTCCAATGGGCCAGTTTTCTGTTGTGGCTATTGGATCTCCTAAGGAAAAACAACAAATTAAAGTAGCTTGGGCAATCAGTGCAAATTCAGAGCCATCAGTCACTGCCTCAGTGTCCTTCCTTGTTCCCTGAAATCAGGAGAAACACACACTCAGAACTTTTCTAAAGCTGAGCAAAAGAGAAGGTGTGCTGTGTGCTTCTAGCCGAATTGTGACGCTCCTGAGCTGGCATAGCAATGGGACAAGAGACTCAGTCTTGGGTTTCTGTTGACACTTGCTGAGGTTCAATGATGAGGTCCTTGGGTGCAGAGGCCCATTCTAATTGCAAATATTTTCAGAAACTTTTTTTCAGAGTTTCAGAGTCTGCCCCATGGAATCATCACACAGTTCAGTTCACGAAACTCGCAATGTTTAGAAAGGCCCCAACGTGGTATAAGGGAGGGTTGCAGAACTGATAAATTTCTAGGCAAAATTCTTGAGATGTGTGCAAGCTGTTGAGTAGAATCCAAAAACAAAGAACCAAAAGAGTCGGAAATTAGTCTGAGCACCAGAGTAACCAGGCCAATCAGTCCAGGGCTGTTGAGGGTTGGACGGACTTTATCTCAAGTAGTCCTAGACGCTGGAAACCTAACTAGCTCTAGCCGATTCGCTATGAGTGGAATGTCAGCAGCTGGGAAAACTATCAACTGAAAATTTCTAGTTTTGGTAGAGCAGTGTAAAGATAGGCCTAGAAGGCAGAGAGGGATGTGAGGTGTTGACAGCTAATGACCCCGCACCTCACTACTCCCCTGTGAAGATAAGGAGGAAGATTCATGGTGTGCAGAAGAAGGAGAAGCAACCCTGTGTTTCTTCAGCTTTGTGCTGCTCGTCCCACACTCTGAATGAGTGAGGCATCCTCTCACATGCTTCTTGACTTTGCTGTAATTCAGTGACGTTGGATGGAAGAAGTTCTGTATTTCAGCCTGGTTTCTATTTGTTCTCTAAACAAAAGTGGTATCTAGTTAGAGAAAATTAAATTAAAGGATTAAATTATCCCAGTCTAAAGGAGTACGAGGGTCATCCCTGAGAAAATGCCAGTGTTAATATGTTGTTGTAGACTTGGACTAATTTAACCCTTCACATTTCTATTTTTATTAAATTTTTATATGTGAGTGTGTGTGCATGTACCTGCATGTATATCTGTGTGAGAGCATGCTTGTGTATGTACATGTGTATGGATGTTTGTGTGTGGGTTGACTGCACGTGTGTGATGCGTGCATGTACATGTGGAAGCCAGAGGACTACCCTGAGTGCTGTCTTGTTTATTGAGATAAGCTTTCTTCCTGGCCTGGAGCTTGCTGAGAAGCCTAGGTTGGCTGCCCAGCGAGTCACCCTCCTGTTTCTGTCTCCCAGCGTTAGGGTTATAAACATGTTCCATTCCCAAAATCTGGCTTAACTTCTGGCAAATAAGATGCTGATGCTCATCCAGAAATGCTGCATTGACTGAACACAATCTCCAGTCCCTAATATTTTCATTTACAGGATTATTTCTCCTCTTCCGTCAACATTTTGGGAAGCTGATGAGAATGTAGTGCCTTGGTATGTTGGCTGTCTAGGGCTTATTAGGTAGCCCAGGGCTTCTCCTCTTTCAGCTGCTTGGGAGAACTCATCTGGAGTGATGAGAGGAAAGCCCTAACCATTCTCAGGTCATGACAATGAAATGACCCTGCAGGGGCTGGGAGGGCTTCATCCAGAGCAGAGCCGAATCTCTTCTTCAGAAGCATTGTCTGAAGAAGAACCATAAGAAACGAGAAGAAATTAAGCAGCAGGAAGAAGAAGATGTTGCAGTGTAAGGTGAAAAGGAAGGTGGTTTGGGTTTCTCTGCATTACCATACTGGATGCTGAGGAAACAGGCCGGGAGGACTCTCTCTGTGGACTTTATAGAATAAGTTTCTCCCTGTTTCAGCCTCTGAGAGCCCAGTCCAGCTTCTTTGTAATGCCATGTGCACAAAATGGTTATTTCCCCTAAATGTTCCTCATTTAAGGTTGAATTACAAAACCAATTAACAGACCAGTTATATCTTTTGGTAGAAAATTAGTTCAAAATCTGTTTAAGATGCTGGGTACATGTATTTGTTTTGACTTAAAATTTTTTCTAAATTTTATGTCTAGGAATGTTATACTTTCATGCATACATGTAACGTATACCCGTGTCATGCAGTGTTCATGTACGATAGAAGTATGAAAGATGGTTGTGAGCTGCCACGTGGGTGCTGGGATGCAAGCCCACATCTTTCAAAGCAGCCAGAGCTTTTAACCACTGAGCTCTCCAGCCCTGTTTGGACATTTTGATAAAGTAAACTCTACACAAATTGAGGATGTTCATACAACTTCAAATACAGTATAAAAATATGTAGTGAAAAATAGCAAAAACTAATATTAATCAGTTATTTTGAAAGTATTTGTCACTTTGATCAGCTCTTATGTATTTTTCCTGCAAATTATTAGTGTCATGGATGCTCAGCTAATCTTATAGTTTCTTTAATTTTACTCTATAAATATTTTCCCTGAAAACTCAATGAATTTATTTTCCCTGTTTTGAATTATATATAAAATATTTGGTACCTGTTTTATTATCATGTTGCACATGGTATTTTTTGAAGATGGGTCATTTTGAATGCATGAGCATAAATAATTTAGAATTTTGTTGTAAGGCCACAAAGTAACTTATTTATTCATTCTAGTCTCGACAGATATTTGAGCTGTTAATCATCTCCTAATATAACAGAATTTATGTATATTATTATAAATATCTCCTAGGCACATATGCATAGGGATGTTCTGGGTTTATGGCTAGGAGTAGAAATTCAGGAATGCACTGTGAATTAATTATTGGATTACCCCAAACTGTTTATAACATGACCCTAGCAGGTTATACACCTACCCATAACTTAGTGATTCTTATCTACTACTCTTTTGTAAGATTTTTGGTAAATTCATTACAATTATTTCTTTATGTTTATTTTATTTTATTTTTTGTCTTTTTGAGACAGGGTCTCCCTGTGGCCCGAGCTGTCCTGGAACTCACTCTGTAGACCAGGCTGGCCTTGAACTCACAAAGATCCGCCTGCCTCTGCCTCCCGAGTGCTAGGATTAAAGGTGTGCGCCACCACACCCGGCGTTCTTTATGTTCATTTTACATGTGAGTGTTTTGCCTGCACGAAAGTACATGGTGTGTATGCAGTGAGTGGAGGCCAGAAGAGGGCGCTGGATCCCCTGAGCACAATGTGGGTGCCAGGACCCAAACCCAGGTCCTCTGCAAGAGCAGCCAGTACTCTTAACCACTTTACATCCCTGATTAATCCACTTTTCTATTTAATTAAATTTATTTAATTAACTCTTACCTGTTGTTATGAAAAATAATTCTCAGCATTATTTGTTATTTATATGCATTGCAAGTATTCTTTCCAAAATTATGTAGCTTGTTTACATGCTGTGTTCAGGACATCTAATCATACACAGGTATTAATCATTTAATGTAGTCAAATTAATCAATTTAAGAACACACACTCTTAACCCTGTGTAAGAAAACATTCACCCTTCGAATGGTTTGTGTATTTGTCATGTGACTCTTTGTTCTATCATTCTGTTGTTTTTTATTTGTGTAGTGGGGCTTGAGTATTAGCATTTTCTGTTTACATACATAATTTCAACACTCACTTGTCTTATTGTCCATCCTTATCATAAGTTGTGTGGGAGGAACAGAAGGGTCATTTTGATGTCCTATGCATATACTCAACACCGTTTCATCTAGTTAGTATGCAACATGACATCTTATCTTCTACAGGGCAAGTGTTGGGATGATATTTGAGCCTTTTTTTCCTTTTATATACACTATAATCAACATGTTAAGTGCCCATCCCTCAAAAAATATTTCTACTTCATGATTTATCTTGAGATGTGCTGACTCTACTGCTCCACCCATTCTAAATTATCTTCTTCTTAATATTTAGTTAAATCAATACATAATATGATGTAGCTTTTGAATTAAGAATTCATAATTATTGAATACAATTTATACATTTCTTTATAAAACAGTCAAAAGATGCTTGATGAGTCATCCTTTGTTCTGCAAAGCTGAAGATTTGAAGCCCCCCTTGTGTGTGTGTGTGTGTGCCCTGCCCGTGCACACACCTGTGCCTTCACACATGCCCTGGTTTACACAGAGAGGTTTGAGGACAACGTTAACCGCCCATTCTAGTCTTCTTCACCTTATTTGAGAGAGGTGCCTCATTCACACCATCTACCCCAGGTTAAGCTGGGCTGCAGATCCCAGGGACTCTCCCTGCTCTGCCCTGTCCCTGATTTCCATCACCTCAGTGTAGAAGTCCTAGAATCCTGAAGCTCCCTGTCACACCTACCTTTATGTTGTTTGTGCATATTTGAACCCATGTCTCATTCTTGTACAATAAACACCTTAACCGATGACACACCTCCCCAGTCTAAGATTGCTTTATTTACAGAGGAGATCACTCCCTGATTTCGGTAACTCTGGTGGGCTGGAATCTCATCTTCAGGAAAAGATGGTCTGTTCATTGCTGATCTTCACTTCCAGTGTATTACTGCATTAGGAAAAATTTTGCTAAAGCATAGAAGGACTATTTCAACTGTAATCCTTATTCTCATTAAATCTGTTCAGGTAGTGAGTTCTAGGAACATGGGTGCAAACTGAAAAAAAAAAAACTTGTACAGACTAAAAATCTTACATCAAATAGTAATAATTTCTTCACTGTAATTAAAGTAAGTACTAATATGTAGGAATATCTCATACGTTATATTTTACCTATTATCATATTAAAACAATTAGACTGCTATTGTCATATTTCTTGGAATTCAGTCACATCTAGAGACAGCAATAAAAGTTGTTCATAAGTTTTGAATTCATCATCATTTAAAAAAATATTTGTATGAGTGGTTTTTTTTAATTTTAAGCTTTTGTATATTTATTTATTTATTTATTTATTTATTTATTTATTTATTTATTTTGTCTTTTTGAGACAGGGTCTCCCTGTAGTCCCAGCTGTCCTGGAACTCGCTCTGTAGACCAGGCTGGCTTTAAACTCACAAAGATCCGCTTGCCTCTGCCTCCCGAGTGATAGGATTAAAGGCGTGCGCCACCACGCCCAGCAGAGCTTTTGTATATTTCATTCAACAATTAATCCAATCTAGACCCCATCTCCCATCCATGTCCCCTGTTCTAGTCTGTCTTCCATTGCTGTGACAAAACACTCTGGCCGACACCAACTTGGGGAGGAAAGGGTTTATTCAGCTTACATCTCCTGGGTCACAATTCATCACTTAGGGAGCCCAAGGCAGGAACTCAGGGCAGGAACCTGGCGGCAGGAGCCGAAGCACAGGCCACGGAGGAGTGCTGTTCACTGGCTTTGCTCCCCTGGCTCAAGCCCAGCCTGCCTTCTTTTTAAAAAAAAAATTTTTTTTTTTCTGTATATGCATGAATGTACTGTCTGCATGCAAGTCTGTGCACCCGTGTGGTGCAATGCCGCGGAGGTCAGAAGAGGGTGTCGGATTCCCCTGGAACTGGAGTTCTCCTGGAATTGGAGTTTCAGACGGTTCTCAGCCGCCATGTGGGTGCTGGGGATCGAACCCGGGTCCTCTACAAGAGCAGTTGGCGCTCTTAACCGCTAGGCCATCTCTCCAGCCCCCCAGCCTGCCTTCTTATACGGTACAAAACCACCTGCCCAGGGTGGCACTACTCATTGTGGGCTGGGCCCTCCCACATTGCCTGACAATCAAGACAATCCTCCACAGGTGTGGCCACAGGCCAATCCAATGGAGCCAATTCCCCAATTGAGGGATCCCTCAACCCAGGTGTGTCAAGTTGACACTAAAGCTATCCAGCACATCCCCAAGCCCTCCTGGACCCCAAGTCTTCTGCCGTATACGTGACATACTATCCAGTCAAGCATTTGTACCCAGATGTACTTCGGAGCAAACTTGTCCACTAGAATCTAGTCAACCTGTCTAGAGATTATAAGTAAGACTTACTCTCCCTCGCCCTCGCCCAGCAGCAATCAGTGTCCAGTAGTTCTCAGATTAGGGCCGGTCCACCACCCATTTCTCTTGTTCCACCCTGGGCCTTTTTCTGATTTAGTTGGCATGAGTTCTGTGTTCCATGCCACCATTGCCACAAGTTCACATGTGCAAGGTTCCCATGGCTTGAAAGCCCCTGCTTCCCCATGATCATGGACCAGTCCTGGCCCTCATAATCTTTCTGCCTCCTATTCTGTAATGTTCCCTTAGCCCTGGGTGAGTGAGGGTTAATATAGGAGTCTATCTAGGGACACACTCTGCAGTCTCTTATTCTTTAAAGCTTGAACAGTTGTGGCCCTCTGTCTGCATCTCACTCTGTTTCATATAGAAGCTTCACTGGTCAGAGTTGAAGGATACGCTAGTTTTCTCTGTCCTCCTCATTCTGTGTTCCCTGAGCCTTAGGTGAAGAGGATCAACTGTAGATGTGTCACCTGGGACTGGACATCTCTTGGATGTATATTCTCTGTTGTCTGACCAGCTGTGGGATTTTGCAGTACCATTCATCTTTTGCATAAGAAAGTTCTTTGAAGAGTGGTGTACAGTTACCCTGTCTGTACATATAAAGATCTATATTTAGATATATAGGTATTTAAGCAGCATTAATAGTTATGGTAGGTCACTTTGTTATAGACATATATGTTTAGATGAGATGTTGATCCACGAACTACATTTTTTCCTGTTAGATATGACGAGGTCTTACTGTGGCTTATGATATCTCCTAACCTGTAGAGAATGTAAGCTTGTGGCATCAGCCATGGGTCATTCCTCCAAGGAGAGAGCCAATAGCCAATTAGATTTGGGATATACAGGCATATGGCTGCCTCTGCTGCACATTATTTCCAGGCAGGTGAGGTGTAGCTGGTGCTGACGGTGGAGTCTTGCTTGATCAAGGCAGACCCGTATTTGCTTTATTGGTTTTATGTGGCCCTTGGTAACACTCTCTGGTATTCGCAGGCCATCTGTAACTTGCATGTGTGGTCTCAGCATGATCTTATCACAATGTTAAGATAGGTCTTCAGCGAGGATTTAGTGCCTCTCTTCTTCGGTATCCCAGTTTAGAGGCAGAGCCTTTACCCCTTTTTTTTTGGGCTTGGGATGCCCCTGGCCAACATCTCACTGGTGGAATAATCCATTATGATGTCAAGAGCTCCTGTTTGATTATTTTTGCCTTAAGCGCATGTTTAGAACTTTTAGTGTTATATTTGGTTTATGAACTAGTGAGTAATCTTTTCAAGTTCTTAGGTCTATTAGTCATTAAAGAAGGCAGTTTTTACCAGGTTTTATAAGAGATTACCTCTATAATAGTTGTCTCCAATTTACAGTTGGAGAAGCACCCCATCATCGTCATATTTCTTCTTGTTCTGGGGGGGAGGCAAGAAGTCTCTCTATATAAAACCTTTGTGGCACCTAAAAAGTAAGTTATCTAGGACTCATATAAAACTAATTGTTACAACGTGAATTTATTCCAATTAACTCAGGATAATTACCGTTTTTATCAGGTCTGTAAACCAATGTTTGTTTAATATACAATATTTACTTTTACAAGTCCTAAAAACCATGTATCCTGTAGATAAGTGTCTAGGCAAAACTGGGACTTGTTGAACTCATGTCAATTAAATATGCATGTAATAAATTACACCATGTCCTACCCACACACCTCCCCCCATTCCCCAATTCACCTTTCGGTCCCATTTTCTTGTGCAGTCTTTTGTTGTTTTTTTACTATGGCATGCCTCTCCATCGGAAAATTTATATTTGGGTTATTGGTACTAGCATCCACATATGAGGGACCAACATTTGTCGTTTGTTTTTCTGGGACTGTGTTACTTCCACTTAACATAATGTCTTCCAGCATCCATTTACCTGCAAGTTCATGATGTTGTCCTCTTTACCGCTGCATGACTTCCATTGTATAATGTACACATGTTTCTCTATTCACGTGTCGTTGAGGGGCACATGGGTTGGTTCCAGCTTTTTTTGCTATTGTGTGAACAGAGCTGCAATAACATAGCTGTGCATGTATCTTTGCAGTTAAGGATGTCTCTGTGGGATATATACATGGGAGTGGTATGACTGGGTTACAAATGGGAAGGGCTGTTTTGAGTCTTCTCTTTTTTTTTTTTTTTTAAATTAGTTTTTATTGATGCTTTGTGCATTTCTTTTTTTTCATAATATTCTCAGTTCAGGTTAGAATTTCCCTCTTTCCCTCCCCCCCCTCCCCCATCCCGATCATTGCTTCTGCCATAGTACTGTCCTGTCTTTTTCTCGTTTTTTTTTTTTTTTTTTTTTTAATTGCTTGGTGCTTTCATTAGTAGGATCGAAGGTTATTCTGATGACAGACTGTCAGCCATGAAAGGAAAACCAGAATTGACCCCCCAGAATCCAAACAACAGCTCCAGCGAGAGTGCACTGTTTCTGTCTTTCGTCCACTTGTTGCCCTTTTCTAGCCCAGGGAATAATCTGCGGAAGATGGGCATGGTAGAATGTAAGGGCTGCGATTGGGGTGAAGGGTGAAACTACAGCAATGTAGTCTGGACCCTCATTTGATTAACCTGATTGAACATACAACCCCTCACCCCCCGCTGGAAGGTGGGGCTGTGGGTGTTTGGGCACAACAGCCTGCAAATTGGTTATACATGAAGGATGCTTGTACTCATGGATTATCACTTATAGCTAAAAAATGGGAAAAAAAAACTGAGAGAGATATGCAGGACAGTCATGGCAGAATGCAAGATCTCGGTTGGGGTGGGGGTTGGGGTGAAGGGAAGGGGAGATATGCCTGAACTGAATTGGAAAATGATGTATGAAATGCACAAAGCATCAATAAAAAAAATGTTGTGAAAAAAAAAATAAATAAATAAAATTTTACATAAAAAAGATCTATATTTAGCGTACAGTAAGAAATTTAATTTGTCTAGAGATATGACAGAATAGGGTTTTCTATAGGATCTATGTCCTCTCTAGCCATGTGTATTTGGCAGTGTTTACAATGCCACCCATGAGTTCACTCCCATTGAGAGGGATTCAAGCCCAACTACATAGCTGTTGATTACTCCTCAGGTAACAGCGTCATTACTACAACAATAGAGGTATTTTTCTGTGCTAATAGTTGTGGTTATTAGATTTTAGAGCTGGGTTGATTTTCTCCCTCAGTGCCTTGCATATTTTCTTCTAGCACCATGTGAGCAAAACTGCAGATAGAAGGCTTCCAGGTCAGTTCCTGCTCCATTGCTCCAAGCGCTATACCCAAAGAATGTGCATTCTTCAGCACTAAGGTCCCAACTTCCAATTCTGGGAGACAGCCATGAGCTCTGGTGATAGCCCGGGCTATTTTGGGAGTCTCTTGGATCACTTTTACCAGCCATTCAAAGCAAAGTCTCTCCTGTCTGGCCCTGTGTTCCTTGCCATACAGCCTCAATGTACATATATGCACTAATGTTCAGACATTGTACGTCCATTTCTCAGAGGTTTTGGATGCAACATATTTCCCTTTGCCTTCCCTAGCCCCGCAAGATCCATTCATCTCTAATCTGTTTCTCTCATCTCACCTCCCTCTTCCCTGCCCAGTCTAAGAGTCCCCATTATCCTCACCTTCCCCCAATAACACCTGGCCCTGGCTCCCACTATTACCCCTCCCCTTGGTAAAGTCTGTTCCCTCCTCCTCCACCATGTTCCCATGCATATCCCCTCCTCCCCTCCCAACCAAATTCTCCCACTTTCCCTGCCTCCTCCCTGCTGATAACATCTGTTCCCTACTTTCAGATTCTTTATTGTCCTTTACCTCCATGTATTCATTCCAATTTTCTGCTTCCTAATGTTACATCAGGATATATACTTTGTCAAATATCAAGTGGCTGAAATTGCATGTACTTATGTCTGGGTCTTCTATTGTATTCCGTTGGTCTATGTGTCTATTTCTGTGCCAGTACTATGCTGTTTGTATGATTATAGTTGGGTAATATAATCTGAGATTTGGTATGGTGACCCCCACAGCATTGTTCTTTTTGGCAACATTGCTTTGATATCTGGGATCTTTTGTGATTCTGTATGAATTTTAGGATCATTTCTTCTAGCTCTGTGAAGAATGTTATGGGTATTTTGAGTGGCGTTGCATTAAATCTATAGATTGCTTTTGGTAAGATGGTCATTTTCACAATATTGATTCTACCAATCCATGAGCATGGTAGATTCTTCCACCTCCTGGTGTCTTTATCTCTTTCATTAGAATTAAATTTTTAATTGTAGAGATCTTTAATGTCTTTGGTTATGTTTATTCCTAAATAGCTTTTTTTTTTTTGAGGTTATTGTGAATGGAAAGGATTCTTTGAAAACTTTTTCCAAATGCTGGTTATTGATAGATGAAAAGACTGCTGATTTTTGTAAGTTGATTTTGTAACCTGTAAGTTAACTGAAAGTATGAATCATTTCTAACAGTTCAATGGTGGAAGTTTTGGAACCTCTTATGTATAATATAATATTATCTGCAAATCCAGCTCACATTTGTGTAGTCCTAGAAGTAAATGGTCTGGAAGGAACATGCCTCAACATAATTAAAGCTATATACAACAAACTCCTAGCCAAAATCTTCCTAAATGGAGAAAAACTGGGAGCAATTCCATTAAAATCAGGAACGAGACAAAGCTGTCCTCTTTCTCCACTCCTTTTCAATACGGTGCTTGAAACTCATCAGAATTTTAAGCTAATATGTTACACGTGCTCTCTTGCCAATCTTTTCTTTTAGTCTCATACTATTTTTACTGTGTAAACAGTTTCATTCTTAACAGTTTCTGCAAGGTTTTCCATAGGAATAAATCAGACCTTGGTGGCACGCAGGTGCCAGGGCAGTATCTGGAGAGGAGGAGGCTAGGTTGAGGATGGCTGGCTGGGTACAGTCCTTCCACAGTGCTTCAGACCATGGTGGCACGCAGGTGCCAGGGCAGTATCTGGAGAGGAGGAGGCTAGGTTGAGGATGGCTGGCTGGGTACAGTTTTTGCAGTGCTTCAGAATCAGCTCAGCAAGCAGTACTTCCAGTGCTATGAGTGGTCACGGCAGCGCAGCATCTGACAGAAAGTTCCCACTTTGATATATTCATGTCATAATGTATTGTGCATTTTGTGGGCTGCCGAGGCATGAGCTCGGGGTCTTTGACCTGGTAAGCGTGGACCCTGTGTGGAGGTATACTCCCCAAACTCTGTATTGTTTTTGTTTTCTGTTCTTCGAGAGGTCAAATATAGGGCTGGGGTGTAGTTAGCTAAAGAACATTTGCTTGGGATACAGAAGGCTCTAGAATCCATCCTAGCTAAGGGAATATAAAGGAAATGGTTAAGTATGAGTGTGTGTTCTCTGGAGCCCAGCAGGCATCAGTAATGGGAGGCAGGACAGAGTGAAGGTACTAGCCTCCAGTGGCCAACCAAATCTTGGACAGCCAAGAAGTTTGGGGCTGTACTTCAGAGTTTATTAAAAAAGTATAGAGGATAATAGACCTTCAAAGATCACACACCATGGGGCCTTACCCCTGAGTTCGAACTCCATGATCCTGAAACAATGTCAAAGAGCCTGTGGCAAGAGCTGTACTGTGCACCGTAAAATGATGCAAAATAAATACTCCCTGTGTTTTAAGAACAAACTCATTAGAAGAAGAAACACCACACCATACACACCCTGAGGACACTGGCGTTTCCCGGGCCAGCGAATGTGGAATAGACATGTCACTCCAGGTGATGGTAACTGTATGTATTTTCATTAATGTAGTTATTGGAAATTTATTAGGTTGAGAAAAGGCTTATGAGCTTAGTTTAGGGAAAGCACCTGGATAAAAGGAATCAGAAAAATGACCATAATTTTAATACTAAATAACATTTTCTCCTTTACAAATATTTTCCTTTTTTCTCGTGAGTAACATGACCCTGTGAAATGAGTAATGATTTCAATATTGAGTAATGAGTATAATTTTACAGGGAGGAAAATTAACAATATCTCTGTTTAAACTTCCCAAGTCTTTGACATGGAAATTTGTGGGTCTGGCATTTGTTAAGGACTGTGTATGAGATTAATACCTGTGAAAAGGGAGTGGAGACAAAGCATTCTTCAGAGGGTGTAGGAAAGTTGCAGGGCACTCCCGAAAAGCCTTCTGGACATCTGATGGTTTCTGGGTTTGGTGTGACTCTCCACTGGAGAGATCTGAAGGGCATGGGGCCCATACCTCTCCACAAGTCTGTCATGCTGTGCTGTAAGCAAGGAGGCACAAGACTGGGAAAGGACATTTTTTTCAGCCTCAGTGATATTTGGAGGTGACAGCTGAGGACATTTGTGTGACCACATTTCCAGTTATCAGAATTGACTCCTGTGGGGTTGTCTGGATGGCACAGTATAGCATCCACAACAGAGGGCATAGGTAAAATCCTCAGGGATCAAGACAAAGCATGACAGGCATTTCTAAAGCATACCTGTGTTACTAGACCTTCATAAATCCATGGTGGCACACTATAACTATTTTCAAAGATTTAATTTAAAAAATTATGTGCATGTGTGTGTCTCTGTGTGTGTCTTATATGTATATAGATAGGTGCCCCAGGAGGCCAGAAGAGGGTGTTGGGTTCCCCTATAGCTGGAGTTACAGAACTTTCTAGCCAGACTGCTGGGAACCAAATTCAGGTCTTCTGGAAGAGCAGAAAGTGCTCTTAATCGCTGAGCCATGTTTCTGGGTCAACATATTCTGTTAATTAATACCAATTTGCTCAAATTCAGAAGCTGTCCATAAGTAAATTTGGAGTTATTTTCTGTAATTAGGAAAGATGCTAGGAATGGAATCCAGAGCCTTCTATATCCCATACAAATGCTCTTTAGCTGAGTATATACCTAGCCCTATATTTGACCTCTTAAAGAATATCCATTCATAAGCATAGAATTTTGTTTGCATTATCAGAAATGATTGATATCATAATAGAATATTTTTGAGAGTTCTCACTTTCTAAGATAACAAACATGTTGGGGCTGGAGAGATGGCTCAGTGTTAGGAGCACCTACTGCTCTTGCAGAGGACTGGGGTTCTATTCCCAGCACCCACATGGCGGCTAAGAACCACCTTTAATTCCAGTTCCAGGGGAATCTGATGCCCTCTTCTGACCTCTGCAGCATTGCACGACACGGGTGCACAGACCTACATGCAGACAGTACATTCATACTCATAAAAAAATAATAAATAGCCGGGCATGGTGGTGCACGCCTTTAATCCTAGTACTTGGGAGGCAGAGGCAGGTGGATCTTTGTGAGTTCAAGGCCAGCCTGGACTATAGAGTGAGTTCCAGGACAGCTGGGGCTACAGGGAGACCCTGTCTCAAAAAAGACCAAAATAAATAAATAAATAAATAAATAAATAAATAAATACAAACGATAACAAACATATTAAAGTATGTGATCTAAAGCATCCTGCATATCTGTCTGTTAAGAGTGTGTGAAAACTTAAGATAACAGTAAGTTTTATCTGAAGGATCACCAGGAGGTTAGAGATTTATAGAAAAGAGAACATCAAACCTACCAGGAGAAAGCTAGTATTTATCCCCAAATTCCCTTTCTGCTGATGACTAATGAAGTAATTAAAACATAAGCCATAAACTTATTCCTGAGCCCAGGTTCAGAGGACATCTCACACACCTTGTAGAAGAAAGAGTAATTTGTTTTCCAAGAGTCCTTTCAAGGCTTAGGATTTCTGCTGTATGTTATGCTTTGCTCATCTGCAGGAAAACAAAACTGTTATCACATGTTCACTTCTTCTGTTCTGAAGTTAAGAAATTATCAGAATAAAACGAATCATTCAGATATATAAAGCTATGAGTTAATTCAGAATGTCCACATAAAATAGGCTAGGTAGTTCTTTTCCTTGAGAGAAAGGAAGTCTTTATTCTTTTGGCAGATCACTCTCCAGGGGTTCACTAAGGAAGGCAGAGGAAGTCCTCACATGTCACCTCAGGGTAAGGAACTTCCGTGGAGATCAGACAAGCTGGAGCTGGCTGCTGAACTCTAGGGGTTCACAAAGGAAGGTAGAGGAAGTCCTCACATGTCACCTCAGGGTAAGGAACTTCCATGGAGATCAGACAAGCTGGAGCTGGCTGCTGAACTCCAGGGGTTCACTAAGGAAGGTAGAGGAAGTCCTCACATGTCACCTCAGGGTAAGGAACTTCCCTGGAGATCAGACAAGCTGGGGCTTGCTGTTGATCTTGGCCACGGAAGACATGGCCTCAGTAGAAATTTGGGAGTTTCTAAGGAGAAAAAGAAAGTCTTTGTGTGCATGAGCACATGTGCATGTGTATGTGTCATGTGCGTATGTCCTGAGGTATGTGCATGTGTATGTCCATTAAGCTTGTGTGTGTGTCCTGAATGTGTGTTGGATGCAAGTGTGTGTAGCTTGTAGGTGCAAATCCTGTGTGTGTGTCCCTCTGTGTGTGTTTCCTGTGTCTACTGCATGTGTTCTATGTGTATTTTGGTGTGTATGTTAATGTGTGTCCTGTGTGTTTGTGCTTATGTGTGTGTCCTGTGTTTATGTGTCCATGTATGTGTGTTCTCCGGTACATCCTGTGTCTGCTGCATGTATTCCTATGTATATGTTTGTGTGCATGCATGTGGATCCTCTGTGTATCTCTATGTGTGTATCCTGTGTCAACAATGTGTGTGTATTGTGTGTATGTTTCCTGTGTCTGTTGTGTGTGTATACCTAAACTTGTGTGTGTTCTGTGTATATATGTGTGTGTCCTGTGTGTATGTTCATATGTATGTGTGTGTGTACTATATGTATGTGTTTATGTGTATGTATGTCCTTTGTGAGTGTGTGTGAGTGTGTGCTTTCAGATATGCTGTTCAAGGCAGGGGTTATGAGCAGACATAACTATGGGCCCATAATTCCATAGTATGGCACTTTCCTGTTGAGGTCATAGTTCCATGGTAGAGCAATTTCCTAACTGGGTTTGTATACTTTCCATGTTAGCATACTTTCTTAACATGAAGAGAAGCAAGCTCTGAGTTCCATCCTCAACCTGACAACAACAAACTAAGATGAAAATAAATGAAACAAACTAACAAAATAAAATAAATAAAGCATGTTACCTCAGGATTTTGAAAGGAATGGCTGTGGTAGACATCAGGCACAAGCTGCTGGGGAATGCTGTCCATGCAAGAACCCTCAGGATCTCTGGCAAGTTCCTAAAGTGAACAGTGGGGTTCTTTGAAAAGGACTCTGGGGGGAGGGAGGAAAAGCTGTGTTAGTGTCCATGACAGGCTGTTTGGGAAGTGATGTCCAGTACAGAGAGACCAGCTGGTGCCTGGGCATGGACCCCACTCTGCTGCTGGGGTGGGGGTTCAGATCATCCCTTCATTTCTCCATCATTCTTTTTTATCCTTTGCGATTGTTGTACCTCAAAGGCGTGTTGGGAACATAGAGGAGCCAACGTTACAATGGCAGTCTGAGCTGTGTGCTTTGCACCTATTCACATTGTTTACCAGCCAAGTGCATAAACTGCCCCACTCCGTACACATCAACCTATTAAGGTAACAGATAAGGGCGTAAGGAAGGGCAATAAGATGAATTTTGATTTTAAGGTGCTTTATATTCAAGTGTCCACATTATCTATGTACATGTGTGCATATATAGAATTTTTTTCCCCCATGGCTCACTTGACTACTTAAAGGTAAAATGAGACATAGATTGCCAGAAAAGAAAACACTGGAAAAAACTCAAGTTTCTACTTGACCCAATGCCAAAAATTATCCCAGTTACATGATACTTTCACAGAATACTAACTCAGAATTGTTGACATTTTTTAACTTTCATTTGAAAAACATAGCCATAAAATGTCACCAGGACTGGCAGAATATCAGAGGGTCAGGTTTCAGGGAAATCAGAAAACAGGGCCCACCATACCCAGAAATCGTTCTTTATTCTTCCAACACATCTTCATGCACAGTCTGCTAAGCCATTGTGAGTTCAGATGCTGGGGGTAGAAAGGGAACTGGACCCAATGTTCCCTTCTCCAGGGAGTCGAAGTCTGCTTGGGGGTGGGGGGGTGTAAAATCAAATGATCCCATTTCATGCTGTGCAAGAAAAGGAGATCTTACAGGCATTTCTAAAGGAAGCATTAGTTAATTGAGACATAAAAGAGGAGGAAGGGGAGGTGTCTGCAGGGTGGACAGAGCTGAGGGTCTAGGCATGCTTTGCCAGGCTGGGAAAGCTTGTGAGGTCACTGTGATTGGAAGAGCTGCATTGTGAATGACTGCATAAGGCCAGGCACCTGCAGAGGGGACCCAGCACAACCAAGGTGTGCAGGCTAGGTTGAAATACAACTGGACTTCAACAGTTGGTGTGAAGGGGTTTCGCCCTATTCTAAAAATCACTAGTGGATTCGAAATAGAGTTGAGGGAAAAGGATGTGGAAGAACTCATGTGACACCGAGCTGAAGCTTAGAATAAACTCAGTCAAGCCAACTTTTGGGAGGATTAGAAAAATGATGGTCCATTAGAAGCTCACCGCCACTTTACCTATCACTTTCCCTCTTTCACAACAGTAGATGCTTTGCTAAGTACATGTGTGCATATCTACACATGTGTTTTACATATGTGTAGACTCCTCTATGTTTACAATTTGGACAATGGCATTAAAGGAAAAAATCAAGTAAAAAAACCTACAAAAAAAAAAGAATGAAGGGAAGAATGGAAGAGAATAAGAAAATAAATTGAAACTCTTTTTATGGAAAAAAATAGAGATAAATATGATACCAGAATACATTTAGAGAAATGCTACCTCCTGGTAGCAAAACTTGAGTTTAATCCACTTTTATTTATTTATAAATAATAAAATAGTATAATGAGAAGCACACCAGCAAATTCACAACTTAATCTTACTAGATACCTAGTATACTTTGGCTCTGGTATAGTTTATTTTGAATGATTTAAATGGAGCCCTGTTGGCAGGCTTTTAAGTAGATTTCTCACTTTACTGTCCTTGGATTTCAGAAAGCCTTCCTAAATTAAACGCAATTTAGAAGAGTAAGGGGGGAGCAGCTTCCAGTTGTTTGTAGGGTACCTAGTCAATAAGCCAAGAGTTTCTAGACTATGTATAAGGATAAGGAAGTTGTAAGCTAGCAGTCAAATTCAGAGTTAATCATGATCTTAAGTAATTATTCCAATATAACAAAAGAGGTCCTGAACTGTAGAAGTAAAATAGCAGAAGCTATTTCATGTGAAATTTAGAAATAAATTCTGTCTGGATATTGATAATTTATTAGGGTGTTCTAATGCAAACCTGTAATTGGGGTGCTTGCTCAAGAGGTAAGGGCAGGATTGAGCTAGAAACTGTCTGGGTGCAGAGCAAGGCCCTGGCTAAAATAACAAAGAAACAAGCAGAAAAACAAAGAAAGAGAAAGATGCTGACATCTTCCCTCCTTGGGGACGCGCTCTTTGCAGGCAGGCTGCTTCTCCTGCTGCAGTTCCTAGAAGCCAGCTGGCACCCCTTCAGTCTGTCTGTCTGCAGTGGAGACCTGTGGTGATACTATCTAGGTCCTTTTCCCATGCTGCAACAGTTGTCCCAAGGCAAGGATCTGAGCTACTTCCTTTTGGAAGAATTGCAGTGATTTACTGCAAATGTCAAACATAAAAATAATCACGCCATAACGTTAAAAATATTACAACACAGAGAACAAACTGTTTCCCAGCTTTGCAGGAAATCTGAGGAAAACCAAGACATTGCTCTTATGTGTTTTCAGTGATCACCTTTCATTCATGTCATTTCTCTTTTTCTACCATTAAATTTGGAACTATAAGGAAGTGTATCAGGGTTAGTTTCAGAGATTAGCTGTCATAAAACCAAAAGATTCAACAATGAACTTAGAGTCTGGAGAGAAGGATCAGCAGTTACGATCACTTGCTGCTCTTCCAGAGGACCTAAATTCAGTTCCCAGCACTCACACCAGTGCTTCCCACCTCCTGCTCTGGAGTACAGACACCTCTTCTGGCCACCTCTAGTATCTGCAATCACATGTACATAACTGTGCACAGATTGCTGCTGAATGCCTTCGGAGGGAATATGAACAATGCTCGCCTGTCTTTCCTTGGTCCCAGTATCTACCTAAGGCCTCAGCAGAAAGTCTTCCCTCAATATTGATGATGCCTTCCCCATGGGCCCTCACCTATCTTCCCAGCCTCCCCCAGGGCGCATGAAATTAGAGCCAAGTTGCTCAATTTGGGTGGGGAGATATACTTGTATTCTTGGGTTGGGGTGTGTGGCAGAACTCTCTAGTCAGTAGTGGTGGTACTGTGACCCTCCCTGCCCTTCTTTTCATGAGTGTATGTGTGTGTGTATGTGTGTTGAACAGTCAACAAGCCTAGCTATGATGATTTTTGGCATGTGGTAGAGCAGAGCTCAAGAAGTTCATGTCTGTCTGTCTGAGGACAGTCCACTCCTTCCTCTGGCTCTTACATAATTTCCGCATCCTCTTCCAAAAGGATTCCTGAGTGTCGGAGGGAGCGACATAGATGTAGGATGGTTTTTCTCTTGAGATATCAAGCCCTTGTTTCTAGAAAGTGTCTATTGGGCCATCTTGGGAGTTTTCTTCCTAGTACAAAACACACAAAAAAGGCAGAAATGGAAAATCATCCAAATGGACAGTGAGGGCAGTAACAACCTAAGGGTGTAAAATGCTTATGTGGCACCTTAGCAGGGCATCACATGCATCTAACAAAACAATCACAGCGGCTTCCCTACTGGGGCCTGTAACTTGCCCTGCCATCAGAGGTTGGCCTGGCTTGCAAGCACCAGGTGTGTGCTCTTCTGAGGAGTGGGGCGTAAATCGACGGGAAGTTTCTTGGATATCCATACAGTAGCTATGCCACTGTCACACCAGCAAGCACATTTTCTTTGTCATAGTGAAACCCACAGAGTCCAACATTACTCAAGACAGTTGGGGAGTTTTCTCCCCAGTGATCTGTACAGTGCCTTCTGGCATTTCTCCCTAATGAATTCCTTGGGGCCGGCTTAACCTGTTTTACCATGCACTGAGGCCACAGTGTGCTCTGCTGTGGTTGCCTGGGTAAACCCTGGGTCTGCCATGTGGCTGCAGTCACAGCTATTCCCTCTCCATCAATCATATCTGGCTATTGGGGGAGCAGCTCTGTCTGGGAAAAGCATCTCCACCCCTAGTATAACTTTTCACAGGAGGGGAATGGTTATGCTAGGCAGATCATTACCCACTTCTGGGACAGGGTGGTTTTCTGTACCTGTATTGTTTAACATGGATGCCTTCTGTAAACAGCTTCTCAGGCATAAAACCTTCCAGAAACCCCTTAGCACAGGACTTGGCTTCCTGTCAATTTTTTTTCCCTAGGAACTCAGACTCCACATAAATCTTGCCACATTTGCCTTTGAGTAACACAAACAGATCTTTTTCTACTTTGCCGTTTTCGATCTCCTGTATGCTGCTCTCCCACTTTATAGACATGCTTTACATGCTGACATAAGTCATTTAGATCTGTCAATGCCTTTTCCTACTTATAAAGATTCTGCCCCATTAAGGGACTCCCTGCTGAATCAAGTTCTTTAAATCCCTTTAAATACAGCCTTATCTGGTCCAATGAACTGGGCATCACATTGCTTTCCTCATACCTAGTTCCTTCAGCCAAGCCTGTCCCTCTTATTGTCCTCAAGCCTCTGATTCCCATGGGAACCTCTCCTGGTGAGCCATCTCTGATGGCTCATCCAAGCCAGTCCATCTGGGACTGGTTCCCCTTGTGCTGCCTCAGGTTATAGAGCCTATGTCTCAAGGAGGGGAAGGCAGTCAGCCCCTTTGCTTTGGAAGCACTGAAGCTAATCCATCTGACCCCATATTCCACAGCCACACAAGCTGGGTGGTGAGGGGCTCCTTCATTACTTATTTGAACATCTTCCCCAGCTCTTACCACTTAGGTGCTGAGCATTCTCTGATTACCATGCTCACATGGGACCATAGTTAAGCCTTCTATCAGCATGGTGGACCATAGATTTTCTCTTTCTTTGTATTAAAGGTCAAACAACAGGGGCATCTCCTGCCAATTGTAGGTCATTCCTCTCCTCATTGCTACTTGACTCTCATGGAGTCTAGGTTTTTGGTCCCAGGATGCTCCTTATATTACCCTTCTAATCTGGCCTTTCTTCCTTCTTTGCTCTCCTTAGCTATAAAAAACAGCAGGCTAAGAATTCCATTTCTCCTCTATTTAGTCCAATGTACTAGTTAAATTAGAGGGCAATAGTGAAGAAGCCAGGTTTCTTGCTGCAATTCCTTCCTAGAACTTTCATTCTCTTGCCTTCACCCAGGAAAGATCTCTCTTTTTCTTCAATATATATTTTATTGAAATTTTGTGCATTTCATACAGCATATCTTAATCATATTTAGACCCCTCCCCTATCTATTATCCCATAGAACCTGCAAGAGACTGCACACAGTCTGTCATATATCTTAAGGCCTAATGAGTCAAGTTGTGTTCCCAGATGTGTGCCTCAGAGTGAATTCATCCACTGGATGCTGTATAGCCTCACTCCCTTAAAGAAGATCAACTCTTCCTCAGCCAACAGTGATCAGCTGCCAATTGTTCCTTGCCTAAGGTTGGGGATTCTTACAGATTTCCCCAGTTCTATGCTGGATTTTTTTCTGGTTTGAGTTTGAATGGGTCTTGTGCATTCATATGAGCAAGCCCCCTGCCACCTGGAAAACTCTGTTTCCTTGTGGTCATTCATCACCCCTCACTCTTAAAATCTTTCTGCCCCATCTCCCACAATGGTAGAAAGAATTCTTATTGTTCACAGTCACGATTAGGCTGCCTCTGCAGCCGCTCATTGATACCATTGCCCTTGGTGCACTGCTCCAGGGCTTGTAATGTCTGTTCTACCCTTTGGCTGTTTTCAAAGCATCTGATGCTCCCAGAGTGGACTCCACTGGTTAGGAGGAGTCCACTATGAGACTCCTCCCCCCAAGCAGGGTCTTACTCCACCAACATTTATCTACCTAGGTGTTCTCACTTTAGTTGCATGCCTCCCAGCCTACTACTCCTGCCAACAGCAGCTCTATGTGGATAGCCCACCATGTCAAAGTTTCCTTGGCCAACATTCACCCCCTCACACAGCTCTTCAGTTGTTCTTCTTTCCTGTGAAAGGGATAACCCTACTGGTCTTCCAGAACCCCCCTCATTTTTTGTCATACCCTGCTGGATTCACCAAGGTCTCTTAAAATTCCTACTTGTGTGTGTGCGTGTGTGTGTGTATGTGTGTGTGTGTGTGTGTGTGTAAACATGGGGGCTTTAAACATGTCTACCCCTATTCCCTCAATCCCAGCACACCAAAATGCAATTCCTTCAACCAATGAGTTTATTGGGCTTACTTATAGAGCAATGTATGAGGATTTACTTCAAGAATGTGGGTGTTCCTCCCCTAAGGCCACACTGGAGAGTCTTTACCAGAGCACAGGTAGTGCATTACCTCACAGCCACAGAAAATGGTGAAAGAGACTCTCCCCTACACTTCTCCAGCCTATATATACTAGCCCTCCCCCCACCCCAGCCTCCTGTATTTGGAGCTGAATTGCTAGCTTTAGGCTGGAGGTCTGCCTGAACTTGGGAAAGGAGGAGTGTCTGGACTTTCAGGCAAGGGTCCCATGAGTGTTCCATTAGGGTCCCCTGACTGTCTCTCTCCTTCTTCTGTACAGAGAGCTGGGAGACTGAAAAGTCATCAAGCATAGCCATGAAGGTTTTGGCAAGTGAGCACAGCTGAGCTCAGGAGGATGGCATCTATTTGATGGAGAACAGTCCTACAAAACTTAGAAACATGTGCACACATAACTAAAAATGAAAAAGAAATCATGAAATTCCCAAATAAATTGATGAAGCTAGAGACAATCTCCTTGAATGAGGAAATCCATATCCAGAATGACAAACATCAAATGTTCTCTCTCATATATGGATGAAGGCCGTGAATCTTTAGATATGCTCAAATTGGAAAGTCTATACAGGTCAGAAACCTAGTTAGGGGTCATGGAAGGTTGGGGGATTACTGGGGGATAGAATGTAATGGCAGACATATCATAGGAATAGAGGAAGGAGAAGAATATCAGGATAATGATATTGACCAGATCTTCAACAGGACTGTGGCAGAAAACTTCCACAAATTAAGAAAAACATACCCATACAAATACAAGAAGTACATAGAACACCAAATAGGAGATCTTCTGAGACCAGCTGAGGCAAGCACAGGTAGGTAGGCAGTAGCTGGGTGCTTCAGCAAGGCTGACTGTTGATTGACTTAATATAGTTAATCCGTTAATCCAGTTGTCTTTGGCTTAATTGGCTTTTGTGGTTGTGGGGGTGGAGTTATCCTCCCAGCTGGTATAAAAGGTAGAGTTGTGTGAGCCCACCCACAGACCCCTCCCCAACAAGGATTACGAAGGCATCTGAAGAATAATCCTGGACCAAGCTCTACCAACCTTATGGAGGATTCCTCCAGTGGGATCCCCCTGGGGATGGCCCAGGACACAGATATCAGAAACACAATTAGGAACATATTTAAAGAACTAAAAGATTATAAAGAGCAAATCAAAGAACTAAGAAAATAGAATGAAGAAGCCAAGAAGGACCTAGAGAGAGAGAATGACAAACTCCAGAAGGAAGTAGAAACACTGAAAAGATCCCATGCTGAAAAAGATAAGGAAACCAACCAGCAAAGCAAAGAGCTACAGGAAGAGATTGAGAAGCCCCCAAAAGAAGTAGAAATACTAAAGAAATCAGAAGAGGAAATGAAAAAGGAAATCACACACTCATCCAATCAAGAGGAAAGGAATGGAAAGAGCCTCAGAAATAGAATGGAGGAAGCAGGGCAACGAATATCAGACCTGAAAGATAACACAGAACAACTAAAAACCTCGAGGAAAGATTATGAAAAATTTAAAAATACACAAAAGGGGAACAACCAGGAACTCTGGGACACTATGAATAGATCAAACCTCCACATCATAGGAATAGAGGAAGGAGAAGAATCCCAAGAGAATGGTATTGATCAGATCTTCAACAAAATAATAGATGAAAACTTCCCCAAACTAAAAATTAAAAAAAAAAAAACAATATAAATACAAGAAGCACATAGAACTCCCAACAGACAAGATCAGAAAAGAAATTCTTCACGCCACATCATAGTTAAAATGCTAGACACCCAAAACAAAGACAAAATCCATAAAGCCACAAGAGAAAAACAACAAGTGACCTATAAGGGGAAACCTATCAGAATTACAACTGACTTCTCAGTGCAAACTATGAAAGCAAGAAGAACCTGGAGCAAAGCATTCCCAGTGTTAAAGGACAATAGATACCAACCGAGGTTACTATACCCAGCAAAAATGTCTATTATAATTGAAGGAGAGAGAAAAACCTTCCATGATATAAACAAGATAAAAGAATACATGTCCAGAAAACCAACCCTACAGAGAATACTTGAAGCAATTCAAAAGACAGAAGGAGCAACTGTCCCCAGTCACCTAGAAAGAGAAATCAATAAAAGCATAACTGCAGAAGTAGAAACCTAAACCCAAACTGTAAATGGAAAATAAGGCAAAAGGAAGCAACACAAACCTATCAGTCATAACCTTAAATATAAACGGACTAAATTCCCCAATCAAAAGACATAGACTGGGAGACTGGATTAGGAAACAGAACCCATCAATATGCTGTCAACAAGAAACACATCTTATGTTCAAGGACAGGCAAAACCTTAAAGTGAAAGGATGGAAAAAATTATTCCAAGCAAATGGTACCAAAAAGAAAGCAGGTGCTGCTATTTTAATACCAGACAAAATAGACTTCAAAGTAAAAGAAATCAGAAGAGACAAAGAAGGCTGTTACATTTTTATCAAAGGAACAATTCACCAAGAAGGTTTCACAATTGTGAATATATATGCCCCAAACTCTGGTGTACCAAACATTATAAAGACAATTCTCCAGGACCACAAGTCACACACTAACACCAGTACACTCATAGTAGGGGATTTCAATACCCCACTGAGTTCTTTGGATAGGGCAACAGGACAGAAAATAAACAGAGAGACATCTGAACTGAACAATATGATAAAATAATTGGACCTCATAGACCTCTACCGAATATTCCACCCTAATACCAGAGAATAAACTTTCTACTCAGCACCCCACGGAACATTCTCCAAAATCGACCACATACTGGTACACAGAAGAAACCTCCACAAATGCAAAATGATTGAAATAATTTCATGCATTCTTTTTTTTAATTTTCTTTTTTTTTATTGATGCTTTGTGTATTTCAAACATCATTTTCCAATTCAGTTCAGGCATATTTCCCTTTCCGTTCCCCCCACCCCACCCCACCCCATCATTCTGTTAGACCACAGTGCAATAAAGCTCAACATCAACACCAGGATAAACCCTACTGCCTACAAGAACACATGGAGACTAAACAACAAACTCTTGAATAATGAATGGGTCAAGGAACAGATAAGAAAGAAATAAAAGCATTCCTAGAACTGAATGACAATGACAATATAACACAACAAAACTTATGGGACACCTTAAAAGCAGTCCTAAGAGGGAAGTTTATAGCCCTGGGTGCCTACATTAGAAAAACAGAAAGAGCACAAGTGAACAATCTAACACTACAGCTAAGAGCACTTGAGAGGCAACAACAGATGAACCCAAAACACAACAGACAGGAAGAAATAACAAAATTCAGCAGAAATCAATGTAATAGAAACAATACAAAAAAATCAATAAATCCAAAAGTTGGTTCTTTGAAAGAATAAACAAGATAGACAGACCTCTAGCCCAGTTAACCAAAAGAAAGAAGGAACAACTCCAAATCAATACAATCCGTGATGAAAAGGGAAATATCACAACAGACAAGGAAAAGATCCAGAAAATCATACGGGAATACTTCACAAGCCTATACTCTACCAAGTTTGAAAACCTAGAAGAAATGGATGAATATCTGAAATCCTGGGAATCACCAAAGCTCAACCAAGAAGAGATCGACAGCTTAAACAGACCCATAATATATGAAGAAATTGAAGATGTAATAAGAAACCTCCCAACTAAAAAAAGCCCAGGCCCAGACGGTTTCACAGCAGAATTCTATAAAACATTTCAAAAAGACCTACAACCATTATTTCTGAAACTGTTTAGAAGTATACAATCAGAGGGAATTCTCCCAAATTCCTTCTATGAAGCCAGCATCACTCTATTACCAAAACCAGGCAAAGATCCAACTAAAAAGGAGAATTATAGACCCATCTCCCTCATGAACACAGATGCCAAAATTCTAAACAGAATACTGGCAAATCGCATACAGACCCACATCAAGAAGATCATCCATCATGACCAAGTTGGATTCATACCAGAGATGCAGGGATGGTTCAACATACGAAAATCAATAAACATCATCAAACACATAAACGGAATCAAAGACAAAAACCACACCATCATCTCAATTGATGCTGAAAAAGCCTTTGACAAAATCCAGCATCCCTTCATGCTTAAAGTCCTAGAAGGAATTGGATTGGAGGGATCATTCCTCAATGTAATCAAAGCCATATACAGGAAACCCACAGCCAATATCATCCTAAATGGGGAAATGACAGAAACATTCCCTTTAAAGGTAGGAACTCGGCAAGGCTGCCCCCTGTCACCACTCCTCTTCAATATAGTGCTTGAAACACTTGCTAGAGCAATAAGGCAAGAAAAGGATATTAAAGGAGTACTAATTGGAAAAGAGGAAGTCAAACTATCCCTATTTGCTGATGATATGATTGTTTACTTAAGGGATGCAAAAAACTCCACCAGAAAACTCCTAGAAACGATTAACAGCTTCAGCAAAGTGGCAGGATACAAAATTAACCTTAGAAAATCAATGGCCTTTCTTTACACCAAGAACAAGCAACTGGAGAAAGAATTCAAAGAGACCTTCCCACTCACAATAGCCTCAAAAACAATAAGATACCTAGGAACAAACCTAACCAAAGACACCAAAGACCTCTACAACAAAAATTTTAAACCCTTAAAGAAAGAAATTGAAGAAGACCTCAGAAGATGGAAAAACCTCCCATGCTCATGGATTGGGAAAATTAACATTGTAAAAATGTCCATTTTACCAAAACTCTTGTATAGATTTAATGCAATCCCAATCAAAATCCCCAAGAGTTTCTTCACAGGCTTGGAAACAAAAGTTCTTAAATTCATTTGGAAAAACAAAAGACCCCGAATAGCCAAATCAATCCTGAGTGAAAAGAGCTACACAGGAGGGATCTCTATACCAGATTTTAAACTATACTACAGGGCTATAGTCATAAAAACAGCCTGGTACTGGCACAAAAACAGACCTGTTGACCAATGGAACAAAACCGAAGATCCAAATCTGAGCACATACAATTTCAGCCATCTCATATTTGACAAGGGGGCCAAGAAACCACAATGGAGAAAAGACAGCATCTTCAGCAAGTGGTGTTGGCAAAACTGGATCACCACTTGTAGAAGAATGAAATTAAACCCCTACCTCTCACCCTGTACAAAAGTCAACTCCAGATGGATTAAAGACCTCAACGTGAAACCCCAAACTCTGAAGGTGATAGAAGAAAAAGTTGGCAGCAGACTACAAGACATAGGCGTAGGAAAAGACTTCCTAAATCAGACAGCAGCTGCACAAGAATTAAGGTCGACAATTGACAAATGGGACCTCATCAAACTCAAAAGCTTCTGTACATCAAAAGAAACAATCAAGGAAGTGAAGAGAAATCCCACAGAGTGGGAGGAAACCTTCACTGCAGATACATCTGACAAAGCATTGATTTCCAGAATATATAAACTACTCAAAAAACAAAGAAAAAAGAAAACAAATGACCCGCTCAATAGATGGAGCAAAGAACTGAACAGAGACTTCACAAGCGAGGAATTAGAGATGTCTGAGAAACACCTCAAGAACTGCTCAACATCACTAATCATTAAGGAAATGCAAATGAAAACCACTTTAAGATATCATCTTACTCCAATAAGACTGGCTAGGATCAAGAAAACAAATGATACCAAGTGCTGGAGAGGTTGTGGGGAAAGGGGAACACTCATCCACTGCTGGTGGGAATGTAAACTCGTGCAGCCACTATGGAAAGCAGTGTGGAGAATCCTTGGAAGACTTGGAACGAACTTGCCACCCGACCCAGCCATACCACTGCTAGGCATGTACCATCAAGTCTCACTCCACTGCAAAGATACATGCACGGCCATGTTTATTTCAGCTCTCTTCACAATAGCAAGGATCTGGAACCAACCCAAATGCCCCTCAAATGATGAGTGGATAGAGAAAATGTGGTCTATCTACACAATCGAGCTCTATGCAGCAGTAACGAAAGAGGACATTATGAGCTTTGCATGAAAATGGCTGGAGCTTGAGAACATCATTCTGAGTGAAGTAACACAGTCCCAGAAAAACAAACCACAATTGGTATCCCTCATCTGTGGATGCTAGTGCCAATCACCTAGTTGTAAGTATTTCTTGTGCATGGCCCCTTGAGCATTTGTCCAAAGCATTTGGGAGTGATGCATATTGGAAACAGCACAACAACAACAACAGGACTGCAACAAACAACTGACTGAAACAGTGAACTTCTGCTCAAAACAGTAGACTTCCACATGTAGAATATTGAGAAAGATGGAGAAAGAGTTGAAAAGCATGCTTGGCAGAATGCATGAGCTCTGGTGGGGTGGGGGGATGGGGGGACACGGGTCTAGATTTGATAAAAAATATAAATAAATAAATTTTTAAAAACTCACAAGCTTCTGTACATCAAAAGAAACAATAAAGGAAGTGAAGAGAAAACCCACAGAGTGGGAGGAAACATTGATTTCCAGAGTATATAAACTACTCAAAAAAATTAGAAAGAAAACAAATGAATCACTCAAAAGATGGAGCAAAGATCTGAACAGAGACTTCACAGGGGAGGAATTAGAGATGGCTGAGAAACATCTTGAAAATTATTCAACGTCACTAATGATTAAGGAAATGCAAATTAAAACCAATTTAAGATATCATCTCACTTAGATAAGACTGGCTAGGATCAAGAAAACAAATGATACTAAGTGCTGGAGAGATTGTGGGGAAAGGGGAACACTCTTCCATTGCTGGTGGGAATGTAAACTTGTACAACCACTATGGAAAGCAGTGTGGAGAACCCTTGGGAGACTCAAAATGAGCTTGCCATTTGACCCGGTCATACCACTCCTGTATATATACCCACAATACTCATCTTACCACAGAGATATATGCAGATATATTTATTGCAGCTCTTTTCACAATAGCTAAAAGCTGGAACCAATCCAAATGCCCCTCAACTGATGAGTTGATAGAGAAAATGTGGTACATTTGCACAATGGAGTTCTATGCAGCAATAAAAAAAGGCAACATCATGAACTTTGCAGGTAAATGGATGGAACTAGAAGATATTATGTTAAGCGAAGTAACACAGTTCCACAAAAATAAATGAGGAATGGTATCCCTCATCTGTGGATGCTAGTGCCAATAGCCCAGTTATAAATATTTCTTGTGGGGAATGATGCATATTGGAAAGAACAACAACATCACCAACAACAGAAAAGACTGCATCAAAGAACTGACTGAAAGGGTGAATCTGGTGGGGTGGGAGGGTTGGGAGGGGGACACTGGTCCATATTCAATTAATGTATATTTAATGGATGTAAGTTTAACAAGTATCCAAATTTGCCCAAACTTTGTCTACATATTATATGGTATTTTAGGTCTTATTAACCGGGTGTGGTGGCACACACCTTTAATCCTAGCCCTTGGGAGGCAGAGGCAGGTGGATCTTTGTGAGTTAAAGGCCAGCCTGGTCTACAGAGTGAGTTCCAGGACAGCTGGGGCTACAGGGAGACCCTGTCTCGAAAAGACCAAAAAAAAAAAAAAAAAAAAGAAAAATAAAATGTCTATTTTAAATAACATTGGTTAAAAGGTTTTCATAAAAACAGTAATACATGGGGCTGGAGAGATGGCCTAGTGGTTAAGAGTGCCGACCGCTCTTACAGAGGACCCGGGTTCGATCCCCAGCACCCACATGGCAGCCGAGAACCGTCTGAAACTCCAATTCCAGGAGAACTCCAGTTCCAGGGGAATCCGACACCCTCTTTTGACCTCCGCGGCATTGCACGACACCGGTGCACACACTTGCATGTAGACAGTACATTCATACACATACAGAAATAAAAAAAAAAATTAAAAAAAAACAGTAATACATTTAAGCTAATTAGAAATATAAGTTGTTGTTTACATTTGTTTTACTTAAAATTTGTGTAACAACAACTTTGGAATTAATATATACAAATGTTCTCTAAAATTTTTGTGTTGTTCAGTATCATCTTGTAATATTTTCTTTTACCTGTAGGATAATTTAACTTAAGGAATTAAGTTTGCTTTCCAAATTAACAACATACAGTCAATGAAAAACACCTTGGGCAAATTTAATGAAATCTATACCTTGATTCCTGCCTATAGTTATGTGTACTACAACTGCCTTTTTGAGATTCATGGGTCAAAAAATAAAGACCTAAAATAAAAAAGGGGGGAATACAGTTATATTAAACCTTTTGTCAAAATCTTTCCATTTAAATCTTAAAACTAACTATGGAAAAAGATTTGCATGTCCCCACAGGTGAAAATGTCACCAAATTAATGGCTGAGAAAGAAAAGATTCAGCTTTGCATTATGCAGGATGTGCCAAGAAATACCAGCAGAGAAGTTGGCCCATCTAAAAAAAAAACATTAAAAGGAAGAAAAGCCTCAGACTGCTACAGGCATCAAACATCTCTGTGGATACTATTTGTAACAACTGTTTATAATGTGTCCTAATGAACTTTACCTTCTAGGTGCCACAAAGTTTTAACATGAGAGACCTTCTTACCTCCTTTCCATAGAACAAAGAAAACCATGATAGCAATGAAATCATTCCCTAACTGTAAATTAGAGCTGACCGTTATAGAGGTAATCTCTTATAAAACTCATATAACTTATATAACTGCTTTATTTAGTTGACTAATAGAAATAGGAACTGTGAAAAGGACTATTCTCTATTCATAGCCAAATATAATACTAAAGTCTTTTTAAGCTGTGCAATTAAGCAAAATATATTAATACAGGAGTGCTCTGATATCAGCAATGGATTATTCTGACAAGGAGATGTTGGCCAGGGGATCCAAGCCCCCCAAAAGGCTTCTTGCCTGTAAACTGGGATACCTGCAAGAAGAGAAGCGGTAAGGCCCTGCTGTGGAAGACCTGGTTTAAGCATGGGAAAGATGTATTGAGCCCACACTTGCAAGTGTACAGTTGGTCTCTGGAATGCCAGAGAGTGTTACCAAAGGCCACTAAACCAATAAAGCAAATATAGGTCTCTTTGAGTCAAGCAGGACTCCTCTGTCAGCATCAGCTACACCTCACCTGCTTGGAAATACTGTGCAGCAGTGGCAGCCATATGTCTATATATCCCAAATATAATTGGCTAGTAGCTCTCTCCTTGGAGGAATAATTCACAGCTGATGCCACAAGCTTACATCCTCTAGTAATTGATTAGGAGATGTTATAAGCCACAGAAACACCTTGTCATCTTTTACAGAAAAACTATAATTCATGGATTATCAAACCATCCAAACATCTGTGTCTATACCAAAGTAACCTACCATAATAATTAGTACTGTTTAAATATCTATATATCTAATTGCTTGTGCTTCATTAGTAGGATTGAAAGGTTATTCCTGGATAAACTGTCAACCCATGAAAGGAAATAGCCTGAACTGATCAGAGCCCAAAACGACATCACTAGAGAAAGTAGACTGTTTTGCTTCTCACCCACTTGTGTCCCCTTTCTAAAGCCTAGAGAACAATCTGTGAAGGAGAGGGCTTGGTAGAATGTGAAGGCTGCAATTGGGGTGAATGGTGAAACTACAGCAATATAGAGTGGACACTTTTTTGATCAACATGATTATATATACAAGTCCCTCCAGCTGGATGGTGGGAGCCCTGGGCTGTGTGGGCTTGGGCATAGCTGCTTGCAAATTAGTTTTTTTAATTTTATTTATTTCTGTATGTGTATGAATGTACTGTCTGCATGCAGGTATGTGCACCCGTGTCGTGCAATGTCGCAGAGGTCAGAAGAGGGTGTCGGATTCCCCTGGAACTGGAGTTCTCCTGGAATTGGAGTTTCAGACAGTTCTTGGCCGCCATGTGGGTGCTGGGGATCGAACTTGGGTCCTCTGTAAGAGCGGTCTGCGCTCTTAACCGCTAGGCCATCTCTCCAGTCCACAAATTAGTTTTACATGAAGGATGCTCAGATTCATTACTTATTTCTTATTGTTAAAAAAATCAAATAAAAAAATAAAATATAAAAAGGTAGGAAAATATAAAGAGTTAAGGATTATTTTTGCTCAAAGGTTTAGAGGTTTCTATGTGGTCCATTGGTTCATTGTTTTTTGATGTGTGCCAAGAAGGGAGAAGTAGATGGTGGAGGAGAGGATTAGGTCCTACTATTCCCTCTAAAATCACACACATCCTCAGGACCAGAAGACCACCTCCCACTCGCCCTGCCTCTCTAAGTTCCCATCATCTCCCAGGACCACTGTGGTTTGGGTATCAAGATTTTAATACATAGGTTTTGCAGGAAGACTCAAGATCCAAATTAAATGAGTCAGAAACATCACCAAATGTCCCTTGAAGTGATTTTTTTTTTTTTTTTTGGATTGTAGTGGCGAGATCCTAAAAACCTACAGCACAGAGGAGAGGCTAATTGGAATTCTTGCTACCCATTGTGAGGTTTGCAATCATTGCAACAGCAGACCTGTGACCTCGCTGGATATGAAACTTGCTTCTTTGTCATTATGTTCTGAATCTCAGTAAGAGCTGCAGGGAGAGAAATGATGATTCATGATTTAGATTAGAGAAGATAATATGGATGCTGCCAGATTTAAAAATGCAAAAATCCCATTATTTGGTGAGAGGGAAGTATTTACTATAAACTTCTCATTTGCACATACTTTCAATGGACAGTCACAAGAAGGGGATAGGCTCATGGGGCTTGCCATGGTTTGAATAAAAAATGTCTGCCATAGCCTCAAGCATTTGAACGCTTGGCATACAGCCTCCAGTTGGTGCCACTGTTTGAGGAGGGTCATCGTGGAACCTTTAGGAGATGTGGCCTTGCGGGAAGAAGCACATCACTTCCTCCATGGGGGTGAGCACTAGCAGTTCATAGCCTTATGCCACCTCCAGTTTCTGTCTCTGCTTACCACTTGTGCTTGAAACTCAGCTCTCAGCTTTGTTCTTCAGTTGGTCACTAAGCCCCCCACCATGATGGACTCTTTCCCTCTGGAACCATAAGATCAATAAACTCTTCCTTCTATAATTGGCATTGGCCATGGTGCTTTATGACTGCAACAGAAAAGAAACCAATATGAGGCCCTAATCTTACCACTGATCTATTGCTATTGATTGATTCTGGGAAAGCAGCAATCATTGCCATTAGTTGTGTGCCCACTTCAGAGCCCACCAAGCTCCTAACCCATAGTCTCACAGGTGGCCCTTGTCAAACTCAGTGGGTCACAAGACAAAATGAATGGATATGAATGTTAGAGGGTGATTTGTGATGAAGAGGGGTGTACATAGAGATAGTAGATGGTGGGGTGAAAGTGGTCAGTATGCAACATTTAATAAAAGAAATACTTGGGGAGGAACAAAGGAACAAACAAAAGAAGCCTGATCCATACCCAGGAAAGGAATTGGAATGTTAAGTAAGCGGAGCTCTGGCCTCCTGGGTGTCCACCATCTGTGCCCACGCCTCATCCAGAGCCTGAAGTTCCTGCTTCATCTCTCATCACATAGCCTACAAGTCTCACTCTCTGATCAGACCCTGCCTGTGAATCTCAGGATGGGAGCAGGGCCAGAGGAAACCTGGAGCTTTCCACGCCAGGATTCAGCAACAGCGTTTGGGCAAAGCAATTGCCACCGGTCCTTTATGAATCCTAACTGAGAGTAAAACTGCATCTGCTGGGGGTGGTCACACATGGAAATGGCCAGCTACAGACAGCTGGGGCCTGGAGGCCAAGCTTTTCCAGATAACCTCTCCCCAACCATTATGCAGAGCTTGTCATTATAGATTTCTGTCACCCTGAGAGATGCTGTGTTAAAGAGAGAAAGGTACAGCTTGGGGAACCATGCTCATGTCGTCACTGCCTGTTCAGAGCTGTTCAGCTCACACACAGAAGTAATATGGCTTTTGACATAGGGGAGAATGGACAAATGCCCTTGGAGCAGATGTCACAGTGAATGTCGAAAGTGTCAAGAGCCCCCAAGGCTATGGGATTTCCACGGGAAAAGGTGCTTCTCCCCTGGATAATGCACCACTCTGACATAAGTGGGCTTTTCTGAACTATGATGTGACTTTTCTTTGGCATGCATTTGCTTTGAATACAACAATTTCATTTCTACACTTATGTGTGTATGCAAGTTCCTGTGTGTGTGTGTGTGTGTGTGTGTGTGTGTGTGTCTGGAGGGTTATCCCATTCGTCTCCTTTGAGACCCTATCTCTTCTTGGCCTGGAGCTTACCGGTTAGGTTCGGCTGGCTGGCCATCCAGCCCCAGGGACCCTCCTCTCTCCAACTGCTGGGCACTAAAATTATTGATTTGCCACTCTGCCTAGCCTTTTTGTACCTGGGTTCTGGGCATTTACCTCATGCTGCAGAGTAAGTGGCTCACTGACTGAGCCCTGGTTAGGTGCCTCAATTTATTTTATTTACCTATTTGGGGGGGATAGGATTTCCTTGTAGCTCCAGCTGTCCTGAAATTTGCTACTTAGATCAGACTGTCCTTGATCTCTCAGAGGTCTACTTGCCTCTGCCTCCTGAGTACTGAGATTAAAGGCTTGAGCCACTGTCTGGCTCTCAATTATGTTTTCAATAGCATTTGACACACTGATTACAACACCACACTCCATACAGAATGAAGAGAGTGGCCAGAAGCCCAGCCCACAAAGTGGCTTCCCAGAATCCTGTTTCCAGGGTGCTCAGATTTTTAAAATATATTTTATGTATTATTTTTATTCTTATGTGTATGGATGCATTGGCTACATATATGGAAGTGCATCTGTGTGGTGCAATGCCTACAGAAGTCGGAAGAGAGCTTCAAGTTCCCCTGGAACTGGAGGTAGGATGGTTGTTTGCCAACATGTGGGTTCTGATCCTGGGTCCTCTGCAAGAACAGCCAGTGCTCCTAACCATTGAGCAATCTCTCCAGCCTCAGAAAATGTCTAGAGTTTTGGTAGATTGAAATGCAGACTATTTTAAGAAAAAGAAAGGAAGAGATAAGTTGGAGTTTTCAGTTGAATCTAATACCCTTAAAAATGTTGAATAGTAATGTGCTTAATTGCAATGGGATTTTCAAAGTCAGAGTTTGTGTGTTAAAGCAATAGAGAACCATTTTAACAACTTAAATTCTCAGAAGCAAATTTTACCTTATTTTACCATGAAAGTCAACCTATTTCAATTATAAAAGGCAATCTTGGGCTGGAGAGATGGCCTAGCGGTTAAGAGCGCCGACTGCTCTTACAGAGGACCCGGGTTTGATCCCCAGCACCCACATGGCGCCCGAGAGCCGCCTGAAACTCCAATTCCAGGAGAACTCCAGTTCCAGGGGAATCCGAGACCCTCTTCTGACCTCCGCGGCGTTGCACGACACGGGTGCACAGACTTGCATGCAGACAGTACATTCATACACATATAGAAATAAATAAAATTAATAAAAAAAATTTTTAAAAAGGCAATCTTGACTATAGGCAAATAATACCATTTTATAGAATTTTTATAATTCAAGCCAGCTAATGTTTATTAAAATACATAAATAGGCTGGATGCCCAAACTTAGAAAAAAATAATGTTAGTGACTTAGTGAAAATGCTCCTGTATCCTTTCTCCAGATTCTGAGTAAATACCACACCTGGCAAAATTTCAGTTATTTTCAGTGATATCATCTCTAAGCAACATATAGAACCTGAAATAGGAAGAGACTACCAGACAGCAATCTCTGGCTCCCACATGCACCATCACACATCCCCACATCTCCACAAAAATAAAAAGAACAGTGAAAGAAGTCACTTTCTTGGTATTAGTTCAGTGTTCACTTACATAGAATGAACTTGATTGACATTCGAATATGTTCTTGAACATCTATCTTAAATATTACAATAAAAGAAAGAAAACCAGTAACAAGTGGCAGGGAAACATTTTATATATACACACACACATACACAAACAATCAGTAAATTAATTTGAAAAGGGAAATAATTTACTTTCTACAACTATGCCATCCATAGACATGTATCAATGTATTATTCTGTATAAACAATGCATTTAGTGTTGAAGAAGTGTCCACTAAAGAACAAATTAATTATTCTAGAAACAGGGAAGGTCATCTCAACTGAGTAGGAAACAGATACCCATACATCTACGAGATGTCAGTCATCAACACAGGCTTTGCAGGCCAGAGATATAATTAGAAAGCGTGTCTCCAAGTACTGGAAGGTACACAAGTAAGTGGGTTTCATAGTTACAAGGAAAAGAAAAAAGCTATTCAGCACAGCAAATACAAACAGAGCTCAAATTCCAGAGCAAAGAAAAATATCAAAACTTTATAAATCTCTGGGGACCAAATGAAATTGCTGCATCAATTTTAGAAAAATAGACTCAGAAAGGAGAACGGGTTCACATAACACACTGGCTTGTATATTTATCATTGTACTTGTTTTGTTTCCAGCAAGAGGTTGTTCCAAAGCCTGCAGAGATGATTGGACGCCCTGCATGTCCCACCAAGAGGACAGGATACCTGCGTTGCTGAAGCAAAGTGCACAGACTGCAGGCTGCCAAAGCTTGCACTAAGATTCCCAAAGGTTTATTTTCTTTCCTCAGCATGGCTGGGAGGTGCTGTTTCTAAAACAAGTTCCAGTTTGAAATCCTGCAGTTTGACAATCTCGAGGCAGCTGATTTCAGGTCAGGGCAGACAGCCGAGCTGACTGCGCACTCAGCTGGGCCACCGCGAGGCCGAGACCTGTGAGCTGCCCTGGATGCCAGGCGCTGAGGGGCAGTGAGGGACATCGAGTCTGCATATCTGCGCCTTGTGGAGGAAGCGGGTCCGTCCCTTTGGCGGTACCTCTGCTTTTCCTGCCTTCTGGCCAGGCCGAGGCCTTGTCTGAAGCGTTTCACACTTTCTGTACTCCAGGAGTCACTGTACTCCGCACACTGACGATAACCGAGATTGTATAGATAAAGCTCCACAAATTCATACATTTTTGTTGTGCCCCTTGAGTGATTATACACAAACTGTTTGCCTGAAGGGAAGACGGTTGTTTCCCGTTCTTTCATCTCATTTATGTACCAGTTTCTTTCAAGACGATCTCCTGCAGTCTCATGTAGCCAAGGCTGGCCTTGAACTCATTATAGTCAGCATAATCTTGAATTCCTGATCCTCTTGTCTCTACGTCTGGCGTGCTGGGATTACAACTGTGTGCCACTATACCAGCTTATGTGGTGTTGGGTTTAACACAGGGCTTCATGCATGCTCAGCCAGCTCTCTACCACCTAAGCCCACTCCAGTCAAGCTTCACTGTGCTCCTGAAACGATCTGATAGCACTTGGCTGGGACTGTGAACCAGTTTGGAAACTCTATGGTTCCTATCTTTATCTATTGGTGGTGGTTTTAATGAGAAACGTCCCTGTAGGCTTACGTATTTGAACCCTTGGTCAGTTGCTGATGCTGTGGGGGAGGGGCATGGTTCCTTTAGGAGGTGTGGCCTAACCAGACAAAGGCCTGCCACTGGGGCAGGTACTGAGAGTTCACAGCTTTGTCTCAGGACGCCCAGCTTGCCCTCTATGCTGGATAGTTTTAGTGCCAACTTGACACACCTGGATTGAGGGAACCTCAACTGGGGAATTTCCTCCATTGGACTGGCCTGTAAGTGATGTGGGAAGAGCCAGCCCAATGTGGGAGGTGCCACCCCAAGCCAGTAAGTGGCATTCCTCCCTTCAGCTCCTACCTCCAGGTTCCTGCCCTGAGTTCCTGCCTTGGGGTCCCCAAGGGAAGAACTGTGACCTGGGACTGTAGGAATAAACCCTTTCCTCCCCAAGTTGGTTTTGGTTAGAGTATTATGTCACAGCAATTGAAAACAAACTAGAACACACCCCCTGGTTTTCTGGTGGAGAAGAGGTGTAGACGCAAACCCTCAGCTTTCTGCTCTGGATGTCTCCTGCCATGCCTCTGGCCATGGTGGAGTCCCATCCCTGAAACACCATAAGCTCACATTCCTTCTGTAATGTGCTTTGCTTGTGCTGTTTTATCTTGGCAACAAGAAAGTGACTAGTCTAGCACTGTTAGTAACTCTGGGGTACAGAAAGCTGTATCTGCTTTGTTGTTATCTGAGCAATTCTTATTTTCAGATCTACTGAGAGCTAGTCACAGGCAGTGTTTCAAAGACTTGCTGTCTCTGTATACTAAGATTGTATACACTGGTTACACAGATACACTTACATTATATTAAATATTTAATATCTTCCTTATATTTTTTTATTTTAAAGACATTATATTTAATTTTATTTAACTTTCCTTATATTTAACTTTTATTTTAAAGACATTTAAAGACATTAATGTGTTAGACAAATATGTACTTACAGTACATATTAATAGTTTAATATCTTTAAGTTCTTTTCTTAACTTTTCTCCTTTCTGCAAATTTGTTAAGATTTACACCCTGACAATTGACAGGACGATAGTTCTGCCATTCATTGTTTTACTGCCCTCTAAACTGTAATGTTTTATGTAATTTTTTATTTTGAGGTACTGAAAAATCTATATGACTAAGGCCTTTTTGGCCACAGTTGAGGTAAATATAGCCACTTCCAAAGTCAGGCCTCTGTAATCTGTCTGAAGCTTGATGTGAAGAGGTCACTCAGGTCATCTGAGCCTCTTCTAAATGAAAGCAGCACTTCTCAGGCTACAGGCACTGCCCTTTCTAAGTCTGAAATACTTGGAGCAGATTTGTGGTGGTTAATTTGGTTGTCAGGTTGACAGTATTGAGAAATACCTAGGAGGCTGGTCAAGCATACTCCTGGGCCTGCAAATACAGGAATTTCCAGAGACAGACACCTTATGGATGCCTAGATCTAATCGATACTTCAATCCACTAATGCATTCAGCATCTGAACAGGCTGTTGGGAGGTGGAGGGACTCTGTAAGGCAAGGAATAGTTGGAAGAGTGGGTGCCCATGGCATGCTTTTGAACTGTGTTCTTAGGCCCTGCCCTCTTCCTATAGTTGCTGATTGCTGTCTGCTTGAAGTGAGTACCTTAGTTCTACCCACCCTATCTCCATGATGTTTAACCTCATCAATAGGCCCAGAAACAATAGACTCTGACCATAGATTGAGGTCTCTGAAGTCATTAGTAAAATAAGCTTTCCTGTGTAAACTAATTTTCTCAGGTGAAAATCTGACTATCAAAAGAACCCATGAGAAAATGCTGGCCTAGAGAGCAAGTGGAGGGAACAGAGATGACTGCCGAGTGGAAACAGCAATACACCAACACACAGCATTTTTCCTTCACCTGCTAAACCTTAAACTGATACTTAAAACTGTTGTTTCTCTGAATGGAGCTCACAGAGTCCATCCTGCAGCCTTTGCTCCTTCTGGAGTGAACCCAGTGGCAGGCTTATACAGACATAAACTTACAAGTTATCTTCCACCAGAGGTAAGAGCACAGATGCTGAAGCTGAAGATGCATGGGTTTACAATGAGCCCACAGACAGCATGGTCAAACATGTCTACATCAGAATATGTGATGTGGAGAGGTCTTCATGAGACAGGCTTTGGGGAAGAAAGGTGTGGAGAAGGGGTGCTGAAAGTCACCTCTGTCTCGATGTGTGTGGTTCGCTGGTGGCCATGGTGCTGGAGGTGCCTAACTAAGATGCCCAGGGACACGATGACAGGGTCAGGGACAGAAGCTGACAGCCAGCTACAAGACAGCCACAGCCACACTCCCCAAGCTCAAACTGTCATTCCCAGGACCAATCTGGCACCGTCTTCCAGTTCCACCATGGGCATAGGAAATCGACATCACGAGGACTTTCTGATTTTATGTCATGGGGTGTTTTGAGTAAGGATTTATCATGGACTCTGCCTAAATATTAATATTTCTGTCTCTGGGAGTCTGGGAGAGTGGCTACTTTTGGATACAAGGAATATCTTTAATATATATNATGCATTATATTCCTTTTCAAATTCACAATATACTTTGAATTATTCCATAATATTTTGAGTAACATTTTCTTCATAAAATATTTTATTATTTTTATCCTGAAACTGGAATTAGCTGGTTGTTAGCTGTCATGTGGGTGCTGAAAATTGAACCCTGGTCCTGTGGAAGAAAAACAAGTAATTTTAACCACTGAGGGATCTCTCCCACCCCAGGAGCATTTTTTTTAAGTTGATGTATGTTTCAATGTACTTTTTGAATATTCTATAAGAATTTAATATAAATTTTATAAGTTTACAATGTAAACTATACACTATTATGATATTTCAATAACTCAGGGAATTTATGGAAATTATTATATAAAGCTATCAATAATTTTTTGTTCCCTCTCTCCAAATTATGCCCATATAAACAGCACATATATGTCAAAATTATGACCTCTGGGAATAAACTGTATGTTAATTTTCTTGATATTGAATAATTTTACTACCTCTATACTGAGGCTTAAGTTAAGTATTTGTAATGTCCTGGCATTATATATTAACAGATGTAAAGTTCATCTTGTAGTCATTACTATCTACAAATAACATTTTCATTTCTCATACCTTGATACACCTCTCCCTGTCCTTTGGGAGAATTTAACAACTAGCTGTAATGCTTGCTAATGTAGCTTTGTAGGCAAGTATCATTCAAATTCTCTATAGTATTATACAGTGTCTCACAGACTAGGCTGGTCTTGAACTCACAATGTAACTATAGAATTTCCAGTCTCCTCTTCTGCCACCCATAGTGCTGGGATTACAGCCATGTGCCACCAAGCCTAACATGAAATTGTAAATAAATAGAGCAAAGTTAATACTTTTCATCTGTAAAATACCAGTGAGTTAGTTTTCAATAAACAATTAAAAATTTACTTCATAGATTGATAGTTACAATCATCCTTTTAAGTTCTAGGCCTAGTTTTTCCAAACAAGATGTTGCACATAGCAACATCTTCATATATTTACTTAAAATGCATTTTTAATGAACTTAAATGCTGAACACATTAATTTGGGGCTGTGTAAAAATTATTTCTTTATTCGTGAGCCTCACTTTCTTCTTCAGTAAAATAGCGACTCTAATGTACACCAGAAAAAAAGAAAAACGTATTTTGAAAATAAAATTAGGTAGTATGTATGAATAATCTAAACAAGATCTTAGCTATAAGATGGGCTCTGTGACTGAGTGAGCCCCAATTTCCAGATTTATGGACACTCAGTCCCTCTCAAACTCCACCAATGCTTCTTATTATGAAATAGAAATGCCACTCTCCAGAACGCAGTGGGAGAATTTATTTATTTATTTAGAAAAATCTTCAAATTTCTGAGCTGAGATGCATTTCAGTCTTGGCTGATTTCTTTTTCCATGCTTTACGGTGTCAATTTTTCTCACTTGTATAGTTTGTGCTTCTTTTAATGGAAAACATTAAAATAGAGTTTACCTTGAGGCACAAGTGAATAATTCACAAAATATTCTCTCTGTCTGGAACACATTTCATACTCTTTACTTAATTTTAGGAAAGACTAATTAGATTAGCATTTATCTAATTAAAGAGCTCTTAGTTGCAAAACAAAACTAACAAAAGTAAGAACAGCTCTAAATTTCTGGAAAAAGAGGGGTTCATTTCTACAGCATTGTCCACCTTCCAGGGCATTAGCTCTGCCCCAAGGTTGAGAGAGACTCACTGGCTTCAGTGCAGGAAACAAGGACCTCCGGTTGTGGTAAAAATACATTCAAGTTGGAGATTGGAAGAAACTCAGAAATAACGCCTCAAGTAGCAGAAAGGTTGTGAACAGAAATAGACACTGGGCAATGGAGACTTAACCAGCGCAGGTGTAGACACTGGGCAATGGAGCCTTAACCAGTGCAGGCGTAGACAGGTGAGCAGAACCATCTCTGATGGGAGAATGGGGGCTAGGAAGAAACCCAAGCACCCGAGGTTCCATGATGTCGAGTATAGATAGGTGACCCTTGACACAGAGTGTGCATGGTTGAGGAACAGGGGTACATAGGAGCAGCCCAGGAAACTAGGAGAGAGTGAGGGATCAAGCCACATCTGCAGACCAGGCCACCAGGCCCAGGAACCCTGCCCTGTGAGTCCATCCACACACAGGAGACTCCACTGCTCTACACAGTCCACTGATTACATCTAAAGAAATATTGACACTAAGGACCTAAGTATATAGATGATCTCTAGGTCACAAAAGAATACTCTTAATGAAACAAACAGTAAAATTACACTCAGAACTTTAGAGGGTAGAGCAATCTTAGCTCCGTCCTCTGAAAGCTGATGATCGAGTCTGCCAAAATAAACTTGCAACGGACAGATGAACAGGGAAACAGCATACAAATTCATTTACAAACAGGCATGAACAGCCACATGACTACTGGCCCAAAGAGAGGACAAATGGCTGGGCTAAAGCTTAAATAGCATTCAGAACTACAGAATGGAAGAAGGCTCTGGATGAGGAAGGGGAGGCAAAAGCTTCCTGTAGGAGGGACAGTCAACAAGTGGTGGAAGAGAGCTGTCCTGCTGTGCAGAGTCTCTAAGATAAGAGATCAGACATTGCCTGAGCCCTGTTCCATCCACTTCGGGTGTTGGACTTCTGATCTCCAACTCTAGATAGTTGACGTGTTTTATTTCATGAGCTGGGACAGAGTTCAGGCTAACAGCATTTCTACTGCAGAAATTCCCAGAGTCAGAGAAGGGAATCAGAGAAAGCCTCTCCTTGCTCTTTTAAATGAAAGAGAGGACAGTGTCAGCCTGAGACAAGAGCTGAGAGACCCCTCCTCTAGCTGAAGGCACTCAGCCTGCCACAGTGCCACAGCGTAAGGTATGTTTCACAAGCCCCAGGAGAATATGGTTAAGTCGAAAGTGTCACACATGCACTAGCTTACCTGCCGTGGACTTTTCTGAATTTTAGCCCATCTATTTCCAGACAGAGGTGAGAAAAAGAACTGGCAGGAGTGTGAGAAAACAGGGGACAAGTGAAAGGGAAGTAGGTTTTGAGATTCATCATGTCATAGCATCCAGTATTCAAACAGAAATACATGGTTAGGACAAAAGACAAATCCTGATGATAAGCTTTAGAAAAAAGGTGAAGAGCATAATGGATAGAAAAAGAATAAACTTAACATCACTGTAATGAAAGAAAGCCACATTCTGGACAATCAAAAGATAAACCACACCTTGGGGAAATATGACAAAGTATAAATATGTGAAGAAACTTGTATCTAAAATGTACAAAGAACTATTCGATTCAATAGCAAGGAAAGAAATAACCACCTGGAGATGGATATGTGTGCCCAGTTGGCAGCAAAGAGGAGACACTGTTGTAGGTGAACAAGCACAAGGAAATATGCTCCATCTCACTGCCCCCTAGAGCTGCTGATTAAATGAAATAGTATGGAGCTGGAGAACTGGCTCTGTGGTTAAGAGCACTGGCTGCTCTCACAGAGGATCCAGGTTTGATTCCCACCACCCACATGGTATCCAACAACCAGCACTAACTTTAGGTCCATGGGAATCTGATGTCCTCTTCTGACCTCTGCTGACATTGCATGACATGGGTGCATTTACACACATGTAGGCAGTACACTCTGACACACGTAAAGTAAGAATAATAAAATACTTAAAATATTAAGAATTTTTACATAAAATAATAGCTAAAGCACCAACAATATCACCTATTGGCAAAAAACCCCAAAACTTTTATTCATAGTAAGTAGGAGTATAAAATAAAATGTGTATTGGAAGAGTTTTGTCAGGATTCATGTATCTAGGCTTCTTGTTATGGGAAACCAGCAATCTTGCTTCAGTGTGACTGGTATAAAAATGTCCATATGAGCCAGGCGTGGTGGTGCATGCCTTTAATCCTAGCACTTGGGAGGCAGAGGCAGGCAGATATTTGTGAGTTCAAGGCCAGCCTGGTCTACAGAGTGAGTTCCAGGACAGCTGGGGCTACAGGGAGACCCTGTCTCAAAAGCACCAAAAAATGTCCATATGAAGCTGCACTGATCCATAATCACCAAAAACTAGTATGAAGCAAGATGTATTTCAAACTGTGAATGGAGGGGTCTGGGGAGATGGCTCAGTGAACAAGAGTGCTCACTCTGCAGGCATGAGGCCCTGAGTTTGAATCCCTAGCCCCCAGAGAAAAAAGTTGGACATGGTGCTCTTGTCTGTAACATAAGCATTGGTGGGTACAGAAACCAGATCCTAAGTGTACATTGGCCACCCAGCTTAGTCAAAGTGTGAGCATCTAGTTTAGTAAGAGAGCCTGTCTCAAGGCAACAAGGTAGAAAGCAATAGAGGAAGGCATCCAACATTCTGCACAGTCACCCACGTAGGCTGGCACACTCTCATGTGTATATCACATGCACCTCCTACACACACTGTCAGGTAGAACATAACTGAGGACACTGACTTCTGTGGTCTCTGAAAAGCAACAGACAACAAAAATGAATGGAAAAATATGCTGTATTTATAAAATGAAATATTATCCATCACAAAAGTGAGCTACTAAGTCATGGAACAAAATAACTAAATCATAAATATAGATTACTAAGTGAAAAAATCATTCTAGAGACTGTGTGATATAACCTATGGCTAAAATTATTTATATGACAGTTTGAAAAAGGAAAACTAGCAGTAAAAATAAGATCAATGAGTAACATGAAGGTTGAGTGGGTAAATGTCAGCCAGTTCTAAGGGTGACAAATGTATTCTGTGTGATATAGTGAGCATAGATGCATGAAATTGTGTTTTCCACAGCATAAAGGACCTTACAATATAATAACTTAGGATGTTAGGACATCCCTTGGGAGAATGTAGGGTATAGTGTCTTGAAGACTTACATATGTATTAAAAGCAAAAATATTGCTAAGAGACTTTGGAAATGAGAGAAGCTTATGAGGCTAAAATTAAGAAGAATGCCTCATAATCATTGTAGTGTAGCTGATGCCTGTGTTTCCTATAGTATACAGGTTCCCAATTTTCTGTTATGGTATTACAACTGATCAATTGCAATTGGTTTAGAAGGCTCCCCAAGGCAATGGATTAGATCTTGCATATGGAAATGCCTGCAGGTATGGGAAATGCAGAGTTAGAAACATAAATTTCCTTGCCCCTTCAGTGACAATGAGGGCACAACACTCAGGTCTTGGTTTTTAATACTTTTCTCAAGCAAAACAGCCCTCAGAGAAGTAGATTTTAGGACTAAGAAGAAAAATACATAGAATAGGCTGAGCCCTCATGTAAGTCACTAAAAAGAAAGTAGCCAAGTCACCAATGTACAGAACCCATAACCACAGACTAATTATGAGAAAAAAGTACATCATTTTTAAAAATTTATTTATTTAGATATATATATTTTAATCAAAATCTAGACCCATGTTCCCCCCATCCCCCCACCCCACCAGAGCTCATGCATTCTGCCAAACATGCTTTTCATCTCTTTCTCACTCTTTCTCAATATTCTCCATGTGGAAGTTGACTGTTTTGAGGAGAAGTTCACTGTTTCAGTCAGTTCTTTGATGCAGTCCTTTCTGTTGTTGTTGTTGTTTATGTTGTTGTTGTTTCCAATATGCATCACTCCCAACAGCTTTGGACAAAAGCTCAAGTGGCCATGTACAGGAAATACTTACAACTAGGTATTTGGCACTAGTAACCACAGATGAGGGACACCATTCGTACTTTGTTTTTCTGGGACTGTGTTACTTTACTCAGCATGCCCTCTAGCTCCAGCCATTTTCCTGCAAAGCTCATGATGTCATCTTTCTTTACTGCTGCATAGAACTCCACTGTGGCTATTTTAGGCGCCGGGGCCAGAGGGTCAGGCTAGTGGTCTGCACCTTTGTGCCGGCAGCCCAGAAGTCACTTGGGCAAGCATCTTTGCAGGTGGGCTCATTCTGGGGCCGCAGCTAGGGGGTCGTATCTCTGGGTGGGACTGCCCTACGTCTTTCTTTGGCGCAGGGGCCAGAGGGTCAGGCTAGTGGTCTGCACCTTTGTGCAGGTTGCCGGGGCGTGGGCTAGGTCAGGCATATCTCCCACCCTCCCACCCCCGGATTGGTGAGAATCCAAGTGGACTTTTTCTTGGAGAACCTTCAGAACAAGAAGAGAAGAGAGGTTTACAAAATTGAAAACTAGACAAGTCAATACTCCATAAACAAGGAGGAGGAAAGGGGGGGAAGCAACTGAAGGAGGAAATTAAAACCATCCCCTAACATAGTGAAAAGGTATTTGTGATCTGAACCACAAAAGGTAAACCCACATGCCAGGAACACGACGAAGGGACAACATGGGAAATGCACAGGAAAATCCTGCATTAAGCGCTACCAAACCAGTAGGAGATAGCTACAATGGGAACCCCTTGGAGGAGACCCAAGGAACAGATCTTAGAGGAATAATTACAGACCTATGCAGAGAAATTAAAGAACATAAAGAGGAATTCAGAGAACTAAAGAGAGAGAATGAAAAACTCAAAAAGGACCTAGAGGGATACAATGACAAACATCAGAAAGAACTAAAGGAACAGATTGACAAACTCC
>VZQC01000883.1:1572940-1618249 GCA_009823505.1 Rhizomys pruinosus | reverse complement strand
TCTTTGCCTGGTTTTGGTAATAGAGTGATGTTGGCTTCATAGAAGGAATTTGGGAGAGTTCCCTCTGATTGTATACTTCTAAACAGTTTCAGAAATAATGGTTGTAGGTCTTTTTGAAATGTTTTATAGAATTCTGCTGTGAAACCGTCTGGGCCTGGGCTTTTTTTAGTTGGGAGGCTTCTTACTACATCCTCTATTTCTTCATATGTTATGGGTCTGTTTAAGCTGCTGGTCTCCTCTTGGCCAAGCTTTGGTGATTCCCAGGATTTCAGATATTCATCCATTTCTTCTAGATTTTCAAACTTGGTAGAATATAGGTTCTTGTAATATTCCCATATAATTTTCTTGATCTTTTCCTTGTCCGTTGTGATATTTCCCTTTTCATCACAGATTGTATTGATTTGGAGTTGTTCCTTCTTTCTTTTTGTTAACTGGGCTAGAGGTCTGTCTATCTTGTTTATTCTTTCAAAGAACCAACTTTTGGCTTCATTGATTTTTTGTATTGTTTTCTTTGTTTCTATTTCATTGATTTCTGCTCTGATTTTTGTTATTTCTTCCTGTCTGTTGCATTTAGGGTTCATCTGTTGTTGTCTCTCAAGTGCTTTTAGCTGTAGTGTTAGATTGTTGACTGTTTTTCTGATGTAGGCACCCAGGGCTATAAACTTCCCTCTTAGGACTGCTTTTAAGTTATCCCATTGGTTTTGTTTTGTTGTATTGTCATTGTCATTCCGTTCCAGGAATGCTTTTATTTCTTTCTTTATCTCTTACTTGACCCATTCATTATTCAAGAGTGTGTTTTTTAGTCTCCATGTGTTTTTGTAGGCAGTAGGGCTTCTCCTGGTATTGATGTTGAGCTTTATTGCACTGTCGTCTGATAGAATGCATGAAATTATTTCAATCTTCTTGTATTCGTGGAGGTTTCTTCTGTGTCCCAGTACATGGTCATTTTGAAGAATGTTCCGTGGGGTGCTGAGTACAAAGTGTATTCTCTGGTATTAGGGTGGAATATTCAGTAGAGGTCTATGACGTCCATTTGGTGTATCATATTGTTCAGTTCAGATGTCTCTCTGTTTATTCTTTGTCCTGTTGACCTATCCAAAGGACTCAGTAGGGTATTGAAATCCCCTACTATGAGTGTACTGGGGTTAGTGTGTGACTTGTGTTCCTGGAGAATCATCTTTATAAAGTTTGGTGCACCAGAGTTTGGGGTATTTATATTCATAATTGTGAAATCTTCTTGGTGAATTTTTCATTTGATAAAAATGTAATGGCCTTCTTTGTCTCTTCCGATTTCTTTTATTTTGAAGTCTATTTTATCTGATATTAAAATACCAAAACCTGTTTCTTTTTGGTACCATTTGCTTAGAATATTTTTTCCTTCCTTTCACTTTAAGGTGGTGCCTGTCCTTGAAGGTAAGATGTGTTTCTTGTAGACAGCATATCCATGGATTCTGTTTCCTAATCCGATCTCCCAGTCTATGTATTTTGATTGGGGAATTTAGTCCATTAATATTGAAGGTTATGACTGATAGGTTTGTGTTGCTTCCTTTTGGCTTATTATCCATTTGCAGTTTTGGTTTAGGCTTCTATTTCTGCAGTTATGCTTTTATTGATTTCTCTTTCTAGGTGCCTGGGGTTGGTTGTTCCTTTCTTCTGTCCTTTGAATTGCTTCAAGTATTCTCTGAAGGGTTTGTTTTCTGGACATGTATTCTTTCAACTTGTTTATGTTGTGGAAGGTTTTTCTCTCTCCTTCAAGTATAATTGACATTTTTGCTGGGTGTAATAACCTTGGTTGGCATCTATTGTCCTTTAACACTGGGAATGCTTTGCTCCAGGTTCTTCTTGCTTTCATAGTTTGCATTGAGAAGTCAGTTGTAATTCTGATAGGTTTCTGCTTATAGGTCACTTGTTGTTTTTCTCTTGTGGCTTTAAGGATTTTGTCTTTGTTTTGGGTGTCTAGCATTTTAACTATGATGTGGCCTGGAGAATTTATTTTCTGATCTTTTTTATTGGAGTTCTATGTACTTCTTGTATTTGTGTTGGTTTGTCTTTTTTTTAGTTTTGGGAAGTTTTCATCTATTATTCTGTTGAAGATCTGATCAATGCCATTCTCTTGGGATTCTTCTCCTTCTTCTATTCCTATGATGCAGAGGTTTGATCTTTTCATAGTGTCCCACAGTTCCTGGTTGTTCCACTTTTGTGTATTTTTAAATTTTTCATAATCTTTCATTGAGGTTTTTAGTTGTTCTGTGCTGTCTTCCAGGTCTGATATTCTTTGTTCTGCTTCCTCCATTCTGCTTCTGAGGCTTTTTCCATTCATTTCCTCTTGATTGGATGAGTGTTTGATTTCCTTTTTTATTTCCTCTTCTTTCTTCTTTAGCATTTCTACTTCTTTTTGGAGCTTCTCAATCTCTTCCTGTAGCTCTTTGCTTTGCTGGTTGGTTTTCTTATCTTTTTCAGCATGGGATCTTTTCAGTGTTTCTACTTCCTTCTGGAGTTTGTCATTCTCTCTCTCTAGGTCCTTCTTGAGTTCTTCATTCTCTTTTCTCAGTTCTTTGATTTGCTCTTTATAATCTTGTAGTTCTTTAAATATGTTCCCAACCGTGTTCCTGGTATATGGGCTTCTCCTTTCCTGTATTCCAATTTGAGTCTTAAATGCCTCTTCACTGTGTTGAAGGCTTGCTTTGCTTGCCTCCTTCAGAAACCTCCTTAATCCCAGTTGGCATGTGGCGGGTGGGTACCTGCACTTCCTCTGGTCTCAGGAGATCTCAGATCTCAAAACTCAAACAACCCTACATTTAATGCCACCTTGGAGGATAACTCTGCCCCCACAGCCACAAAAGCCAATTAAGCCAAAGACAACTGGATTAATGGATTAGCTAGGTTAAGTCAATCAACAATCAGCCTTGCTGAAGCACCCAGTTCCTACCTGCCTTCTTGAGCTTCCGCTGGTCTCAGGAGATCTCCAGTACATCAGTTTTGAAGTGAGTATTCTCTTCAGAATATCTGATCTGTGTGAAGCTGTGAAAAAGATAGAAAACCAGAAAAATCTGAGAAATTCTTACAACACAACACAAGGACCTAGTGACTCCTTCAAATGTGCTGTGTGGCCTTAGGACAGAACAAGGATGTACCTGACAGCCAAGGAATGTGCATAGTCTTTGGAATGTATTAATCATCAGCTGTAGTGAATGTACTGTGGTGTGAGCTGTCAGGGACACAGTGGGCTGATTATGCAGTCTGTGTAAAGTATCTGTACTATCTTTACAATTCTAAAAATCAATCTGTAATTTTCCTAAGGAAGAGAATATTACTTAAAAATAACTCATATATTCATCCCTCAATGAACGAAACCAAACTAAACCAAAGCATTACTGTCTTTAAAATGTGAGTCAGGGGCTCCATCATCCATTGTAATAAAATCTTGAGCAATGTATATTAATACTGAAAGACAGGACTGTGGAGGTCATCCCTCTAACCCCAAATAAAACCCTAAGAACCCAGAATAGAATGCCAGTCCCTCAACAACCTTAGCATATGACATGTATATGATAATTTTCTATCTTTTTATATTCTGCCTGTAAAGATGCCTGATTAAAGAATTCAAGACAAAAATGACACTGAAACAACAAAATCACAGTGACATAATATATTGAATTTGAAGGGTGATAGTCCTGATGGGAACAAGCATAGTGATCCTCGTATTAATTACTGAAATGTAATCTCTACTCATCGAAACCTCCACAGTTTTCTTAATGCCTGCACATTCACCTTCCACTTGTGAAATCTCTGACTGCTCTGAATAATTGAGTGTTCGGAAGCCAGCAGCCAAGATCGAAGTTGGAAGTGGTGTTTGGACAGGTGGCTTGCCTACTGGGAGCTGGAATTCTTGCTGCTGTTGTCCACATCAATTATTATGAAACTCTGTCTGTTTGGTGTCTGCCAGTTTTTGTAACAACAGAAGACTCTTTCAAAACTGCTGACACAACATTTATCAAATTATCCTGAGTGGAATTCTATTTCCAAATAAAAAAGTTAAGAGTGAAAGAAAATATTTAGATGATTAAATATTGTGTTGGTTGTATGAGCCTCTCACATTTAAACATTTGAAATGTGTCAGCTAAGCTTTTGAATAATAACTTACTTGAAAATAGTGCTTTCTGAGACACTTTGGTTTCTTTGTAAAGTACAGCATTGTACATACTTATCACGGATTTCCAGACTTAGAATTGTTATTTATTTTTGTATTAGATTTTGGATGTCTAGATTCTTTGAGTTCTGAATTCAAAACAACATAGCTGATTTTTGAAATGTGTGCTTCTCAGTTGATTTTGAACTACTCTGGAACCTGAGGTCATCACATATGGAGTGCACACAGATGGCTAGTGGTTGAAAGGAGGGTACTGAGATATTCTCAGGCAAAGCTCTGCAAACACTGGCTTTGAAGACAAAATTGGGAAAGAAAAGAAGGAAGGTAAAAAAGGAAGAAAGGAAAAGGGGAAAGAAAGAAGGAAGGAAACAGAAAAGGAAGGAAGAAGAAAAATTCTATACATTTTCAATATAGTGCTTGAAGCCCTATCTAGACTAAGAAAGAGGAGGAAATTAAAGGGTTATAAATTAGAAAAGAACTCAAATCATCCTTCTTTGTAGATGATATGATATTTTAACTAAGAGATCATAAAGATTCCATCAAAAATATGTAGAAATGATCAACTCTTTCAACAAAGCAGAACGATAAAAAGTTAACTTATAAAACTTGGCATTTCTATATAATAACAAACATATAGAAAAGAGCTCATAGGAACACTAGCATTCACAATAGACTCAAAAAGAAACAAAAAAATCAACAAACAAAAATAAGAAAAAACTTCTAGGAATTAACCCAAACAAGTTTGGTTAAAGTCTTCTGAATTGGCTACTTTAAATGTCTGAAGAAAGACATTGATGCTGTCACTAGCAGATAGAATGACATCCCACACTCCTGTATTAGTAGAATTAATATTTTGAAAATGACCGTCCTACTAAAAGCAATGTACAGACTCAATGCAATCCTGATTAAAATTCCCATGACTTCACAGTAGTAAAAAAATAAAATTTCAATTGGAAGCACAGAGAGTCACGGAAATCCTGAAATAAAAAGAATAATGCTGAAGAAATTACATACCAGACGTCAGGTTATATTATAGAGCCATAGTAATAGAAACAGGATAGTACAAGAACAAAAATATATGTGTAGATCAGTAAAACATAGTAGAAGTTCCAGTGTTAAGCACTCATAATTATAGCTACCTGATATTTGACCAAGACACCAAAAAACACTTTGTAGAGGAAAGACAGCATCTTCAACAAACAGTGCTGGGAAAACTGGATGTCACATATAATTAGACTCATATCTAATGAATCAACTCAAAATGAATCAAGACCTCAGTGTCAACCCTGAAACCTGAAACTGCTAGAAGGAAACATAGGGACTACTCTACAAGATGAAGGAGCAAGGAGGGACTTTCTGAATAGGACTCCATTTGCTCAGCAATTAGTCTCAAGGACTGACATATGCGACTAAACAATATTGAAAGGATTCTGTGCAACAAAGGAAAGTGAAGAGGAAGCCCTCAGAGTGGGAGAGAATATTTGCCAGCTATTCATCCAGTAGATGATTAATACCAGGAATATACAAATAATTTAAAAAAAAGAGTCAGGAAACCAAGCATCACCAGCTTGGTGGCACAAGACTTTAATCCCGGTGCTCAAGAGGAACAGGCAGGCAGGCAGATCTCTGTGAGTTAGAGGCCAGCCTGGTTTACACAGGGAGTTCTATGGTAGCCCTACATAGTGAGACTCCTCTCAAAACAAAAACAAAAACAAGAAAGAAAACAAACAACTGAATTACAAATTATAGATCTGATCTCAACACAGAATTCTCGAAAGAAGAAATAACTAATAAATATCTAAAAAAGATTTGAGATTCTTAGCAATTGGGGAAATGCAAATTAAGAGTAATTTGAGGTTTCATCTTACTGGAGTCAGAATGGCTGTGATCAAGGAAACAAAAGACAAAGATTGCTGGTAAGGTGGTGAAAGGGACTTCTTTTTTAAAAATTTTATTTATTATTATTATTTTGTGTGTGTATGAATGTACTGTCTGCATGTAGGTTTGTGCACCCATGTCATGCAATGCTGCAGAGGTCAGAAGAGGGTGTTGGATTCCCTTGGAACTGGAATTAAAGATGGTTCTTAGCCACCATTTAGGTGCTGGAAATCGAACCTGGGTCCTCTGAAAGAGCAGTTGGCTGAGCCATCTCTCCAGCCCCAAAAGGGACTTCTTATCCACTTTTGGGATTGTAAACTGGTGTCGCCACTGGAAATCAGCGTGGAGAATTCTCAGAATGCTAAAAGTAGATGTACCATATGATCCAGCTGCACTATCCCTTGACCTAAACCCAAAGGATGCTATGTTCTACTACAGAGATATTGTTTGGCTATATTTTCTGCTGCTCTGTTCACAATAGTTGGAAATGGAGGCAGCCTAGATGTCCACCAACTCGTCAGTGAATCAAGAAAATGTGTTACATGTACCCATAGTGAATCCTATTGAGCTGTTAAGAAAAATGAAGTCATGAAATTTGCAACTAAATATATAGAATTGGGAAATTCACCGAATGAAGCAGCCCAGGCCCAGAAAAACAAATGCCATACATGCTCTCTTATCTGTGGATCCTATAAACACTTGAGTGTGTGTGTGTGTGTGCGTGCGCGCGCGCGCGCGCGCGCGTGCGTGTGTAGAAGTAATGAATTTAACAGGAGGCAATTGAGGAGACAGGGAAGTAGAAAAGGACTGGACATGATAAATACAGTGTACTCACGAATGAGATACTCAAATTAAAAAAGAAACAAAATAAAATAAAACAAAACAAAGAAAGGAAGGAAAGAAGGAAGAAAACAGTTAAGGAAGGAAGAAAGGATGGAGGGAGTCAGAGAAACTACAAGAAGCGAGGAGTTTGTTTATGGCTGAACAGTGGCTCTGCCAGTGGTGACTAGCTGAGTGCGTGCACTGGCACCTTCCTGACATCCGATAACCTGTTCATGATCAATGTTTGTGATCACTACCATCTTTAATTATCCTGAAAATGATTATCATTATTTTATTAAGTCATATGGGTTAGAGATAATGATTAAAGGCATATTTTCAGATATTGAAAGTATTCTTGCTACTAGAACTTTAAAATCCCGATGTAATTTATATGTTGAAATCCATGGAATCATTTCTAATAAAACTGCATTTTATTTTATTTTTTATTTTATTATTTTTTTAAATATTTTTGAGACAGAGTCTCCCTTTAATCTCAGCTGGCCTGGAGCTTGTTCTATAGACCAGGCTGGCCTTGAAATCACAGAGATCCACCTGCCTCTGCCTCACGAGTGCTGGAATTAAAGGCGTGTGCCACCACACCTGGTGTGCATTTTATTTTATTTTATTTTTTTAATTGTATTTATTTCTGTATGTGTATGTGTCTGCATGCAGGTCTGTGCACCCGTGTCGTGCAATGCCGCGGAGGTCAGAAGAGGGTCTCGGATTCCCCTGGAACTGGAGTTCTCCGGGAATTGGAGTTTCAGACGGTTGTCAGCCGCCATGTGGGTGCTGGGGATCAAACCCGGGTCCTCTGTAAGAGCGGTCGGCACTCTTAACCGCTAGGCTATCTCTCCAGCCCCGCATTTTATTTTTATAAAAAGAATAGAGTATCATCTTTAATGTTACCTGTAATGCGAAATTTATTTAAAAAAATTAAGAACCCTAAAAGAGAGAAATATATTCTGTAATTTTAACCTTTTAGATGACTTGTTTAATTAGCATGATATCAGAAAAATAGCACTTCAGATTTGTTTCAAATGTATCATTTTAATACTTTTACATTTTCAGTGCTTCAAGATTAAATTAAGGAATCTTGTTATTGTAAGGAGGAATCTAAAGCAAAGCAGCAATCTTCTTTTTTTTTTTTTTTTTTTTTTAACAGGATTTCCTTGTATTCCCAGCTGGCTGGGACTCCCTACATAAATAAGTCTGGCCTTTAATTCACAGAGATATGCCTGCCTCTGCTTCCCAAGTGCTGGTATTAAAGGTGTGTGCCAGGTGATACCAATGAGTTTCTTCACAGACTTGGAAAAAAAAATCTTTAAATTCATACGGAAAAACAAAAGAGCCCAAATAGCTAAAGCAACCCTGAATGAAAAGTGCAATACAGGGGGGATTGCTTTGCCAGACTTCAAGCTATATTACAGGGCCATAGTCATAAAGGCAGACTGGTACTGGCACCAAAACAGACCCATTGACCAATGGAACAAAATTGAACTCCCAAACTTGAGCTCATACAATTTCAGCCACCTCATATTTGACAAAGGGGCAAAAAATCCTCAATGGAGGAGAATAGCAACTTCAGCAAATGGTGCTGACAAAACTCAATCACCATTTGTAGAAGAACAAAATTAAACCCCTACCTCTCACTGGGTACAAAAATCAACTCCAAGTAAATCAAAGATCTCAACATGAAACCCAAAACCCTGAAGGTGATAGAAGAAAAAGTTGGCAACAACCTACAAGACACAGGTGTAGGAAAAGACTTTCTAAATCAGAAAATCAAGGAAGTGAAAAACCCACAGAGTGGGAGGAAATCTTCACCAGTGATTCATCTGACAGCATTAATGTCCAGAATATATAGACTACTCAAAAAACAAAGAAGAAAACAAATGACCTACTCAAAAGTTGGAATAAAGAGCTGAACAGAGACTTTACCAGTCATAAAATAAAGATGTCCGAGAAACACCTTAAAAAGTGTTAAACAAGGAAATGCAAATTAAAACCACTCTCAGATATCTTATCACTCCAATACAACTGGCTAAGATCAAGAAAACAAAAGACACCAAATGCTGGAGAGGTTGTGGTGAAAGAGGAACACTCATCCACTGCTGGTGGGAATGTAAACTTGTACACCAATTGTGGAAAGCAATGTGGAGAATCCTTAAAAGACTCAAAATGAGCCTACCACTTGACCCAGTCATACCACTCCTGGGCATATACACCCAAGACTCATCCTACCATAAAGATACATGCACATCTACGTTTATTGCAGCTCTCTTCACAATAGCAAAGAGCTGGAACCAACCCAAATGCCCCTCAACTGATGAGCGGATGACAAAAATGTGGTACAGCTACATAATGGAGTACTATGCAGTGGCAAAGAAAGATGACTTATGAACTTTGCAGGCAAACAGATGGAACTCAAAGCCATTATGCTAAGTGAAGTAGCACAGTTCCAGAAAAACAAATGGGGAATGGTTTCCCTCATTTGTGGATGCTAGTACCAAATCCCCAGTTGAAAGGCAAGCTGAACAACATTATTATTATATCTCTTTTTATCTAAAAGCAACTGTGTTGTTATAATGTAAATCTCTTAATAGGCTCTAGAATCGACCTACCACTTATTTTCAGACTCTGTAATTACGGTATATGGGTGGAAGGTATGTATTCATATTTTAGAGTAATATAAAATTAAAGGGGAAAATGTGAATTCCCAAACATACTTTGGAAGTACATATAGTTTATTCTCTGAGGTCATAATTTTGATGTATATGTGATGATTATATAGGCATTTGTTGGAGCAATACAGAGGGGAGGGAAAAACAACAATATAAAGACTGGGTTAGAGAACTTAATGATACAGTTAAACTCTGCCCAGAACAACAACCTTCTGCAGGGAAAAACTTTGGAAAGACTGAGAGAAAGATATAAGACATGTATGGCAGAAGGCATGAGCTGGAGTGGGATGGGGGCAGGGAGAGGGGTATTGGACTGAAAGATAATGAATGAAATAAGTAATTCATCAATAAAATTAAAGAACACAAAAATAATAAAATATTTTTAAAAGATTGCTAAAAAAAGGTGTGCACCATCATGCCCAGCACAATCTTAATGCCTGAAAAATTTATAAAAGGGAAAAACACAAAACCACAGATAATGTTTTGTTGTGAATGTTCACCGATTTGCATTTAGCTAAAAAATATGGTTTGGGGTCACCTGGTAAATAATATCATCATCTGTCCTCAGCACCTCACCTTTATCCTGTCAACAAATCCTTGAACTTCCCCATTTCACAATGGCCTTAACAAAAGTTGTAGGGGTAAGGAGTTTCACCCAAAAGAGTTAAAGCACACTGTTTCAGGTTCTCTCTGGAGCTCTGATCTCCAGAGCTGAAGATTACTAAACAATGAACCAGACAATACATTTTAAAAATCATTTTAGTAATCTGCAGAAATGTTTTACAGGCAGAGTTTGCAAGAATTCCTTGATGAATGCTTATACTCATGGATTATCACTTATAGCTAAAAAATGGGAAAAAAAAAAACCTGAAAGATGCAGGACAGTTATGGCAGAATACATGATCTGGGATGGGGTGAGGGTGGGGAGGAAGGGAAAGGGAAATATGCCTGATCTGAATTGGAAAATGATGTACGAAATGCACAAACCATCAATAAAAATTAAATAAAAAAATAAAAAAAATAAAATATTGGAGACATCAAAAAAAAAAATTCCTTGATGAAAACTATTTGTATTTTTAAATAAGCAGCAGGTCCGTTGGTTAGAAGTTAAGGTGGGATGAAAGTTGCTTAACAAGGAAAGCACAAAACTAAGAGCACAGAGGCAAAGGAAGGAGACCCTCGCCCTCCCTCTGAGCACCACGTGTTGGAAGAGCCCACACCCTTGCTGAGCCTGACTGCATCAGACACTCCATCTTCCATCACAGGCTCCTGTAGCAGCGCCACTTGGAAGAAAAGACAAAGAAACAATCAAAAACAAGTAGCAAGAAATGTGGAGGTTCCAACCAGTCATTCACTGGCGGAGGGGCGGGGAGGCCACTGGTCGGAGAAACAGCAGAGCAGAGGGCTTAAGTAATGTTCTGTGGACTCCATGAAATGCTGCGTCCGGCACCCAGGGACCTCTACCACAGAGCTGTATACACAGGATTTTCCAGAGCTCGGGAAGAGGTAGCATGGAAGCAGGACGCTGTAGAGAACTGTAGAACACTGGCTCTTTGGACTGACAGCTCTCGGGGTTTGGAGGGGAATAGACAAGGCCCTGGGCAGCATCTGCTAAGTAGAAGGGAGCCAGGATCATAATCGGAGTAGCAGCCACAACACTCTGGCCAGTAGCCTCAATTACTGTGTTCCCCCACCGTAAATGAATAAACCAGGGCATTGGTTTTCAAAATCAGTCTCCTAAGCTTATTTAATATCATTGGGCCCCTTAGAAATAGACAGCCAGCTTTCACAGTCGCGAATGACGGAGTTTAGATGCGGAGCCAGGCAAATCTACCAAGGTAGGGAGACTCTTTTAAGAGGTCTTTTGGAAGGCTGCCTACTGACTGCTTTTGCCAGCTCTTCATGGCCTCAGTCCAACCTGATAGTTTTTCCAAGGTGATCTCTGCAGAGGGTACTCTGGACTCACAGAAACTAAATAATGCTGTTTGTTTTCACCCATCATAGTTGGAAACACTTCTGCACAATTTTCAATGAGTAGAGAATTATACAGTTACTGTTCCACTCATTTATGGAAGAAGAAAATAAGACTCCGGCAGGTGCCATGTGATTATTATTTCCCCCAGATTGGGCTTTTATTCCCCCCTCAGCTGTCTAAGCTTCTGGAAGGGAGTGAGGGCGGGGGGGTGTTCCTGCAGTTGGGAGGGCTCTGTTTAACTGATCTGATTGCTGCTTGCACAGGGTGTCAGGCTGTGAGCATTAACCAAATGCCCTAGTGACAGAATGTGCAACAGTTCTACTAACTGTACTTTCGAATTAGTGGACACCATTCGGACTGGGAAAAAGACAAAAGTTTGGTTGGTGTTGTTTCTTCAAGTCTGTGTCTTTAAAAATCTCTAGCATATTTTCAAATTCACATTTGATAAGTCCTTTCTTAAAGTAAGTCTTTTTTTAAGTAAATTGCTAGAAACATAGTGTCTTTTGTTTTACATTTTTTTATTATATTATGTGTACGAGTGTACTGTCTGCATGTGGGTTGGTGCATTCGTGTCCTGCAATGCCTCAGAGGTCAGAAGAGGGCGTCAGATTCCCCTGGAACTGGAGTTAGAGAGGGTTCTTAGCCGCCATGTGGGTGCTGGAAATCGAACCCGGGTCCTCTGCAAGAGCAGTTGGTGCTCTTAACTGCTGAACCATCTCTCCAGCCCCCTTAAAGTAAGTCTTAAAACTGTACCATGGTGCCACAAATAGCAGGTCACTGACTAAAATTTCATAACAAAGTTTAGGAGACATGACTATGGTACAATACTCTGAGAAAATTATTATATATTTGAAGAATGTGATAAAACATGAATAAAAAAGTTAATAAATCAAGTTAACATTCTCAGGATTCCACTTGACTAGAGAAATTGTATCTAGAGGTGATAGATGGATTATTTACAGAAATATTTTCAGCAGTTAGATGACCTTGCAGATTAAGGCTTGTATATGGAGATTGGTGAGGAGGGGGGAAGTGGGTGCAGTTAATTGAATACATGTGCTTCTGAGTTCAACTAGAAGGAAAGCCCATCTGAGTGCATGGGCAGACCAGTCCACATACTCCTTCTGTGCTTGGGGTATCTTACAGTGGAGAATTAAGAATCCTCACACTATTTCTGTTTCCCTTGTAATGACTAGGGTAGAAACACCCTACACAAAGATGCCATTCATCCTCGACATTGGAAACTAGTAATCTATCCCCTCGGTCATTTCCAAGTAGAATGCAGGTTGTGGGTGCAGGACAAAGGAGGGTCACATCATGGAATTAGCAGCTTTTTGTTTAGTTATGGGCTTAGGCTTTACAGTGTTACAAGCTGGTTTACTTTTCCAGTGCATATATTTTTACGCTGCACATTTCAAAAAGTTAAGCTAATCTTACAAGGACTTTTTCCAGCATTTGGAAGTATCTGTTTAAGATATTCTTACCAGATCCATAATTGCTTTATGGTCTCTTCTCAGTAGTGAAGATATCTGCTAATATTTACTGAGCAAGTAATATTCAATAGTTGTGAGTGGTGCTACAGCAGGGAAATGCATCCTGTAGACTCCCCACGGTTCATGACGACCAGATTGCTGTCTTACGGAATTCTCCTCTGAGTTCCTTATCCTAATCTACCGGTTCTTCAGGGTGGTGACTTTGCTATTGTTTTGGGGACACTTGCCAGTAGGTGGATGTCACAGTTCTGTCTCTGTGTATCACATCCTGTGGTAGGGATTTACTGACCTCTAATCAGCATGGAGAAGGGATGCCATTGAACTTCTGGGATATAGAACTATCTCTTGAACAAAGCACTATATGATCTAAGCTCTTCATGGACCTGGAGCTGAGAAACGTAGGTCAGACCACAGAACTTTAAATTCAAGGCTACATTTGATAAGGTATTCTAATTTGTAACTATAATATTAGTATGTGTTGTATACAATTTTACTCTTATTTAGGGGCATTTTCTTGTTTGGTAGAAATGTTAAGAACTGGTTTTATGGCAGATGTGCCATGTAAGAGTGTGCATAATGAAGCGGAAATGACTAGGGGCTCTCCTTCCAATAGTGCCTGCTATGTAGTTTTCAATAGATAATATAAAGTCACACTTCCAAACTGCTGTGAATGTCATACTTTCTGCCAATTGGGTAAATCTGTGTTGTTTATAATAAACCAGTAAAAGAACCCTAGCCAACTGTATTCATTTTTCTCAAGTTGTGACATTTCCACAGATAAAGAACCTATCACATATATGAATGTGTGTGTGTGTGTGTTTGTGTGTGCATGTGTGTGTGTTTATATATACATGCAGGTACTTGTAGAGACCAGAGATCCATTGTGTGTATGTGTGTGTGTGTGTGCATGTGTGCATGTATGCATGTGTGAGTTTATGTATATATACAGGTGCTTGTAGAGACCAGAGATCCACATGTGTGTGTGCATGTGTGCATGTGTGTGTGTGTGTGTTTATGTATACATATGAGTGCTTGTAGGCTCCAGAGTTCCACACTGAAAGTCTTCCTCTTTTTCATTTTTATTTTTTGTGTGTGATTATATTGTCTGCATGTGTCTAAGTGCACTTATGCTGTGCAGTGCCCAAGGAGGACAAGAGAGAGTGTCAGATTCCCTGGAACTGGAGTTGTGGATGCTGGGAACCAAATCTGAGTCCTCTGCAAATGCAGCCAGTGCTCTTAACCATTGACCCACCTTTCTAGCCCTTGAAAGTCTTTCTCAATTCCTTTGACATAAATTTTGGTTAAAGGGTCTCTCAATGAATCCGGAGCTACTGATTCAGCAAGGCTAGTGCACCAGAGAGCTCCAGGGATCGTCCTGCCTCCACCCATACACTCTCCATATCACTGGGACATGGCACCACACTTAGCTTTTGACATGAACCTTTGGAATTGGAACTTGGGCCCACAGGCTTGCATAGCAAACACTTTACAGATGAACAATCTCACCACTCAAAACAAATGTTAAGAGCTTATTTTTCCTCTATTTAATTTAGTTTTTAATTTAATTCTGTCTTAATTCTAGGACCTTTTTGAGCCACCTAAGAGACTAAGACTAAAGTCCCCACAAGTATCCTTGGAAAAAAAACCAAACCTCTGAACCTGGTGATTAGTTCACGCTTGAAGAAAACAATAACACCAGAGGCTTACATAGCAAATTCTGTACCCTCCAAGAAAAGCCAGTTTGAGATAGCCCATTGAACCCACCTACTCTTTGACCCTAAGTCCCTGAGCTTGATTTATTTTTCTAAAAAGCAGATGTCCTGCCAGCCTCAACAGGAGTTGGCCTTTGCTTCACATCTATAACAGACAGGCCTAATTTTGCTTTTCCTTCTCTGTAACTCTCAGCAATTAAACAGGGTCAGTTCTCTCTTTTAGTTTAGTAGCACAAAAAATGGAGACAACACACAAGGAAAATGACACACAGCTGTCCCTGTGTCCCAGAGCTTGGACTTGGTCTGCTTGTTTTTATTTTTATCAGATTTCAGGTCTTGCTTAGAGTAGCATGTTGTGTAGACAGGTTAGCTCCCTTCCACACTAGCACCTGTGCAGGGAACTGTGATGAATAAAGGCTGATGGTAAAACAAAGTCTGCAAGATGACCACTGTCAGATCTAACACTAACAAAGGGAAGTATAGAGGGGTGAAATGAAATGAAATACTCCAATATATTTCACAAGTAACTAACAGCATAGGGGATGCAGCTCAGCAGAACTGAGCACAAGCAGGAAGATCCCCAAATGTGTAGAAACTATTTCTAGAACAATCACATGGGAAAGGACTGAAAAATTATACTTCTTCCTCACAAACACATATTAGAAAGCAGTGATCTGTGAGTTAATTTCTATAACTATATGCTTCTCCACAGTTCTCAATATGAAATATAGTCATGTACTAAAAGTTGTTGGGGAGCTGGGTGAAGCGGTATGTAGCTGTAACTTCAAGTACTCCAGGGGAGACTGAGGCTGCAGGATTACAACTTCAAAGCCAACATGGTCTACAGGTGAAAATCTGTAAAAAAAAAAAAAAAAATGACAACACCAACAAAAATCAAAGCATATTCGAACATTAAAAAATGAAACAAAAAGTTTGAAAATCCAAACACTACCACCTCCAACGAAAACCCTGTTAAGAGGAACTCAGTGGCCTGGGGGATGACACTGAAGTTAAAGCTCCGAATGTTCCAGCAGGAGACCCAGGCTCAGGTCTGGAACTCACGTGCTGACTCACAACTGCCAGTGACTCCTATTCAGTTGATACTAACACCTTTTTCTGGTCTCCATGGGAACCTGTATACATGTGATGCTCATAAGCTCCACAGGCACGTGCACACACACACACACACACACACAAATGCATAATAAATAATCTTTTATAGAAAAAGTACTTCAACTTCTGCATCGAAAACTTTAAAAGAGACTGAGAAAAATATGAAAGACATGATTGGGAGAATGCATGAGCTCCGGTGGTGTGGGGGGCAAGGAAGAGGTAACGGGTCTAGATTTGATTGGAAATTTTGTATGGAATGCACAAAGCTAATAAATAAATAAATAATAAATGAATAAAAAATAAAACAGTACTTCATAAATGGCATCATTATAATTATTCAAATAGAAAATACAGAAGAATTTATTTGTGCAGGATCTAATCAGATGACTAAGATTTCCCCCATGTTCTGTATAGCCCCACAATCGACACAGATGTTCAGGATTTTCTGAATGCTCTGTGCACCCGCACAGTCAACACAGATGTTCAGGATCTTCTGCATGCTCTGTGCACCCGCGCAGTCAACACAGATGTTCAGGATCTTCTGCATGCTCTGTGCACCCGCACAGTCAACACGGATGGTCAGGATCTTCTGCATGCTTTGTAAACCCACACAGTCAACATGGAGGGTCAGGATCTTCTATATGCTCTGTACACCTACACAGTCAACACGGAGGGTCAGGATCATCTGTATGCTCTGTACACCTGCACAGTCAACACGGATGGTCAGGATCTTCTGTATGCTCTGTACACCTGCACAGTCAACACAGATGGTCAGGATCATCTGTATGCTCTGTGTACCTGCACATTCAACACAGATGTTTGGGATCTTCTGCATGCTCTGTACACCTGCACAGTCAACACAGATGGTCAGGATCTTCCGCATGCTCTGTACACCTACACAGTCAACATGGAGGGTCAGGATCTTCTGTATACTCTGTACACCTACACAGTCAACACAGATGGTCAGGATCTCTGCATGCTCTGTACACCTGCACAGTCAACACAGATGGTCAGGATCTTCTGTATGCTCTGTACACCCGCACAGTCAACACAGATATTCAGGATCTTCTGTATGCTTTGTACACCTGCACAGTCAACACAGATGGTCAGGATCTTCTGTATGCTCTGTACACCTGCACAGTCAACACGGATGGTCAGGATCTTCTGTGTGCTCTGTACACCTGCACAGTCAACACGGATGGTCAGGATCATCTGTATGCTCTGTACACCTGCACAGTCCACACAGATATTCAGGATCTTCTGCATGCTCTGTATACCCACACAGTCAACATGGATGGTCAGGATCTTCTGCATGCTCTGTACACCTGCACAGTCAACACAGGTGGTCAGGATCTTCTGCATGCTCTGTACACCTGCACAGTCAACACAGATGGTCAGTATCTTCTGCATGCTCTGTACACCTGCACAGTCAACACAGATGGTCAGGATCTTCTGTATGCTCTGTACACCTGCACAGTCAACACAGATGGTCAGGATGTTCTGCATGCTCTGTACACCTGCACAGTCAACACAGATGGTCAGGATCTTCTGTATGCTCTGTACACCTGCACAGTCAACACAGATGGTCAGGATGTTCTGCATGCTCTGTACACCTGCACAGTCAACACAGATGGTCAGTATCTTCTGCATGCTCTGTACACCTGCACAGTCAACACGGATGGTCAGTATCTTCTGCATGCTCTTATACCCACACAGTCAACACGGATGGTCAGGGCTTTCTGCATGCTCTGTATAACCTGCACAGTTGAGACAGTATTCCCAGAGCTTCTCATCCTACTACTGCTTGTTTTGTGATTATTTCATCAAGAGTCAGAATTCATTTCACTGTTCATTAGTTCTGGGATCTGCTGTTTTCATTAACTACTAAAGAGGAAGTCTCTGCCGCAAGGAAGTTTACATACTTTGTTCATGCTTTTGAGACCTCATTCCAAGCAAGGACAGGCCTAGGTCACCTTCCAGATAAAAATTCAATCACCCTGCCACTCCGCAGCTGGAAAGATACGAGATTTTCAGAGATCATTGTGGAACTTGTGGCCCTCAGCAAACCATAAGTGAACTAAAGGTGTATGAATAAGTGTGGCATAATTAAAAGCATCATCTCATTGACAATAAGCAAAAATAAAGGCGCAGTGTTTCAAGTTAAAGAGTTTTGAATTTATTTTCTCATAATACAGGAACTGGTACACAAAAGGAGACTAGTGTTACCATAAGAGATTCTAGCTTGCAAGCAAGAGTAGTTGACACAGACATCAGTGAATGGGTAAGCATTTGGCTAGAGAAATAATGAGAGAATAATATTGGAGGTTAAATTATAAAATGACTTTCATTATAAAATAACAATCCCTAAGCATGTACCCAGAGGAATGTTCTAATGTATTGTGGAGACATTGGCCAAAGGAGCTCTGGCCACGAAACTAAACATGTCATTTGCTGCCCTTCAATTGCATCTGAAGTAGCAGGGGCCCAAAATGACCCAGTGAAGAGATGGGCAAGCCTATCTGTAAAGGGCCATTTGCCACTGTATTTTGTCCTGTGATAAAAGGAGTCTGTGTCTCCCCTCAGCCTGTCCAGTGTGGTTAGACCCAAGGTATGAACTAGTGAGAATGGCTGTGCTTCAGAAACCAGTTTTATACATTGAAATTTAAATATAACAAGCTATGGACATATTCCAGTATACTGTTCTTTTGGTTTTGTAAACACTAAAAAGTAACTACAGCTCACAGCCAATCAGCAAACATGTGGCCAGCCGAATTCACTCCATAGTCTATATTTTGCCAAAATCCAAATTAGAGAGAGTGGCTACTTTTCAAAGATAATTTCCTTGAGTGATATAAAATTATCTTCTATCATCTATCCTCCCAATCAGCGAGCTTCTCAACACACATTTTTGTGAGGACAAGGCCAATCCTGTGTGGACTTAACTTCTTTTGTTGTTGTTATTTTTGAGACAGGGTCTCCGTTTAGTCCCAGCTGGCCTGGAGCTTGCTCTGTAGACCAGGCTGCCCTTGAACTCACAGAGATCTGCCTGCCTCTGCTGGGATTAACGGCGTGCCCCACCATGCCTGGGCCGTGGACGACACTTTTACCTCATGAATGGTTCTTCAGGCACTCAAGGGTCTGGAGAAGGGGCTGGAGAATCTGTCAAGGAGAGGGGCTTGAGTCTTCCCATAACTGTGGACTTGAATTTGATTCACAAAAATGAGTTGCATCTTCAAAGAACACTTCCTTTGGAATCCTGCAGGCCAGGAAGTGAGGAAGCCTAAAGAAATATGGAAGCACCCCAATTAACATCCCTCAGAAGAGCTTCCCAATACAGAAACAGCAGCTGGTTCACCCGTGGACTCACATATGCAAACCCAAGCCTCATTTTCAGACCACTATGTTTGGGGATGATCTCTCGAGTAGTAGTTGCTAGCAAATGGAGAGTGTTGCACTAGTCATTTGTTTATGTTAATAGATTCATCAGGACAGCTTGAACGAGAACATTTCTAATGCTATTTAGGACTGAAGAATATTGGCAGATGGCAATCAGAGTCACATCTGTAGAAAATAATGCAGATTTCAATTTTGGCTTGTTATAGTCAAACTCTTGTTTTCCGCTAACTCTCTGCAAACCTTTTCTTTCACTGGGTGTCCTGATCTCCTCCAGCAGTGGAAGGCTCCTCAGCAGGTAGGCCAAATGTAAAGCCACTCTTTTCTAGCTCTCAGGCCCTGTGCTTTCCTTTGTCAAGAAGAACCTGCATGCTCTTTTCTGTTACGGAGTGAAAAATCTCACAGAAGCCAGGACACCATTATCTGTTTCTCATAGAGGTTCTTCTTAAGCAGTTAAGAACTTGAGTTTTAAACATTTCCTTTCTCTTTTCAAAGTATGAGTCATACTGTCTGGAAAACACTTTTTCCTTGTGGTCATCAACCTCCTCTGGCTCTGACAATGTTTCCACCCACTCTTTTGTTATGGTCTGAATCCTGGAAGACAGAGGTTTGATGTAGGTGTCCTTTCCAGGGCTGAGGACTCTGGAGTCCCTTATTCCCTGCATGCTGAGCAGCTTAGGGTCTCTGTGTTAATCAGCATCTGCTGCAGAAGGAAGCTTCTCTGTTGATACCTAGAGGATGCCTTAATCTATGGGTAAACTATGAAGTCATTAGGAGTCAGTTTAATACTATGTCCATTCAGCAGAACCATAGTAGTAGGTCTTCCTCTCTGGCCTGGGCCTTGTCTAGCTGTGGATTCCTAAGCTGATATCAGTGTTAGGCAGTGTTTTCCAGAGAGAGGGAATTTACTTACATGACCCCACAACAATGGTCACACCGGGTACCAGACATGTGTAAGCTCAAGCTAGACAAAATCCCAGCACAGAAGTGGGGAAGCAAGTAAAAAGCCTCTTAGCTGAGGAACTACTGGCCACTGATAGCCACTGGCTAATGAGAATAAGACTCATTTTTTCAGAAATTTTATTGAATTTTTGTGCATTTCAACCAGAAAATCTCAATCAGTCTTAATCATCCTTATACCTACTCCCTTCCCACTGGCACACGCCATTTGTGTTAAGGTCTATAATGTCAAGCTAGTAGCAATGTTCGTCAGTGCAAGCTCACTCACTGGGGTCTAGTCACCCTATGTAGAGTCCCTCCCTTTAAGAAGATCAGCTCTTCCTTAACCAGCAGTAATCAGCTGCCAATAATTCTTCAACTACGATTGTGGTCTGCTATTAATTGCCACAGTTATGTGTTGGGCTTTTGTCTGCTTGTGTTTGCATAAGTCTTGTACATGCTAATACCATTGCTGACCATATGAGCAAGGTCCCAAGAGCCTGTAGGGCTCTAGTTCCATAAGTTCCTGCATCTCCTCCCTGGCTCTTAAATATTTCCTCGCCCTCTTCAGCAATGGTCCCTGAGCCCTGGGTGAGTGAAGCTTAACATAGGAGTCCAGTCCAAGGTCCACACTTCCTCTCTACAGTCATTTGTGACTTTTTGTGTTCCTGAGCCTCTGTTGTATGAGGGAGCTTAATGAGAGTTGACAGATACACTTGTGTCCTCTTTACCCCTTGTGCTGTGTTCCATGAGCATTAGGTAAAAATGATGCATCATAGATGTGCCACACAAGCTCAGACAGTTTACGATGTCTGTGAGTTACCAGATGTCATATTCTGTAATACTCTCCATCTGGTGCAGAAACTTTATTTGATGAGTGATGACTGGGATACTTTTCTGTAAATATAAGCATACATACTGTGCACATAGTAAGAAATCACATTTGGCTATGAATGTGACAGCTATGGGGTTTTCTTTAAGATGTATGACCATACAAACCATGTGTATTTGGCTCTGTTTATAGTACCACACATGAGTTTCCTCCCATTGAGTGGACTTTAAGTCCTATTAGGTAGTGGTTGATTACCTGAAAGATAAAAGTGTCACTACTGCACCAGTTTCATTTGCTAGGTTGAGAACTGTTTTGATTATTTGGCCTACTATCTGGGATTGGACCATCAATTAATGCTCTCCCCTAGCAGATTATGTAGTGATTTCCACAGCTGTGAGAGCTAACCTTTGCCGGAAGTGGCTTCCAGGTCAGTTCCATCTCCACCGCTCCAAATCCTGTGTCAGAAGTATGTTCTATTTTTAGCAACAGGGTCTTACTTCAAGTTCTGGGAGGCAATCAAGGGCTGTGGCAATAACCTGTGTAACTTGTGGAGTCTCTTAGACCACCCTGGACAACAACTCAAAGGAAGATTTCTCTTGTCTGGCACTGTTTCTTATTATGTCGCCTTCAGCTATGCACATAGATTCATGTAGACATATTGTATGTGTAATTTGTCAGTAGGTCGTTGGACTAATATGATTGCGTTTTTCTATACTAGCTAGGCATCATCTCCCCACCCCTCCATCTAACCCATTCCATGCATTGCCTATTTAGAGTCCCCATTTTCACTTGATGTTACCAGTCTCCTATGATCCCGCCTTGCCTCTCTGGAGCTCCTTTCCCTTTATCTTCCAATTTCATTGTATAACTGTCCTTCTGCCCTCCCACTTAAATACCCCCATATTATCCATTTTCTATTTTCTATTGTTCCTCTCTCTCAGGTTCCTTCTTTCCCTTTACTACCCCAGTTCCTTTCCATTTTCCTGGCCCCTGCAGTTATACTAGGACACATACTCACATATAAGGATTTGGTGCAAGGATCCACCAAAGCATGAGAACATATGTCATTTGTTTTTCTGAGTCCCTGTTACTTCACTTAGTGTAACAGTTCCTAGTTCCATCCATTTACCTACAAATTTCATGATTTTGTCTTTCTTTACAGGTGAGTAGAACTCCATTGTGTAAATGTACCACATTTTTATTATCCAGTCATCAGTTGAAGGACACTTAGGTTGTTTGCATTTCTTAGCTATTGTGAAAAGAACAGTAACAGATGTGGATGTACAGGTATCTCTGCAATAGGATGAGTCCTTTGGATATATGCCAAGGAGTGGTATATTTGGGTCAAATGGTAGGTTAAATTTTAGTTTTGATAGTTCTTCATGCTTCTTCCCATAGTGTTTGCATGAGTTAGCAATCCTACCAGCAGTGAATGAGAGGTCCCCTTTCCTCACATCCTCTCCAACATTTCGTAGCATTTGTTCTCTTGGTCTTAGCCAGTCTGACTGGGTTGAGATGGAACCTTAAATTGATTTTAATTTGCATTTCCCTAATTACTAGCCATGTTGAACACTTTTAAAAAATTTTATTTATTTTTTATGTGTATGAATGTGCTGTCTGCATGTAGGTTTGTGTACCCGTGTCATGCAGTACCTTGGAGGTCAGAAAAGGGTGTTGGATTCCCCTGGAACTGAAGTTAAAGATGGTTCCCAGCCACCATGTGGGTGCTGGGGATCAAAACTGGGTCCTCTGCAAGAGCAGTTGGTGCTCTTAAACACTAGGCCATCTCTCCAGCCCTGATGTCGAACACTTTTTAAGATGCTTTATAACCATCTTGATTTATTCTTTTGAGAACTCTCTGTTCAGATCCTGTGGTGGTTTGAATGAGAATGTCACCCATGGGCTTCAAATATTCAGACATTTTGTACCCAGTTGGTGTTGCTGTTTTGGGAGGTCTTCGAAGATGTGGCCATGCTGGAGGAAGTATGTCACTGGGGGTGGGCTTAGAGAGTTCAACAAGCTTTGCAGGCTCCAGTTGCTCTCTCTCAGCTTCCTGTGCTCATTGGAAGATGTGAACCTCGGTTTTTTTTTTTTTTTTTTTTTTTCTTTTTTTTTGTCTTTTCGAGACAGGGTCTCCCTGTAGCCCCAGATGTCCTGGAACTCACTCTGTAGACCAGGCTGGCCATGAACTCACAAAGATCCACCTACCTCTGCCTCCTGAGTGCTACGATTAAAGGCGTTTGCCACCATGCCCAGCTAAACCTTGGCTTTTTGCTCCAGCTCCTGCCACCATGCCTCTGACCACAATAGACTCTAATTCTCTGGAACCATCAATCATAAGCTCAAATAAACTCTTCCTTTTATTAATTCCCTTGGTCATGGTGGTTTTATCATAGCAAGAGAAAAACGACTAATACAGTTTTTGGTACCAGAGAGTGGGCTGTTGGCTGTGAAGAACCTGACCATGTGGTTATTTGGAGAAATGTGGAGGACTTTGAAACTTTGGGCTAGAAAAGCTATTGACTGCTGTAAGCAGAGCTTAATGGGCTATTCTAATAGAAGCTTGGAAGAAAGCAGTGCTGAGAAAAATGTATTTCCAGTGGAAAATAAAGACTTAAGCAGCAACTGGGATATTTTGTCAAAGAGAGTCTGGCTGGAGTTTGCCCACAGCCTAAATGCTTGCCTGAAGCTAAGGTGAAAAGCAATGGACTAATTTGTTTGGAAGATGATATTTCAAGACAGCCAAACATAGAAGTGGTGGCATGGCTATTAATGGTGACTGTTATACAGATCTACAGTGAAAAAGAGCAAATGGGGCAGAAAGAAATGCAGAATGTACAGTTTGTATTGGAAAAGTGCACTAGGGAGATTAATGTTGGAGCCAAGGCATGTGAAGGAGAGGCTCCCTTTCATAAGGAGATTAAAGTGATTAAGGAGAGGCTTAGATTATTTACAAGTAAACAATAGAAAGTGAGATTAAAGTGATTAAGGAGAGGCCTAGAGATTTACAAGTAAACAATAGAAACAGTACCTTCAGGGCAAGACCACACCCAGCTAAGCCTCTAACTTTGAAAGGAAAATACTGAATGGGTTTTCTACTCCAGCAAGTCCAGGACAGAGAAAAGTTGCAAATGTGGTTGAACTAGGCCAGAGTCCATCCCAAACTTGCATCCAAACTCAGCAGTTTCATTCACATGGTGCTGGCTTTAGAAGCATGAAGGATGCAAGAGTGAAGGGGTCATCAGTTCTTCATCCCTGGTTTCAGTGAGCCCTCAAGACCAGGCAGAATGCAGCAGGGGCATCCCTGCATAAAGAAGGCCCTGATAGGCCAATGTGTGAAGCTATGAAGGTGAAGCCTGCTTGGCAGCTGAGACCCCCAAGACATTTGAGATGCCAAAGCTGTGAGATATTTGCCAAAAAGAGCTACATACAGGGAGTGGTACCAGACTAAGAAGGAGATGTATGTTGCATGCAAAGCTGGAAGAGCTGAGTCATCTAAGCCATTTGGAAGTAAAGTCCCTGAAGTTGCATATGGAGCAAACTTGGTGTTTGCCCTGCTGGTTTTCGGTCTTGTTTTGGTCCAGTATTTCCTCACTATGCCTCTATTTCTCCCTTTTGGAATGGGAATGTGTATTTGGTTCCACTGTATGTTGCGGGTATGTAATTTGTTTTTTGAATTTTACAGGAACTTACATTTAAGAGATTGGCCTGTGTCTCAAAAGAGACTTTGAACTATAGACTTTTGAATAGAATTGAGACTGGTAAAGACTATGGGCACCTTTAAGGTTGGTCTAAATGTATTTTGCATTTTATATGGTCATAAGCTTATGGGAGCCAGGGAGTAGAATGTGGTGGTTTGAATGAGAATGTCCTGCATAGGCTTCAAGCTCAAATAAACTCTTCCGTTTATAAAGTCCCTTGGTCATGGTAGTTTTATCACAGCAACATAAAAGTGACTAATACAGGAGTTCACAGAGCTTAGATCAGGGATTTCTCAGGACCACCTGAAGCACAGGTAATGAGAATGAGAAGATATCATGTTAAGTGAAGTAACACAGTCCCAGAAAACAAACAATGAACCATATCCCTCATCTGTGGATGCTAGCACCAATTACCTGGTTGTAAGACAAACTGAGCAATGCTAATGTTATATTCCTTGTGATCTGAAAACAACTGTGCTCTTATATTGAGAATCCCTTAACAGGCTCTAGAACTAAGCTAGCATTTATTTTCAGAGTTAGGAATTTTTGGTATATGAATGGAGGGTATGTAGGCATATTTTAGAGTAATATAAGATCAAAGGAATGTGGAAAAAACTAGTTTGTCCTGGCATTATGTCTAACCACATTATTTATTTTATGGGAGTGCTTCTTAGTATTTCTTATACAAGGCTGCTTGAGTTTTTGTCCAAGCCTTTTCTAAAATATTATAGTGTAGTTAAAAGTATCAGGCTTGTGAAACTTAGCCTTTCTGGATTCTTAATGACCATATTTAATGTCCATACCAATTTGGCCAAGAGTCTTAAGGAATAACTTTGTTCCTTGCCCTCAGGGGTCAACTAAGTCCCAGGGGACCATGCATGGGAGCATCTCTTGAAATGTCCTGCAAATGTGAATCAGCAGTCTTCCTGTGCAGGGAGGTATTGAAGATCCACTAATGGGAATTCAGCCAATGACCAGTCTATAGAGGAAAGTCTGCTCATGCTTCAAAAAGGGAAGCCTGGTCTAGCAAGACCTGATTTTGTCCTCTAGTGGATGGTACCAGTGATTGAAAAGTTAAGACTAGGGAACAATCTGTGGAAGAGGGGGCGTGGTAGAATGTAAAGGCTGTGATTGGGTTGAATGGTGAAACTACAGCAATGTAGTCTGGACACTCATTTGATCAACTTGATTGAACAAACAACCTGTCACCCCCCCACTGGATGGTGGGGCTGTAGGGGTTTGGGCACAACAGCCTGCAGATTGGTTTTGCACGAAGGATGCCTGTACTCATGGATTATCACTTATAGCTAAAAAATGAAAAAAAAAAACCGAGAGAAAGATGCAGGAGAGTTATGGCAGAATGCATGATCTGGGATGGGGTGGGGGTGGGGGGGAAGGGAAAGGGATAAGCCTGAAACTGAATTGGAAAATAATGTATGAAATGCACCAAACATCCAATAAAATTAATTAAAAAAAAAAGCCAAAGAAGCCAGAGGCTCCCCCCCCCCAAAAACCTCTGTGACCTTGAGGACCAGATCTTCAACTGACTGAGAAAACAAAAACCTTACTTGTTAATCTGGGCTGTGTGGCCTTAAGATCCAAAAGGAAAGTATAATGAGAAATATATAAATAATAAGTCATGAGAAATTATACTTCAGGTTATAAAACTTGAGATCTTTAGTAAAAAAGTCCAAAAAAAAAAAAAAAAAAGAAAAGAGCACAGTTTGTTTTGCCTATTCTTACTGGCAAGTGCAAGCTACCCTGTGGCTGCCACTGCTTTTTTTTCAAAGACATGATTTTTTAACCTTCCAATATGGACTGAAGACTCATGTCTCTCCAAGAATCCTCCAAATTTCAGTGCCAGATGGGGACTGCTGAGACATCCACTTAGGACTGAGCTACTATGGGTTTTCAGCATCTTCGGAGTATAGGCTGCTATTGTTGGACTACCAGGCTGTATCATGGAAGCCAGTACAGAGAGATCAAGACAGGAACGCAGTGCTTACTGGACCTCCTTTGGTGACCATGGAGGAGGAAAACCCCAGTGTGGAACACAAGGGCAGAATTGATGGTGGTTTGGGTTTGCCAAGGAGGAGACTTCAAATATGACATCTTTCAGCCTAATAAGAAAAAAAAAATCATAAGCTGAAGATGCTAAAAACCTATGATATATGTGCATGCATATGTGCACATTTTGGAGTGTGCATATTGGAAGAAATAACAAACAACACAACAACAGAAAGACTGGGCAAAGAACTTGATGTGAACGTGATTTCTGCTTGAAATAGTAAACTTTTGCATCAGGAATTTTGAGAGAGACAGAAAAAATGAAAAACATATTTGGCAGAATGCCTGAGCTTGGTGTGGTGGAGGGCAGGGAGGGGGGGCATGGGTCTAGATTTGACTTTTATTTTGTGTGAATGTAAGAGTTCAATAAAAAATTGACTTGGAAAAGAATCTCCAAAGAACAACTACAAAAAATGTGATTAACACNTATATTTATTAAAAAGAAAAATGTTAATACTTTAAAGAAGGTAAGGTCAACAAAACACTTTCTAGATTTAACAGATGGTTCTAAAGTATGATTTGTAATCAAGTACTTGAAGAAATATGGGAAACACATCACAGCAAATTATCTACTTCAAAGAGAGGAAATGGGCTCCTAAGTTTGAGCCACTGCAGCAAAGAGAAAGAAAATGACCAAGAAATTAAGCTCCAGAATATGAAGTGAGTGGTTACTGAAACTAGAAGAGTATGGAGTTTTGGAGATTGCCCACCCTTACTTTAAGAAAAAAATGATTGCGACCTGGTCACACACGGATGAACACTATTGATTTGATATGGCGAACACATGCGGCTGGGAGCTCAGTGCAGTAGGAAGAATGTTTTGGGATGATTTAACAAACAGGTAACTTATTAGACCACTCCAAATTATCCAGTTTTACTGTAACAATAATTTAAAGCGTACATAAACACGCTCAGTACATGAATGTTCACATATACCTAAGGTGTGTGTGTGTGTGGTGGGAGGTGTCGTCATTGTGTGACATTGTGGTGGGTGTAACAGCGATATCATTTCGAAAAAAATGGATATTATCCGAATTTGTTTCTAAGACAGCGTGAATTGTGTATTTGGTGATATATTATTACATAGTAATAAAACCTGTAATTTGAATACAAGCATCTTCATCAACAACAATTGCCAGCGCTCAATGCCAAACCCTCACAGCCCATATGCTGCACCCCCAATCGCTGTGGAGGGGATCTCTGTATTTGCACCATTCACTTCCCAATCGAGATATAATTCTACATCGCCTCTCTTCGCTGATATGTTTCCTTAATAGAAAAGGGGCACAAGTGCGCGTTGAGAAAGCAAAGCGATCTACTGTTCTGGATCTGTCATTTTGGACTCTGATCAGTTCTGGCTGTTTCCTTCATGAGCTGACAGTTTATCCAGGAAAAACCATTTACCCCTACTGATGAAGCACAAGCGATTAGAAATACAGGCTTTTAACATATAACTATTTGTATGGTAGTTATCCATTGGATATAGACACACATGTATGGTGGTAATGTATCTCCAGAATCAGATATTAGTTATTTTCTGTTAAATGACAAGGTCTTACTGTGGCGCATAACATCTCCTTATCACTATAGGTATAGTAGGGGCTTGTGGTCAGCAGCCATGGTATTCCCAAAGGAGAGAGCTACTAAGCAGATCAGATAATTTGGGAAGTATAAGTTATGCGGCCTGACCCTCTTGCTGCACCTTATTTCCAGGAAGTTAAGGTGTAGTGATGGATGAGGAGAGATTGCTTGCAGGGACAATAGCTTAGGCTTGGTTGTACTTTGGCATATCCAGAGACCACTTACACTTGCAAGCAGGTCAATAATTTCATGTCAGGTCTTTCGACAGCAGGGCCTTACAACCCCTGTTCTTGCAGGTATCCCAATTACAGGCAAGAAGTCTTTAACTTTTTTGGGGGAGGCTTGGATCCTCCAGCCAACATCTTGACAGAACAATCCATTCCTATAGACTCTCCTATATTATATATATGTGCTTAATTTGCACGTTTGGTGAAAAGACTTTAGTATTGATAATATTGTGGGCACTGTTTTGAGACTCGTTAGATGCATGCTTTTCTTGCAGAGGGCCCAGGTTAATTTCCCAGCACCCGCATGTGACTAACAACCACCAATCAGATTCCAGTTCCAGGGCGATGACTGATATGCCATCTTCTGATCTCTGCAGGCATTGCATGACACTGGGGTAATCATACACGAAAAATACTCATACCAAAAAAATAAAAATGCATAAATAGTATTTTTTTAAAAAAATTTTTAATAGGCATTGATTTTGTGCTGAATGTTTCTATTCTGATTTCTAGTAAGGGTTGTTAGCGCGAAAATGCTGATCTGACAAGATAAGGGTCCTCGGTTATTTTCCCCACTCTTTACACTAGTGTCAATATAGACGTGAGACATTTTTGATCAAGAAGACGAGTTTTCAAGGGAAATCTGGATGGAAGCAGTTCAAGTTTTTTTTTGCTCTCAAAATTGAGCTAGAGACTAAGCTCTTTTGGTTTTGTTGTTCACGGCATACACTGTAATTGCCCTTTTCCCGTGCCACAGGCTCAGTTATTCGAGCATTTTTTGAGGCGTCGTTTAGGAATTTAGAGTGAGTTCAGCAGGTTTCCCTTTATGAGTAGTGCCTTTAAAGTATCAAGCTGTATCTTCTATTGTGTTAATAAAAGTAAGCAAAGACTAAAACTCTAAGGAGAACATAGATGCGAAGAAGACCCTGAGCAGGGTCAGGGGCATGGAGTGAGAGGGAGTCATTTCTGCAGAATTATATTACAATAGATGGGGACAGCTTGGAGTGAGAACAAGTGAAAGATGACTTCCAGTATTAGTTTTGGAAACTGGAAAAAAGATATTATTGCTTGTATCTAACTGTGATGATCACCTTTTATACCGTAACATGTACTAGTTCTCCTTATGAGTACTGCTTGCTGATGGGTGGTCACTTCCTTTAATCTCACAATGTCTCTAGTATTTGAGTATTTTCACCTTTTTTTTGCAGTTAGGTTATTTTCCTTTCCTTGTTTCATGTCCTTTCCAATTGCATTACCCAATCTAATATGAATGTGCTTAATTCCATACCAAGCAGACTAGCTTAATCATCTTAAAAATTGGTGGGGCCTGTAGGGGGTTTGGGCACAACGGACCTGCAAATTGGTTTTACGAAAGGATGCTTGTACTCCAATGATTCATTATAGTAAAAATGAAAAAAAAAAAAAAAAAACGAGAGAAAGATGCAGGAGAGTTATGCAGAATGCTATGGATGGGTAGGGGTGGGGTGGGGGGAAGGGAAAGGAAATAAGCCTGAACTGAATTGGAAAATAATGTATGAAATGCACAAAGCACAATAAAAAATAAATTAAAAAAAAATCATAATTTATAAATCCAGCAATTTGTATTTTGACATGAGGCATTGGGGATAACCAAATATAACAGAGCTCTGCAAGCTGGTGCAACAGTTAATCATGCATTCCAGCTTCGTTTGGGTCATTGCCAAAATGATGTGCTTTTTATCTCTGAAATAAGGAAACTCATACCCCTCCTCAACCGTCAAACTGTCATATGATTCTTCATCCACTGCCTGAAGATGATGGAGACTGTCAGAAATGAATGATCTCATGGATATTCACATCTCCATATACAAAAATATTTTTGCAACAAAAAAGGAAAAATACAATTGTTAAATACAGACTGCTTTCTCTATCTGTGCCTCAGATCATTTTCCCACAGGGAGAACTCAGCTCTCAGGTTTTCCCACACCCTTATCTTCCCAAGTTCTCCCATTTCAGTGGTTTTACATTCCAGTGCAGAAGGATATTCAAAACCTTTTCTGAAATAAAAGACGTGAATTTTATTCTCTAATACTAACCTGATATTTTCTTTGCCTTCTCAGCCATTTTATCAATCGCCAGTTTAAATCTTGCTATCTCACGCTTTAATCTTATAGGCCCCAAATTGAAATTCACGTGTGCCTTATTAAATATTTGGCAACCCCATTTCAGGGCTCAGAAAGTCCTTTTGATAAGAGAGAGCATTTGCAGCTGCCTATTTGGTTGTCTGTTTTTATAATTTAGAATTTGTGCTCTATTAACTCCATCTTTAATTGAGCACACTTAATAAACTCATTTCTTTGATCTTTAATACATAGTACCCTTATCATCTTTTTATCTTCTATACTCTCTCTATGTCTGGAACACTGCCAATTCCAGGAATAGTGTATAGCCTAGACTAGAGATAGTTTAACAACGGAGTGTACTTTCAATGGAAAAGCAACCTGATAGCTCTTCATTCCCAATGTCATCCATCACATACATCCCCTTCCATCCAATCCATCCATCCACCCATCCATCCAAGAATGCTTATTTTTCAGAACATGGTTTGAAGCAATTTGTAGTAACATAAGTTCTTATAGTCACTATAATTTTTTTTTTTTTTTGGTTTTCTTTTTTTTTTTTTTTGTTTTTAGTCTACCTGTAGCCCCTGGTCTGGAACTCACTTTGTAGAACCTAGGCTGGCCTGAACTCACACAAGATCCGCCTGCCTGTGCTGGCCTCCTCAGAGATTAGGATTAAAGGTGTGTGCAACCACGCCGGGCTATAGTCACTATAACTGAAAACAAAGTAGCAGGTCAGTCAGGTTGGTGGACGTGCCTTTAATGTCAACACTCTGGAGGCAGATGGCAGAGGGAGCAGGTGCGATTTGTGAATTCAGGCCGAGCCTGGTCTAATAGTTTTAGGCCAGCTGGCACTACAGAGGAGACCTTGTCTCCAAAAGCCGATAAAAAGAAAAAAAAAAAAACAAGGAACCAGAAGATAAAAACCAGTTGATAAGGGGCATTACTTCAGAAAACTTGAGCTGAGAGAAATGTTTTGTTCTAAACTCAGAAGTAGAGTAGAATGTCCATGGTGAGGTAGTGATCAAAAGGTTTATAATTCTAATTATTCACAATTGATATGCCATAGAAATCCATTAGAAATCCCAGTGCTTATACTTACTAATACTATAATGTATACTTTTTTGCTAAAAGAATAGGTTTTTAATGTTTTCTGTTAGCCTGTAGCCTGTTAGACGCCCTGCACACGCTAATTTTAGTATTCGTGCGAAATATAATATATTTATAACTATATAACTATATAATTATCGCGCTTATATATAGTATGTCTATTAATATGTATTGAAGCAAGTCTCGAGTTGAGGGAACGCAACAACTAACAAGAACCTGGAACACCCCCTCTCAAAAAAAATACTGAAACAGTGATTAGATCTTCCCCCAAAAAGTAATCCTCTGCTTTGAAGAAACTCTGGAAAGACATTGGAAAACATGAGAATGTTGGCACAAATGAAGACTTGGAGGTAAGCATGGGCTGAAAGAGAATTAGTCCAAATTGAGATGAAATGATATATGGATGTATGAAAAATGTTAGTTCAATAAAATAAATTTAAAAATTGAAAAAAGTCAATAATTTAAAAAAAGAAATTATCAGATTTCCTATTTATTAGCCCCCATGACAATTTGTTTTTAACTAACTATTTAGCATCTGAAGCATTTTTTTATGCTCTATCATAGAAAGTATAGGGTTTTTGATTAAGTTCATAATCCATAGAAAATCTTAATAATATATCAAAATGGCACCTTTCTGTTAGATTTTTGGTCAGGCCGCACCATCATCTACCTAATCACCTAGACAACACATAGGCTAAAATGCTCTCTAATCACTCCAGAGCCTAGAAAAGTTTATAAAGGGTTTGCCTGCTCATTATGTCGTTGCTACGTCTAACGCATTACGTGAAACTACTTTCTCCAGTTTTGCCTTTTACTTGCATATTTATCTCCTACCTACCATAGGTACTTCTCTGGCCCCCACATTTATCACGAGTGGGCCTTCTCTTTTTGGGGGTGGTTTGTAACCGTGTTTTTTGACAATTAGTAGTCATATTCTGATCTGTTCCGCCCTTGAGAATAAACAAATAACACTCAGTATTTATCTTTATTTATATTTTTGATTGTTGGTATATGGCCTCTTATCGTAAGTTTACTCCAGATCCTGGATACTGGAGTTACAATAGATAGATTACAGCCTGTGGGCTGCTGGAACCGAGCCAAGGTCCTGCTGTAGAGAATGCCAGTGTTACTAACTGCTTAAGGGTACCTTCCAGCCATCAAAGCCTAGTATTTCTCAAATGCTATCTTTGAGGGCTATGAAAGATGGCCTCAGTGCATAAAGACACTATTGCACCAAGTCTGAGACCTGAGGTTCATTCCCTGGAATCACACAGGGCTGGAAGGAGAAAAATGATTCAGAGCTACTGTGCCCGTCCCTCAATCCAAATAGTAAAATAAATAATAAATAAATAAATAAATAAATTTTCTATCAAGTACTCGTTTTCCTAAAGTGATACATACCAACTTTCTTAGTTTTCCTTTTATGACTCTTTCTTTGCTGCCTTGCTGTCTTTTGTGTGGTGGGTCTTTTAGAGTTGATTAATATACTTTCTAAAGTAACTATAATTCAAAAGTTCTTGTCCATAGGATATTTCTGTTTTCTATTACATAATTACAAAAGTCATGGGAAAAGTCAGTTCAATTTTCTTCCTCCTCAGTATAGCTGACCATGTCTGGAAGCCTCTCATAACTCAGAAAGTTTCAATCCTTTGCCTCAGTCTCCATTCTCCCTTAGATGTGGTTCCTCATGAAAAACACCAAAGATTTTACATTGTAAAAGCAGAATTTGTAGCTATAGTATTTGGTGTCACATCATGCGCAATATTCAATTGTGGTGGAGAGCAGAAACAATCATTAGTTCTAAGTCTATGCTCGGCTTATAGAGAGGTCAAGGGTTATTTGATACATGAGACTCTATAATCTCTAAAAATGAATTGACTACATAAATAAGCAGACATACTTCATTGTTTTTATACTACATTTTCATAAGGGAATCAAAATTACTTCTTGGATTACACAATGATACATGGATTGTCGCAGAAGCTTCAATTCCCATAAATCATTATTAGTGGTACAGCATGATTCAATTTGATATTGCATAAGGATATGCATAACAATCATATTCATAACCAAGATACTTCTGCTCTACAAATTTGATTGGATGACTCTTTCAATGAAGAAAATTATTAAGGTCACACTAGTGAAAACTACACCAGGATTTCTGAAGACAATGCCTTCTCCACCCAAGCAGTCATAAATAAATTTCAAATAAAGCCTGACATCACCAAAGGAATTCCAATTTAATACACTGCTGGAAGGAAGTTTACAAAGAATGGCTCAGAATAGGAACTGAGTTTACGAGCAATCACATTTATTTTAAATATAAGACACATTATTACATTGCCATAAGAATTGTGTATTTAGCAATCGACAGCATGGATGAAAGAAAAAGTTCATAAAATGCTGTTGTTGGAATGCTTTCACATTCAAAAAGGCAGAGCCTGAACAACACTAAACTCTACACCAAGATTATAGTATTATACCAATCTGGGATTTTTGCCCATACACAGGAGATTTGGCTGAAATGTGTCTTCTTGGTAGCAGCTAAGCCCTGCCGCCACTGTGCTTGGCTGTCTACAAATCTATTTGTAGCCTGGAGCCTCCCTGTCACTTCTCTGGCTTTCCTCTTCTGTGAAGCTTTACTTCCTGGTAGTGTTTGCAACTGTCTGCCACTCCTGTGTTGGCTGCTGCTGCTGGAAACAACACAGCCACCTTGGTTTTTGTGGTTTAACAAAGCAAGGGCCTCCACCAGCACCACAAGGACCAGAATTTCTGCCTTGAAAGTTCCCTCCCTTCATAGAAACTCCAAAATTTGAAGAACGAGTGCTGTAATTTCCAAAATCTTTGTTGCTCCCGCCACTCCAAAGTTACTTCCATGGTTATAAACCAATCCGTATTACCATCCCCCTACTACTCTGCATGAGTAATACCGTCCCCCCCCCCCCCCGCGCAGCATCCCAACGAAAGCCACCAGGAGTCACTGAGTTTTGCCTACATTTTGCCAACTTGTCAGTAGCAGCAAACTACCTCCACAAACACCACCAGAGTTTCCAGAACCACTTCTTCCTCTTTGGCTAGATGAAGCCCTAGTTATCCGTTGAGTCCACAGGGCTTTTCTTACCTCACAGTGGGTGATGCCCATTCACAGTCTGGTATTTCTGAATGGCACTCTTTGCACAGATTTACAGTCGTCAGAGGTGACAAAAGCAAATCCCTTTTTCCCACTGCCCATGTCAGTCATGATTTCATTCACTTCAATTTTCTCAGATTCTTTAAAATAATCTCATACGTAATGTTCTTCAGGGTCTTCTTTAATACCACCAACAAGAGACCTTTTCAGTGTAATGTGGCACTTAGTCTTGGAGAATGCTATACTTTGACACAATGTCTCTGGTTCCCTCGTTTAACTATTCCATTAATTTGTATGGTCGCTGTCATCAGAGTACACCCACTCTCCCATGCTGATAGAGTATCCAGTGACAAATTCTTGGCAAGCCTGGTTGCTTGGTTTTGGTCTCAACGGATGGACACAAAAGTCAGCAAGTGCCTGCTGTTTGAGAGAATGGCTCTTCAAGACTTCAGTTTGTTTTGAGCCTCACATTCGCAACCTTTGAGCCATTCTGCTCTCTGCTGCTCGCGCTCCCTTAGGGATGGCTTAGACAATGACAGAAGGGAAAGGAGACAGCAATGCTTTCCTCCACCAGTCAACAGAGAAGTCTCATTTCTGATTCATTGCTCCATGGAACTTCTTGCAGGCGATTGTAGATCATTGTATAAATATGATTGTTTTAAGTTTATTGTTTAAATATTTAGTTATAAACAATACTGGGACAATGATCCCATGGAAATGTAGTTGCAGTTAGTGAGCTTGCAAGGTTCATTCAGGGCTCAATAGCTAACTGATCATAAGTTTCCTGGCTCTCTCTCATCTCATCCCATCCATTTCTTCTGTGTATTGGTATCTACAAAGAATAAAGGTTTTTTCCATAAGGTTATCCTTAGTGCTCAGATCGTGGAACATCCCCTGTCTTGCTCATTACATCCCAACCAAGCTGACTTGTTAGAACTAGAAGTCCAGTTGCTAACTTCAATGTTTGCAAATTATCAGTGTAAACTCTATTTATTTCAGTGGTAAATTTTAATGCTTATTTAAATTTTTGATACGCAAAATGGTTCGTCCCAATTAACTCTAGCACAGAATCACCGTTGTATGAATGGATTTTTTGCTTTTAAAGTTAGGGAAGAAGTTGGAGGTTAATTGGGCTTTTTAAACATGTTCAGGTATCTACACTGTTCAGGTTGCAAGGTGAATTGGCTATGATTGTCTTCTATTCATTTTGAGGTTCCTTCTTGACATGTCAAGTGTTGAATGGCTTTACATTTGTGTGGGCATATCATAGGTCCACTGTGTTGTACATGAAGTCTGTGTCTTCTTCTGTCCTCTGTATTTCTTGTTTGATACTTTTATGACAGGATGTCCTTGATGTTTCATGTTAAAAAGGCAATTGTAGGCCAGGCATGAGTTGGAGATGTCTATCCTTTATCCAGCACTTATATCAGAGGAAGTGGATCTCCTGTGAGGTTAGGCAACTGTCTTCAGGCGGCCATGATACTAGTGAGAGCTGCTTGTTGGTTTCGGTACAAACTTAAAAAAAATTTTACGCTTCGTTAATGCATTACTATGATTTATTGAAATAGGTGTGTGTGATTCAAGTTTCAATTATTTTCAACTGTCAAAGCTTTTACTTTGTTTCATATATTTCATTAAAATAGTGTCCTTGGAGAGATGGTTCTAGCAGTTAAGAGCACTGACTGCTCTTGCAGAGGACGCAGGTTTGATTCCCACACAGCAGCTAAGCCCATCTTAGTTGGGTGTGGGCATGCCTTCTTCCCAGCATCTGGGAGCAGAGGCAGGCAGGCCATCATGTAAGTTTAGGCAGGATGAGTTACGAGTGGTTCCAACAGCTAGGGCTACGGGAGACCTGTTCAAAAAGACCAAAATAAAAAATTAAATAAAATAAAAAATTTCTTCAGGTGCTGAAGAGATGACTTAGTGGCTAAGGGCATTGGGTGCTCATGCAGAGGACTAGGGTTAGTTCAGTACATGGCAGCTAACAACCTTCCATAACTCCAGTTCCAGGGGTCCAACACCCTCTTCTGACTTTTCTAGGTACTGCATGATACAAGTACACTTACACATGTGCAGGCAATATATTCACCTTGTAGATGGAAAATAGGAATTAAAATATTTTAATTAAAAATATTCCTTCAAAACAAAAAACAAAGCAAACATAAAACAATTATTTTTTCTCACAGGTCTTATCTGGAATAATTGATTGCTCCTTTCTTCTGTGAACACACACACCTTTATAAACACAATAAATATATATATTTGCAGAAACTTATTCCAGAAGAAAATTAACGTTGTAATATCAACTCTATTCACGTTAATTTTCATTTTTAAAATTTATCCAACTCTTGTATTTCAAGATAGCATTATTAAGTACAAGAATTAATTTTTTATGAAAATAATAAGAGGGCTGGAGAGATTGCCCTTGCGGTTAAAAACGCCGACTGCTCTTACAGAGGACCAAGGGTTCGATCCCAGCACCATGCGGCCGAGAGCCGTCCTGAAACTCCATTCCAGAGAACTCCGCTCAGGGAATTGAGACCCTTTCTGACCTCCGCGGCAGTTGCACGACACGGGTGCAAGACTTGCATGATGCAGTACATTAACACAATACAGAACTAAATAAAATTATAAAAAAAAAAAAAAAAAAAAAAAAAAGAAATAGATATAAAATTTTACCACCATTAACCCATTTTTCATCTTGGTTTGGGTAATGATTGGTGAATGTATGTATGTGTAATGTTTTAGATACTTTAATCAAATTTATCAGCATTAATAGTTACAAATACTTGCTTGTTATTCTGTGGTTCATTTTTAGTAGTAATTTGAGCTTTTCTATTGAAAATTTTCAATTAATATAATAGTGGGTTAAATTGAAGCCTACTTATTCATTTTATATCTCTGGCCTTGTTTTATTGAATTTCAAGTTTTACTGCCACCAATTATACAAGAGACTTTGTGTGTGTGTGATATCTGTAATAGCTTATACAATTTTAGATCTTTTGATCTATATACATCATTAATACTGATTAGATTTTTATGTAAATATTGTCACTATGATCCTGAGAGGATACGCAAAGCAAGTGATACCTTGCCTTTAATTGTATTGATTCATGTTTGAAACTTGACGTATAAGAACTATATATTACAATAAGAGTTGATAAGGAAAACTAAAGTTATGCCTTAAAAACTTTTCTTGTTGCTGACACTATTTCTAGCATGTTTTAATATGCTTAACTAAATGATAAAATAGATTTTTTTATTAATAAATTATGACTAAAAACTAATGGTATTAATAATAGAAAACCTTTATTGTTGTTTGGCACTATTTTAAGCATTTTAGACATATATAACTAATTTTCCCTTTAAAAAGACATAAAAATTTAAAAATTAAAATTTATCATCTGTGCTAGAAGCTAGATATTCATGGGAATATACACATGTTAAAAATTTTAGAAAACAAGAACCTTGGTTAATCTGGGCTAACTGTGTGGCCTTAAACATCCAAAAAGAAAGTATAACCATAAATAAATAATTAGTAAGGCCTGAGAAATTGTACTTCATATATGTATATAACTTGATATCTTAGAAAAAAGACAAAAAAAAAAAAAAAAAGAAAAGAGCACAGTTGTTTTGCCTATCTTACTGGCAAGTGCAGCTACCCTGTGGCTGCCACTGCTTTTGCCATCCTTCAAAGACATGGGATACAGCTTTCCAACCTTCCAATATGGACTGAAGACTCATGTCTCTCCAAGAATCCTCCAAAATTTCAGTGCCAGATGGGGACTGCTGAGACATCCAACTTGTAGACTGAGTTACTACCGGGGTTTCAGCCTCTTCGGAGTATAGGCTGCTATTGTTGGACTACCCAGGCTGTATCATGGAAGCCAGTACAGAGAGATCAAGACAGGACGCAGTGCTTACTGGACCTCCTTTGGTGACCAGGTGAAAGGAAAACCCCAGTGTGGAACACAAGGGCAGAATTGATGGTGGTTTGGGTTTGCCAAGGAGGAGACTTCAAATATGACATCTTTCAGCCTAATAAAGAAAAAAAAATCATAAGCTGAAGATGCTAAAAACCTATGATATATGTGCATGCATATGTGCACATTTTGGAGTGATGCATATTGGAAGAAATAACAACAACAACAACAACAACAGAAAGACTGGGCCAAAGAACTGACTGGAATGGTGAACTTCTGCTTGAAATAGTAAACTTTTGCATCAGGAATTTTGAGAGAGACTGAGAAAAAGATGAAAAACATATTTGGCAGAATGCCTGAGCTCTGGTGTGGTGGGAGGGCAGGGAGGGGGGGCATGGGTCTAGATTTGACTTTTAATTTTGTGTGAAATGTACAGAGCTTCAATAAAAAATTGACTTGGAAAAGAATCTCCAAAGAACAACTACAAAAAATGTGATTAACACAGATCCTTAGCACATCTTTTAATTGGATCTTTTGTTTTTTTGATTCTTTGTTTTTTGAGTTCTTTACATAATCTGGATGTTAAACCCCTGTCAGATTTGTCACTGGTGATGAGTTTCTCTCAATCTGGGGGTTTTCCCTGTACTTCTTTGGTTGTTTCTTTTGCTGTACAGAAGCTTTTTCATTTAATGAACCCCTGACTTGTTGACTGTTGAGTTTAATTCCTGAGTAATTGGTGTCTGATTTAGAAAGTCCTTTCCTAAACCTATATCTTGTAGGTTACTGCCCATGTTTTCTTCTAACAGTTTCAGAGTTTCAAGTTTCACATTGAGGTATTTGATCCATTTGGAGTTGACTTTTGTGCAAGGTGAAAATTTGGGGTCTAATGTCATTCTTCTACAGGTGCATATCCACTTTTTGCCAGCACCATTTGTTGAAGATGCTGCCTGTACTCCAGTGAGTGTTTTTTGGCACCTTTGTTAAATATCAGGTGTTTGAATTTGCCTGTACCAGAGTTTTGGTCTTCAATTATGTTTATTTTTGTGCCAGTACCATACTGGTTTTTATGACTGTAGCTGTGTGATATATTTTGAGATTTGATATAGTAATGCCCATGTCATTGGTCTTTGTGTTTGTTGTTTTGGCTATCTTGGGTCTTTTGTGCTTCCATGTGAATTTAAGATTTTTTTTCTAATTCTGTGAAGAATGTCATGGGTTTTTTTTTTTATTAGAATTGTATTGAATCTACATATTTCTTTTGGTAAGATGGTCATCTTATTTTCTTTTTTTCAATTAGCCAATTTTTTTTTAAATTTTTAATTTAGACTGACTAGGTCTGTACCTCAGGTTGGGATTGGGAGAATACTGCCTGGACTCAGAGGCAGGTTAGGCATATAAAGGCAAACACAACTGGCACATGTTTTCAGAAAGTCCAGTCAGACAATAAAAACCCCAGTTCCTCTTTGCTGCAGGATTACTAAGAAGTGGGTGGGCTACAGGCAATTGTAAAACATTGTCAAAAGATGAGGTAGATAGGTGGTCACAAGACATCCTGCACAGGGAATTCAAAGGTGGAGATAATCAGCTAGCTCTTCCTGAACTTGTTTTGGCCCAGGCTGGTGTTAAGCCATTAAGATGGAGTCACTAAAATAAAATGGAGTTACCTAGGCCAGACAGACCACCATTATTTTTCCCACTGGCTTCAGGACATTGACTCATCCCAGAATTTCAATTGAGCTGACCCATTTAGTAATGTACCTATTTAGGCAGGAATAAGTTAAGTGGCATTTTCAGGAAATCTCCAGCTCTCCACTGAGAAAGAAACTGGTTAATTAACTAAACTGCCCAGTTCATTTCTAGCTTCTTTTGGTGCTTTTGGTAGGATGGACATTTTCACATTAATTCTTCCAATCCATAAGCATGGGGAGGTCCTTCCATCTTCTGGTGTCTTCTTTGATTTCTTTCTTTAAAGATTTAAAATTTTCATTGTAGAGTTCTTTAATGTTTTTGATCAGGTTTTTTTTTCTGAGATATTTTATTGGTTTTGAGGCTATTGTGAGTGGGAGGTTTTCCATGTACTCTTTCTGCTGTCATTTTTGTTATGTCTTCTTGTCTGCTCTGTTTGGGTTTCATTTGTTCTTTCCTTTCCAGAGTCTTGAGTTGCAATGTTAAGTCATTTATTTGTGCTCTTTATGTTTTTTCTTTCTTTCTTTTTTTTTTATTTCGGTATGTGTATCAATGTACTGTCTGCATGCAGGTTTGTGCACCCGTGTCGTGCAATGCCGCGGAGGTCAGAAGAGGGTCTCGGATTCCCCTGGAACTGGAGTTCTCCTGGAATTGGAGTTTCAGACGGCTCTCGGCCGCCATGTGTGTGCTGGGGATCGAACCCGGGTCCTCTGTAAGAGCGGTCGGCGCTCTTAACCGCTAGGCCATCTCTCCAGCCCCTCTTTATGTTTTTTCTAATGTAGGCACTTAGAACTATAAATTTCCCTCTAATTGCCTTTAAATTGTCCCAGAGTTTTTGTTGTGTTGCATTGTCATTTTCATTTAATTCTAGCAATACTTTTATTTTTTCCTGAATTTCTTCTTTGACCCATTCATTATTCGGGAGTTTGTTATTTAATCTCCATGAGATTCTATAGTTACTGGGGCTTCTGGTGTTGATATTAAGCTTTATTGCATTGCGGTCTGATAGAATGCATTGAATTTTGTGAAATAGTTTGTATCTGTTAAGGCTTGTTTTGTGCCTGAATATGTAGTCAATTTTGGAGAAAGTTCCATGGGGTTCTGAAAGTGTATTTTTTGATGCTTTGGTGGAATATTCAATAGATGTCTGTTAGGTTCATTTGATGTATGGTATTGTTTAATTCAAATGCCTCTCTGTTTATTCTTTGTCTGGTTGACCTGTCTACTGGAGACAGTAGAGTATTGTTTCCCCTACTATTACTGAGTTGGGGTTAATCTGGGTCTTAAAGTCCTATAATACTGTTTTTATAAAGTTGGGGCACCAGAGTTTGGTACATATATGTTCATGATTGTAATATTTTCTTGGTTAATTGTTCATTTGATCAGAATGAAGTGACCCTCTTTATCTCTTCTGATTAATTTTAGTTTGAAGTCTATTTTGTCTGGTATTAGAACTGCAACTCCTGCTTGATTCTTAGTGTCATTTGCTTGGAAAATTTTTTTTCTGTCCTCACCTTGCAGTACTGCCTGTCCTTGAATGTGAGATGAGTTTCTTGCAGACAAAAAGATGGATTTTTCTTAATGCATTCAACTACCTTGTATTTTTTTTTACTTGGGAGTTCAGTCCATTGTTTTTTAAAGTTATTATTGAAAAATTTGTATTGTTTACTGTCATTTCAATTTGTTTGCATTCTTTATCTATCTTTGTTTTTTCCACAGTTATACCTTCGTTTAGTATTTGTATAAGTCAGGGTTCTCTAAACAAACAGAAGCAACAGGATGAATATATAGCTATATACAATTTATTGATTTGCTCATGTGACAGAGCTCAAGTAGTCCAACAGTAGCAGCACCACACTGGAGAGGCTGAGAATCCAGGGAACTGCTCAGTCTGCAAGGCTGGATGTCTCAGTAGTCCCAATCTGGTGCTGAAGGCCCAGTGGATTCCAGGAGATCTGCCAGTCTCAGTACATGCTGGGATCTGAAGGGTTGATCACAGCAGCAAGGAAAACTCACCAGTGAGAGAGAGGGAAGCCTCAGGAAAAAAGGGACCAGCTCCCTCTGCCATGGCCATTTATACTGCCTTTGGGCAGAAGGTAACGCCCACATTTGGGGGTGGGCCATCCAGGTTGAGGTAGTCCAATTGGAAGATCCTTTTTCTCTTATTTGTTCTTCAGTCCAGTCAAGTTGACACCCAGGATTAACCATCACAGTATCTTTCTGTGGCACCCTGGGTGTAGTCATTCCTTTCTTTAGCTATTTGTATTGCTTTCAAGTATTCTCTGAAGGGTTGGTTTTGTGGACCAGAATTATTTCAGCCTATTCATGTTGTGAAAAATTTTTCTTTCCACTTCAACTATAATAGATATTTTTACTAGGTGAAGTATTCTGGGTTGACATCTATGGTCATTTAAAACTGGAAATGCTTTGGTCCAGCCCCTCTGGTATTTATAGTTTGCATAGAAAAATTTATTTGGTATTCTATGTGTTTCTTGTATTTGTATAGACATCTTTTCTCTTAATTTTGGGAAACTTTCTTCTGTTGTAGATCTGGTCAATACCATTATCCTGAGATTCCTCTCCTTCCTCTATGTCTATGATGTGTAAATCTGATCTTTTCATAGTGTCCCACATTTCCTGCATATTCCATTTTTGTGGGTTTTAAAACTTTATCATCTAGTTTTCAATTTCATTCATTCTGTTGGTGAGGGTTTCTCCCATTGTCTATGATTGGCTTCTTGAGTATTTCACTTTTTTTTTTTCATTTTGCTCTGAGTTTTCTTCAGTGTTTCTATTTATTTGTGAACTTCATCAGAAGTTTATCCCTATCTTCTTTTAGTTCTTTGACTTGTATTATTTAAAATCAGTGAATTCATTAATCATGCTTATGACTGCTCTTTTAAATCCTGTGTCCTGGGTTATCTTTACGGGGTTCTCATTGTAGAACTCTTCTGTACAACTGGTGATGTTTGGTGGAGAGATATTATTTTGGTTTTTCATATTATTTTCTTTTCATTGTGATTTTGGTATGTGGATTTCTTTTGTTGTTTGTGATTCTGGTATGAAACTCAAATTTTCCTTTGTTGAGTTAAAGAATGATTCTGTTTGTATTCTTTGTGTGCCTTGGTTGTTTTCTTATTAGGTATGAAAAGCTGGTTGTTCTAGGCTTTGGAATCTCTCATGATTTTGGAAAGACAGATGGTTCTTATTAAGCTACTCTGGAGTTCCCTCAAAGGTCCAAGTTAGGCACCAATCAGATGCTCTCAGGCTTCTTGCTATGCTCTGGCTCCCTACTAGCTAGCAAGCACAGCACAATTTGGGAGATTCTCTAAGTGGAGACCAGGTTCAGGAGCTCTCAGGCAGTCTGCAAAGGTCTGGGACCCTACTAGAGGATGGAGAATTCTATTCCACAACATGGATGCCAGATTCAGACACTCTCTCAGGCAGTCTGGAAATGTCTGGAGAGTAAGTTTTCTTTAAGGCTATGATGCTGCATAGGTTAACCAAGCTCTGGTTGATGGGCCCATACTGAAGGACATTTTCACAAATTAGACTCAGTTGGCCTTAACATATATATTAGAGTACATGCAACTTGGCAAGGTAGTAAGGGAAGGCACTGATTGGGGAGGGTATCTGGATATGATAAAGATATATGATAAAATTTTAATTAAAAATCAAATAAATACGAGCCCTAGGTAATCAGAAATAGGTAAGCAGGTCACTGTTTATATGGCTAACGATGGGCCGGTGAGTATCTCCAGGGAGCGCCATGGATTCCCCACCTTCCATACTCACTGCGGACGGCAGCCCAGTCCTCTCTACTTCATGTGTTTGTTCTGTGAAAGGCCCACCTGTGCTGGCTGAGAAGCAGGGCTCTTGAACTCTGGATATAAACGCTATTATTAGAGGAACGTCTCTTCCCTGAGGAGGTGAGCTGGATGCTCATTTGGGTAATGACTAGAGTTCTTCTGGGGGTCTTATAATACACAGGGTTTCCATACATAGTGGCAAAAAGCCACACATTTAGACACTTATATATTGTGGATTTAAAAGTAGACAAAATTGAAAATTGATTCAAAAGTGGGTTAATCAAAGAATCTCTAAGTGAGCCTGATTTGGTTCTTATCCTTCTTTCCATTCCTGATGAATTCAAGAGACTCTCTATTCACTCATAAAATATCCAAGACAAGAATATTCTGTCTATACCTACGGGTCATTTGAAATCATTGTCAGCACCACAGGAGCAGTGTGACTTTTTAAAGGCATTTAGTCAGCCTGTAGGTTTCTGTAAAATCTAAACTGTTTTTTTTACAAGTAAATAAAGCCAATGAAAAGAAAGAAAAGAATTTGTTTCAAATGATCAAACTGGAAAAAATGACCAGAGACCACTTTGGCCATTAAAAAAAAAAAATCTGTGTTCTCCTAACAATCATTTATGGGGCACTTGAGAAAGGAAAGAAAGGATACTGAAGACCCCGGAGTCTCCATAGCTGCCTTAGCAGAGCCCTGGAGCATGTGGAGGAGGCTTGTAAAGCCGCTGGCAGCGGAGCTTTGACATATAAACAGGTCCACAATTGTCTTCATTTCCTCTTTCCTCTGACTCATTCATGGTTTTGTATTCTGGTGGTAAAAGTGCTGACCTGAAGGAAATTGAAAAACATGGAAATTTCCTGCACTTCAAAATCGTTATACTAGGTGAAAATTTAAAATGCAAAGAGGAAACAGACTGTGTTTTCATGGTAATTATTAATTATTATGTGGGTTGTTTCTGGTTTTTTTTTTTTTTTTTTTTTTTTT
>VZQC01000883.1:1383377-1571457 GCA_009823505.1 Rhizomys pruinosus | reverse complement strand
ATATATGAAACAATAATAAATGTGTAGAATTTATATTTTTCTAAAGGGAACTTAAAACCTGCTGCTACATGTTATGTACAAAACTGGTTTATGCCACATGAACAGAGAATGACAAGTTTGGTTTTGGTACTTTTTGTTTCTCTTTGTACTCAGTTGTATAGAACTTCCAAATTCAGAATGAAAATAAAGCTGTTCTGTATCAAACCATCTAAGCAATAAACATTATATTTTAAAAAAATAGCAAAAAATAAGAATGAAAAAAGATGACCCATTTAAAATAAACAAACGTGTTTTAAATTTAAAAAGTCTTTAAGATGATGATGGCACATGTCAAAGACAGCTAAACACCGAGTAGGTATACTAACCAGTGCAGTGTGTGAGGGAGAGAAAAATCATCTTCTCACTGAGCAGTTTTATGAAAAAAGTCTTTGAACATTTCCTGTGTGTGGACAATGTGTCTTGATCCTGTTCTTCCTTTAGTCTCCAGACCCCCTAAGACCCTTTAGCATATCTTCCTCCCCACATGAAGCCCTCCTTTAATGACATTTATTTATTTACTTAGTTTGTTATTTATTAATTAATTTATTTTTTAAATTTTTTTTTATTTATTTCTGTATGTGTATCAATGTACTGTCTGCATGCAGGTCTGTGCACCCGTGTCGTGCAATGCCGCGGAGGTCAGAAGAGGGTCTCAGATTCCCCTGGAGCTGGAGTTCTGGAATTGGAGTTTCAGACGGCTCTCGACCGCCATGTGGGTGCTGGGGATCGAAACCGGGTCCTCTGTAAGAGCAGTTGGCACTCTTAACCGATTCATTAATTTATTTTAATCCATTGAGCCCCATTACTGCTGCCTCTATGAGCATGGATTTTGGGTCATCCATGGGTACGGGGACCCTACCCCTGGCTACATTCCCAAGAAATATCACCCTTCCTCAGTGGCCATCAGCAGCCAATGTCTCCTCAGGTAGAGGCTGGCATCAGGAGCCCAGTCCCTGTCGGATTTTTAATGTGCTTTATCATGCATAGATCCTATTAGTCAACAGCAACTGTTGTGAGTTCCTGTGTGTAGCCACCATATCACATCCACAGGACAGAGTGTTTTACAGCTTTTCTACCATCATCAGGGCCCTTCCATCCTTCCCAACCCCTCTGAGTGCCTTTTAAGATATAATTTAAAAATTGTAAAATGCATCAATGCAGCTGAAAGTTTTTCCTCATGACTTTTCTCTGGGTAATAAATAACTGATTGTCACTGGATCCTGGAATGAGCAGTACTTCTCAAATGGTTTAGTGATCACCGTCTGAAGGGAATATAACATACAATGTAGTTGGAAACAAATTTGGAACATGGTGTTGAAGTGAAAAATGATTTGATTTTCTGGGAAGTCAGCAAACATTATGGAAAATACAACTTAGAAAAATAAACTCCAGAAGTAAAGTTCAGGGAATACTGGGTTTATTTGGGAGTTGTGTGATGTGATCTAAGGTTAGCAAAAGTTTGAGTCAGTTCCATATTGTCCTAATAAGTGATACTTGTTAATTTTGGTTGTTAATTGGAAGATCTGACAAGAAGTATCATCTTGTCCACGGACATGTTTACATGAACATGCTATTAAACCAATAAACGCTGGGAGAGAGCAAGCCCAAGATAAAGTCCCTTTCTTTCACTCAGAGGTTTTGCTTTCAAGCGCATGGTCATTAATGTCCACTCAAGACTGAGGCGGCATAGTTTGCACTGAAAACCAAAATGGAAAGAAATAGAGCCTTACCTAAATCAACAACCTAAAATCTGCTTTGACTAAATAATTAGTATAAGTACTAATTATATCCTTTCACAAATTTTTAATTTTTTAAAAAAATTAAAAAATCTTTTTTTCTACCTTTCATGGTTACAATATAACAGTGAAGACAAAATTTTAAAGCTGAAAAGGGTGAACTTTAAGTTTACTTAATTCTTCCTTTAAAAAAAAAAAATCAGCCCTCCCCCACTTCATCACCTAGTGGTCTTGCATTGTTCTGACATAAGACAGTCTTTTTTGCTGACTAAGCACCAACTTCTTGGAAGAAAGTGAGCATTGAAGACTGTAACACAAGCAACTCCTGTGACTACCCTAGGAAGGCTCTGTTCAGTGTGGATGCCTTGCAAGGGACACATGCTACAATTGTCTGCTGAAGAGATGACACCATCATAGAGTATTTATTGTTGTTATCATCTTTGATTTTGCAGCTTTTACCTTCCTTGAAAGAAGGATCTAATCTGTAGAGGAGTCTTGGATCTCTATCTTTCCCATCTTACCTTTAAATGGAGCATTGGCTGGCATTAACCAGAAGCAGAAGTCAGCAGTATTAGCCTGTCTTGAGTGGTTCCAGTTTAGACTTGAAATTCTCCTATATGTGGATGCAGTGAATACCTGCTTCTCAGCTGGTGACACTGTTCGGGAAGATGCAGTACTTTTGGGAAATGGGGTCCACATGGAGGAAGTAGGTCTATGGGTTGCGACCCTTGAGGCTGTATGCATTCCTGTTTCCTGTTTGGACTCTGCTTCCTGACTCCCAAGATGTGAGCATGTAGCCTTGGGCTCTCACTCCTTACTGACCATAGTTTTCCCACCATGATGGACCATGTCCTCAAACCATGGACCAAAATAAATCCCTTTCCCTGTAAGTTACATCTTCCTGGGAATTTAAAATGAGAAAATTGACTGATTCAGGCTCTGTTGGCCTCGTGTTCCAGGGGCATCATGCTACCCCAGGTCTCTGGAGCCTGTCACCACTCAGAAGGCAATCCTAAATTAGCACATTTGACTGACAACCTTAATAAACAGAGGTCCTTCAACCCAAGAATTATTAGATGAGACTTTGTGTTTCATTAAAACAATTGAAATTAATAGATGTGGAATAAACTGTTTGTAAGAAAACAGAAAAGTAAGGTAAAGGCCTATGACCTTGCATCCTGTAGTGTGCTAACACTGTTTTAGTGTCCTGAGAGCTTTTCAGATAACAGAGGTTAATCTGATTATAAAAGGCTCACAAATACTAACAGAAGAAGGGTTTCTTTTAGCCATGTCTCTCCTATTGGAAACTATTTTAATTACTTCAGTAAATATCCACTCTTAGGATTGTTATTATTACGGAAAAAATGATTATGAGGGTTAGGAAAAAACTGATCACTGATTTTAATGAGAAATCCATTCTGAATTCTGAATTCAAGATTCTTTGAATTCTGAAATTTGGCTAAGTTGAAAATATTTTTGAGAAAACCTCAATAAATGGTTTGAAAAGTCATAATGCATTTGCAACAATACTTTCCAGACTTTTGAATTAGAATTTGAAAGATGACTGTGCTGACCTGAACCTTTTGAACAATGGGAGAGAAAGATCTAAACACCATTCTTCTTTTAGCATAGGCACGAATGCCTTTTCAAAAAACTTTCTTAAGTGGCTGAGCCTGTATCTCTAGAGTTCCAACTGACCAGCAGGGTAGAGTTCTGAGCAGCTTTAAACAGAAGAGCTTCATTTAATGTTCATGTTTCTGTGTCAGGGAGAAAGAAAAGTTGGTCTGAAATAAAGCTATTTTTTTTTTTTTTTTTTTTTTTTTTTTTGGATTAGTTTTTAGACAAGGTCTCCCTGTAGCCCCAGCTGGCCTGGAACTTGTTGTGTAGATTGGGCTGGTTTAGAGCTCGTAGAGGTCTACCTGCCTCTGCCTCTGGAGTGCTGGGTTTAAAGGTGTGTGCCACTGTATCTGGCCCAATATTTATGTTTTATAAAACCTTCTAAATGACTCCACCCTTGATTATGACTTTGTAAATTACTGTAGAATGGGAATAACATGTTATAAAGATTAAAAGCTACTATGTCAAGGGACATTCTACTCTGTAATTTTAAAAAATGGCGAAGGATTGATTGTGATTCCTCAGTTCATGGAAATGAAACTGAAAATGTTTATTCTCAGTCCAACTGTATTCATAGGCCCACTCATCATTACTATTAATGACATCATTGCAAAAACAAACAGGAAATAATTTGATGATCAATGTACAGGAAAGAGAGAAATTAAGACTTTTAATCTAATATTTAGATAAAATACTAAGGTCTGACTTTTACAGAGTGGAGAAGGGATGCACAGACATCGTCAAGTGCAGTTTCAGAGATGGTACCCTCTCCTTTACCTATGTCTGTTCCAGTGTTACTAGGCCAAATATTTCAATATCAATCAAGGAGTCTTTAGAGTTTAGATTAACTTTTATTAGTTATAATCTTAAATTATAATATTTAGCAATGTGTGTTTACTGACAAGAGAGTTCTAGTATAGATAAAGAAATTATGAGATTTTTATTTTATTTTGTATTTACTACAGTTATCATATCACTAACCAAGTTATACCTGTTCACAACTATTTGAGGGAAATTTTTGTCTTAGATCATTGAACATCTCAAATTCCAGGTTCTAGCAGTTAACTTTTTATAAACAACAAAAGTACTTTTAAGGAAAGATACACTACCCCAAAGTAACTGTTTGCTGCTGGTTGCTATATGTTTTATTTCCACAAATGACTATTTATGTATGTCTTCACTGTAAAATCTACAGGATAAATGCACTTAGAATCTTGCAGTCTGCATAGATATCTGTGTAGATCATACAGAGAGATTATAAACAAAGAATCAAAATAATTCTAACACAGATGTATAATCATTTTCAAGAGTTAGAGGCTGGATATAATTCTCACAATAAAAACTTTTAAAAGGCACTTTGGCAAAATGCCACTGAAAATGACACAAATGTGTGACCATTTTTTTGGTATGGGGTTACATTTGTAGTCCCAACATATGGAGACTCAAAAATTGTCCTAACCTAAATGTTTTGAAATAGAATTAAGATACACCACATTTAGGAGCTGGAGATATTTCTCAGTGGTCAAGATCACTGACTGCTCTTGGAGAGGGCATAGGCTGGGTTCCTAGGACCCAGATGGTGGCTAACAACCATCTTTAATTCCAGTTCCAAGTAGATGCATTTACATACATGCAGACAAATCATTCATACACATAAAAAATTAAAGTTTAAAAAGAATGAATCTCAGCATTATGTCCATTAATTAAAGAGAAAAAAATAAAAGAGAAAAAACTTGCACCTCAAAAATTTTTTTCAGAAGATNTTGGTCTTTTTGGGACAAGGTCTCTCTTCAGTGCCAGCTGGCCTGGAGCTCACTATGTAAACCAGGCTGGCCTTGAACTCAGAGATTCACCTGCCTCTGCCTACCGAGTTCTGAGAATAAAGGCATGCGCCACCATGTGGGGCTGAAATAAAGCTCTTAATTGAATATTTTGTTTACTCTTCTAAACAAGAGCCTTTCTTCTCCTCCCATTCCCTCTCTCTGTCTCCCTTCCACTCGTCCACTAAATCTTCAGCAATTTCTTCGACAATTCAAGCCTCAGCGACCTCCATCCCTACCTCCAGACATGCACATACGAATGCTGTTAATATTTCATTCTTCCATTTCACAAGACTTGTAAGTAGAAAGGAAATCACAGGGCAGAGTGTAAACTAAATTCTTATCCTCAGAGTTTTCCCCAATTTAATATGGGTCAAAGCAATAATTAAAAACATTAAACTGTCATTTTAGTGCCCAAATCTCCTGTGCAGACACTTGCAAGGCAAAAGGTCACACGCTTGCAGCACACACGATTCATCTTTGTTATTGTTTCCTTCTCTTTAAGCATTTAAGAAAATTCTTGGTAGCAGATTTCAACTTTTAGAAAGTAATGCTTTATTAGCATCTAATAAACTTTAATAAAAGCTGAATGTCCGGAAGCCCAGCAGCTCACTGGGGCCAGATTCTCAATGCGTGTGGTGGTCATTTGCTGACGGGGGTGGTTGTGGGAGTCATGCATGCTGTGTTCTTGGAGGAGCTACAAATGATGCTCTGAGTCCATAGCCAGGGTAAGTTCCTGTTCTGGATGACTGGAAAACCAGCCACCAGAAGGTCAGTCCTAATTCATCCTTAGGGCCTAACCAGGGAGCTACAACCTCCAATTGACATTCATCTCTGAGCATGTTTGAAACTCTCTTCATGTTCCAGAATTCTTCATTTGCATAGTGGAAAGGCATGGGAATCAGTTCAAGCCACGACAGGGAACACATTTTTAATTTAACTTAATTTAATTTATTTGTATTTTATGTGCAGGAATATTTTGCTGCATGCATGTAATTGCACTTCATTCTTACAGTGCTTGCAGAGGGCAGAAGACAATGCCAGATCCCCTGGAACTGGAGTTAGCTACTATGTGGGTGCTGGGAACAGAACCATGTCTTCTGCAAGAACAGCAAGTGTTCTTAAACTCTGACCCAGTTCTCCAGTCCACATTTCCAGGTCAGCTGGGGCTACAGGGAGACCTCATCTGAAAAAGACACACACACAAAAAAAATAGATTGGACAGAATATCTGTTAAGATGAAAATAATTGAAATAATCATAACTGGTTCTATAGTATAGAAAAATTAATAGCTCTAAATATAGGGCAAAAATTACTAAAATAATATCACAAGACATTGTTAAAGTCCTCTGTATATGAAAACAAGTGTTGCTAATTTGGTAAGTTTGGGGAATTCTTTATTTTTTTTCATTTCAAGATACTATGAGAAATTTGTTTTTCTACTGTAGATTTTTTTTATCATATTAGAAGAATTTTAAAGTGAATATTAGCCTAGCTAACCTAGTTAACTAGAAATATTGGAATCTGGTTAAGTTGGATATTTAGAAGATTTTGTTTTTAAAATTTGATCCACATAATTATTTCCATACATTTGTTGTTAAATTTATGTTTCTCATAAGGTTTGAATGCTCATAGTTTGGGGACTGAATGGTGGTCTTGAAAATATATGTATTCAAGCCCAGAATGGAGCAGTATTTTGAAATGGGCCTTTACTTGGGTGATTCAAGTGAAAATAGGTCAGGGACTTTAAAATTCATCAGGGATTTTAATCTGATGTGATATTCTCTTTTTAATATATATATTATTGTTATTAAGCTTTTTCATACATTGTTTGTCAGTACAACTTAGACTCATTTCCCTTTCCCCACCCCACCCAAGTTCATGCATTCTGCCATATATGTCTTGCATCTTTTTCTGAGTCTTTCCAAAGTTTTTTCAAAGCAGAGGATTATTGTTTTGGGAAGAACTTTACTATTTCAGTTTGTTTGTTTCTTTTGTCCCAGTTCTTTTGTTGTTGTTGTTGTTGTTCCCTCCAACTTGTATTGCTTCAACGTATGTATATATTATATTATATTTACATATGTCTTACCTATACTAAAATCATGTCATCTGAAAACAAACTGTATGTTATTTCCAAATCATATTTCAGGATCCACATTTTTCCATTTTGATTTTATATCACTCTAAAATATGCATACATACCTTCCACCCATATACCAAAATTCCCAAAGTCTGAAAATAAATGGTAGGTTAATTCTAGAACCTGTTAAGGGATTCATATCATAAGAGCACAGTTGCTTTCAGATAACGAGGAATTTAACATTAACATTGCTCAGTTTGCCTTACAATTCATCCTTTGTTTTTCTGGGACTGTGTTACTTCACTTAGCATAATATCTTCTTTATAAGATATAATATCTTCTTTATAAGTTCCATCCATTTATCTGCAAATTTTATGATTTCATCTCTCTTTACCTCTGCATAGAACTCCATTGTGTAGATGTACCACATTTTCTCTATCTACTCATTGGTTGAGGGGTACTTGGGTTGGTTCCAGCTCTTCCCTTTTGTAAAGAGAGCTGCAATAAACATGGCTGTGCATGTGTCTCTGTGGTAGGATGAGTCTTGTGGGTATATACTCAGGAGTGGTATGACTGAGTCAGGTGGTAGGTTCATTTTGAGTTTTTTAAGGGTTCTTCACACTGTTTTCCAAGCATTTAGTTTGCTTGATCCTAGCCAGTCTTATCGGAATGAGATGACATCTTAAAGTGGTTTTAATTTTCATTTACTCAATTATTAATGATGTTGAACACTTTTAAGATGTTTCTCAGCCATCTCTATTTTCTTACTTGTGAAGTCTCTGTTCAGCTCTTTACTCCATCTTTTGAGTGAGTCATTTGTTTTCTTAGTTCTTTATTTTTTGAGTAGTTTATATATTCTGGAAGTTAATGCTCTGTCAAGTGTATCAGCAGTGAAGGTCTCCGCCCACTCTGTGGGTTTTCTCTTCACTTCCCTGATTGTTTCTTTTGGTGTACAGAAGCTTTTGAGTTTAATGATGCCCCACTTGTCAATTATTGACCTTATTTCCTGAGCAGCTGCTGTCTGATTTAGAAAGTCTTCTCCTACTCCTACTTGTAGGTTGCTGCCAACATTTTCTTGTATCATCTTCAGAGTTGCTGGTTCATGTTGAGATCTTTGATCCATTTGGAGTTGATTTTTTGTACAGGCCAAGAGGTAGGGGTTTAATTTTATTTTTCTACAGGTGGTGATCCAGTTTTCCCGGCACCATTTGCTGAAGATGCTGTCTTTCTTCCATTGAGTCTATCACCTTCAGAGTTTTAGGTTTTATGGTAAGGTCTTTGATCCATTTGGAATTGATTTTTGTACAGGGTAAGAGGTAGGGGTTTAATTTGATTAAGAAGAGGAAATCAGAGCACAAAGCCAGAGGACATGTGGAGATACTGAAGAAGACCAAGAGAAGCTAAACTTGCCAGCACCTTCAACTTGGAATTTTTGTTTCCAGAATTATGAGAAAATAAATTCTGCTGTGTAATCCACTTATTGGGTAGGGAAGAAGTCAGGGAATTGGGAGAGGAGGCAGATTCTCAATAGGGCACCTTAATAATTTCAAATACTAACATTTCAGGAAGCAATGAACAAGTGATTGGTCTCTGTTGAGTTAGAGACAAACCAGAAGATAGGCCTGGGACCCTGTGTAGCACAAACTGGGGGTGAAGTGATGAGGGTCAACTCAGTGGACCACCCCTTCCTGGGTTTCTCAGCCCAAAGGTCAACTCAGTGGACCACCCCTTCCTAGGCTTTCTCAGCCCAAAGGTCAACTCAGTGGGCCACCCCTTCCTGGGTTTCTCAGCCCAAAGGTGAGAAACACTGAAAGGTCAAGGGTGAAAATAAATTTGTTTTGCTCTCTCCTTATCAACATGATCCACATAACAAGAAAATGCAAGCCCAAATAAGCTGACTTACATTTTAGTTCAACATCAGAATTCTAGATTCCTGAAAACACTGTACTTTCCTCAGTAGTATTTATTGTGGTTCCAGCTGAAGGACAGCCTTAACATCTCCTTGTGATGGGAATAAGGAGTGTGTCCACACTTGTTTCCAGTGTCTGTATTTCACAGAGAATAGTGAGAAAAGAAATGGCCAGGAAGGATCACCAACAAAGGGCTAAAAGGCCACTTCACCAGGGAAGCTGAGTGGAGCCACATTCAGGCAGAGCGTCTCTGCTGCAGTAAAACCTGTCCTACACACACCACACACACACACACACACACACACACACACACACACACATCAGTTCCCTGTCTCCTCTTTCCTGTTTCCCAAATACCCTGAGAGGAGCTAAGCTGAGTCAATGGTTTAGTTGTTTAGTGTAACAAACAGCTGAACTGAGGGCTAATTTCTTTCAATTTTCTTGGCAGAGTCCACACGTAAAGGGAGAATTGTGTGAGAAATTTAGTGTTCCTGTGAGACCATCCTAAGGGTAACAGGTGATAATCTGCTTATGACACCTCTAGAAATCTAATCTGAAATATTTATATGCAGTAAGGAAGCAAAGTAGCAAACAATGCCTATGTTTCCACTAGATGGTTATGATACATATATGCTTGCTTTCTTTGAGAAATTTTCTCTTTTTTTTTCTTGTTTTTTGTTTTTTATTGATGCTTTGTGTATTTTGTACATCATTTTCCAATTCAGTTCAGGCATATATCCCCTTCTCTTCCCCCCACCCCACCCCTACCCATCCCAGATCATGCATTCTGCCATAATTTTTCTGCATCTTTCTCTGCTTTTTCATTTTGTTTTGTTTCCATTTTTTTAACAATAAGTGATAATTTGTGAGTACAAGCATCCTTCATGTAAAACCAATTTGCAAGCAGTTGTGCCCAAACCCACACAGCTCATGGGTCCCACCATCCAGCAGGGGGGGCTTGTATGTTCAATCAAGTTGATCAAATGGAGTGTCCCAGTCTATATTTTGTATTATCATGATTCACTAATCCGCCAACAAGCCCTTACAATTCTATTGCACCCCCCTCTTCAAGATTGTTCCCTAGCGTAGAAAAGGAGCACAGGTTGAAGGAGACAAGACAGTCCTATTCCTCTCGGAGCTGTTGTCTTGGTCTCGAGTCAATGTTCTGGGCTGTTTCTTTCTATTGGCTGCCAGTTTGACCAGTAACTTTTGATCCTACAATGAAGGCACATAACAATTAGATATATAGTATTTAAAAAGTACTATTGTAATGGTAGTTTTTTGGTATAGACAATAGATGATTGGTGGTATGTTAATCCGATAATTGACATGTTCTTCTGTTAAGTATACAGGTCGTCATGTGGTTTATAACATCGCCTAAGCATCTAGAGGATGAAGCTGTGGCAGCAGCCGTGGGTTAGTACCTCCAAGGAGAGGAGCTAAGTCAATTAATTTGGGATATACAGACATATGGCTGCCACTGCTGCACAGTATTCCCAGGCAAATAGGTGTAGGCTGGTAGCTGAGACGCGAGGATCTTTGCTTGACTGCAAGGAGACCATATAGTTTTGTTGTAATTGGTTTAGGGCCTTTTGGTACTTCGTGGCATTCCAGAGAGAAAAGTCCTGTATACTGCAAGTGTGGGTCTCCATGACAGTCTTTCCCAGTTTATAATGACAGGTTTCAACAGCAGGGCCCTTAATCGCCTTCTCTTCTGCAGATATCCTAGTTTTGGAGGCAAGGAGGCCTTTAAACTTTTGTGGGGGTTGGTCCCGAGGCCAATATCTCCTTGGTGAATAAGTCCATTGTTGATGGTCAGAGCTCCTGTAAATAATATATTTTGCTTAATGCATAGCTTAAGGCAGACTTTAGCCAGTATATATTTGTTTGTCTGACTAGAGAATAATCCTTTCAACAGTTTCTACTGTCCATATAGTCAACTAAATAAGGCACGTTTTACTGATTTTACAAGAGAATACCTCTATAACAGCTGGCTCAATCTACAGCTGGAAAACGACCTCGATCAGTCATGCAATTTCGCTTAGTTCTATGGTGGGGGGGAGTTAAGGAAGTCTCTTGTATTAAAAAAAAATTTAGACTAGAAGAAAAGCTTCTTAGGATTCATTAAAAATGTTGTTACTGGGAGTAGGATCCACAGAGAGGGGTCTGATGTCTTAGCAATCTGAGCATTTCTTCCCTTCAATGCCCAGGAGGAGTCAATCCTTCTGCTAGGCACTTTCTGGTACATCCACTCACTGCAAAGCTGCATCTCTTTCTTTGCTATAACCATCTTTATAGTTAAAAATATTTTAGTATGATGGGCTTAATACTAATATTAATTCCCATACTGGAGTCCACTAAAGTGGTGCAAGATTACAGAAGCTATCCATTCCTGTGGCTCTGGACATGCATCAGTGTACCTGTTAGTAAAAATAATTTGCAATGTGAACGTTTTGAATTTTGCATACTGGTTTGGTTAAATCGGTGTTTAGGATTCCCCCCGTTATGTCCGCCCTCACGACCCACTCAAATGTTAGTGTACTGCTATGCATATACAGACTCTAGTATACAGTAGGACCGAGTCATTAGTAGAGCGGTGGTATAGTATAGGCAGGAAATTATATATATATATATATATATATATATATATGCTGTATAAAGACATATAGAGTCAAATTTTTGTTCCCGAATGCTTTCAGTGTGGGTCATCCACTGGAGCCTGGTCAGCCTATGGAGAGTCTCACCCTGAAATGAGCCTGACTCTGCCCTCCCAGCAGTCATCAGCTTCCAATTGTTCCTCAGGTAGCCTTGGGGTTTCTTACCTACTTCCCCAGATCTATGCTGTGATTTTATCTGACTTGAGCCTAGGAACTTGTGCATGCTCTCACCATTACTGTGAGTTGTCATGAGTAAATGACCAGCTATCTGGAAAGTTCTGCTTCCCTGTGGTCAGCCACCTCCTTTGGCTCTTGTAGTCTCTTTGGCAATAATACTTGGGCCTATGAGGGCAGAATCTTGATATAAGTGTCCCATTCAGGGATCAACACTCTGAACCCTCTTGTTATTGGCCAGTTAGGTGAAAGAACAAATCTTTTAAGTATTCAATCAGAATAAATAAAATAAATTTCCAGATCTCAAGTTGGCTTTATCCTCCAGGGTAGTGTGCTTATTTCTATGAAGTGAAAATTTCAGGAGCTGTTGTTAGTAACATGTGAGTGGAGACAGTGATAAATCCTGGCATCACCATTTCACATACAGTGATCTGCTGAGAATCACACCCAGCCCCTCAATGGCACTGTCAGTTTGAAATACTGTCTCTGATTCTGGAGTACTGGAAGCTGGCAATAAATAAAATTATGAAATATAATTATTTTGATTTGTAGCTTTTGTTTACTTGTTTTGTTTGAGACAGGGTCTCAATAGATAGCTCTGGCTGGGCAGGCATGGCATATATAGGCCAGGCTGGCCTAGAACTGGTGGAGATCTTCCTGCCTCTGCCTCCAAGGACGAAATGTGTGTGCCACTATGCCTGGCTGGATTCATAACTGTTAATGCAGCACAATGAAGACAGCTTATAGAAATAGGTTGATTTTGGGACTGGAGAGATAGCCTAGCGGTTAAGAGCACCGACGCTCTTGCAGAGGACCCGGGTTCGATCCCCAGCACCCACATGGTGGCTAAGAACCATCTGTAACTCCAATTCCAGGATAACTCCAGTTCCAGGGGAATCCAAGACCCTCTTCTGACCTCCGCGGCATTGCATGACACGGGTGCACAGACCTGCATGCAGACAGTACATTCATACACATACAAAGATAAATAATAATAAAAAAAATTAAAAAAAAACGAAATAGGTTGATTTTAACTTCCAATATGGACTGAAGACTCATGTCTCTCCAAGAATCTTCCAAATCTTCAGTGTTAGATAGGGACTGCTGAGACATCCAGCCTGTGGACTGAGCAACTACTGGAGTTTCAGCCTCTTCAGAGTATAGATTGCCATTGTTGGACTACCCAGGCTGTATCCCTGAGACCAATACAGGAAAACCAAGACAGGACACAGGTGCTTACTGTACCTCATTTGATGATCATGGGAAGGAGTCTGGAGCACAAGGGCTGGTCTGATTTTTGTTTGGGCTTGCCAAGGAGGAGCCTTCAAACAATTCCTTAAGGGAAACATGACACTTTCAGCCTAATAGAGAAAAAAAAAAGAAATCATAAGCTGAAGATGCTAAAACCTATGATGTCATAATCTTGATATATGCATATTTTGGAGTGATGAAAATTTGAAAGAACAAAAAAAAAAAATGAAAAAGACTGAGCCAAAGAACTGACTGAAAAGATGAACTTGTGCCTGAAACAGTAAATTTCTCCATCGAAAATTTTAAAAAAGAGTCTGAGAAAAAGATGAAAAACATGTTAGGCAAAATGCATGAGCTCTGGTGGGGTGGGAGTGGGGAGGACAAGGGCACGGGTCTAAATTTGATTGGAAATTTTGTATGAAATGCACAAAACTTCAATAAAATTGGTTTTGGAAAAAAAAGGCACTGATACCAAAGGCACATCAGAAGAGTCTGACTGCAAGTACTGCACTGTAAATAAAATTACTATTTCTGCTTTGTGAAAGAGGGACTATAGTTCTGAACAGAGAGCTTTCAAAAGAAGAAATAAAAATGACTAAGAAACACCTTTAAAAAAAAGAAATCAGTTGATTTAATCAATGCATTTCAAACTAAATTTAAATTTAAATTCATATCACTATCTTAAAATTTCATTTTAGAATTTTATTTTAAAATTCTATATTTCATCTGTTGTTATAGGCTATGTTGCTAATGTAAAACCTTTATGTTCATTAAGTGTATGCATTTGTCTTTTGTACCATCCCTGCATTTGAAGAGTTGTGTGGGATTGTTTTACATTCCCCTTCCTTTTAAATGATTTTCACCCTGAGCTGCTTAGACATGTGATGAAGGGGTATTCTGGGGTCCTGTTTCCTTTCTCCCTACTTTAGTGGGATTTAAAAGCCAAAGTTTTGCTGAATGGCATCTCAGATGTTTAAAAATCTGCTTGCTCCAGTAGTAGTGGTGATTAACCTGTATATCAGACTGCCTGGGCCACTGAGCCTGCATACAGAGTCAATTCTGGATGATTCCATGACCTATGATAGTGTTTTATGAAGAGATTAACTTTGGAATGTTGCACTTGGAGTAGATCTACTTCTAGGATATGGTGAGCCTTTTCCCTCAGTGGAAGCCATTTCCTTCTGTGTGCATGTGGTGTACATATTTGTCCGTGTGTGTGTGTGTGTGTGTGTGTGTGTGTATTCATGAATGCCTATATGTGAAGACCAGAGTTTGGTGTCAAGTGTTTTTCTTAGTCGCTCTTCACATCATACTCTTTCACTGACCTTAAAGCATGGTGGCTCACACCTTTACTCCCAGCATTCAGGAAACAGAGTCACACGAATTTCTGTAAGATAGAGGCTAGCCTAGTCTATATCTCCAGTTTCAGGCCAGCTGGGGGTACAGGGAGGTGAGGGTGACTAATGCCTAAAAAAAAAAAAAAACTTTCTGGGACCATTTGACCCTGAAGGCTATATTATCTTTCTAGGCCTTAGTTTTTTATTCTGTGATATATGGATGATGACATTACTTTCCTCACAAAATCACTGAGGTAATTAAATGAATCAACGTAAGTGTTTAAAACAGTATGTGCCAGAGAAAGCAGTGGATGAACATAGTTTATAACTAGATTGTGGTATAAATGCTGGACATTGAATTGCCAATGAATTGACATTTTGAAGAGAGTCTGCTCAGATATATTCAAGCCAAGGTGAAGTCATACCTATTTAGTGTGAGCCCTGCATACTATATTGGTGTCCTTATAAGGACAGACATTTTACACACAGAGGAAGGCATGTGAGGACAGAGGCAGTGACTGGAGTGGCTGCTGCCAGGAGTTGGTGAGTGGCCGGGATCTCAGGTCAGAGGTGAGGAGCAGGCAAGGAAGATGCCAGGATCTAGATAAAGATTCTTCTCTTCTCTGTGCAACCTCAGACACATAATTTCACCATTCTTTGTTTCAGACTTTCCAAACTTTAAAAGATAAGTGTTTATTATTTGCAAAAATTCCTTAGAACATCACCTGACACATTGTGGGAGATCCAGCTTGAATTGCAGGCTGGATTTCCAACTAGTACAACATGGCCAAGAGTCTGGCTCCGCCCCAGGGAGGAGCAAGCACCTTTGCCTAGGTGCGCGGTGCTGGGTGGAGCAAGGTGTGCGGTGGCACGGAGTTGGGGGGCTCATGATTGGTCCTGGGAACTGACGTCATTTGGTTTATAAAAATCAAGCTGTGGCAACCAGTAAATCAAATTCCAATTAACGTCATCGCGGAGTTCCTGGCCGATATTTTTATTAATTATTGCGCGCTTACAGGCTAAGCTAGGCCTGAGTTTTGTTTGGGTGGCCAGTGGGCTGGAAAAAGTTTCCCTTTGCAGACCACCAACCTGGGTAGCTGGTATTGTGAGTAAAATTCCTGTCCTGGCTCTGGGCAGGTGGGAAGTCACAGCCAAGAGTGGAACACGTGTCTTGTGGGTCCAGGCTAAGAGCCTAAATTGGAGTTACCACTTAGGCTGGCTGTGGGAAGCAGCCTGCTGGTCTCTGCGCTGAGGGGCCATCTCCCCACAGCAACTGCGGGCAGGTGCTGTGTCCCCATCCTTCTTAGCAGGGCCATGTGGTCCCTGCTTGGAATACAAAGAGAAACTTCCTACAACACATATTGATGTTATTAACATTAATGTCATTAATGTTATTAACATTATCAACCATAAATAATAAATTTGGCTTCATCAATTTTACACGGGTGTGTTATTTCAAGAGAAATCAATTAAGTGTCAGACATAATATGTTTCACTTCTTTCAGTTAAAATTATTTAGAATTCTTATTTACTTTGAAACAGCTGTAACCACCTTGATGCATCCAGTAGGGAGGAATTCGGCTTCTTGCCTCTGCTTGAGGACCCAGGCTCCCAAAATGGGACAGATGGTTCCCAGGCGAAGGTGACTAATGGGTGGCTGGAATTGGGTGTGTGACTGTCATCCCTCACACCTTTCTGAGATTCCACAGAGTTTGCAGGTAGGAAGTGAGAGTTGCACAGTTTGTGGGTGTGTAAATGGCAGTGTAACTTGCACTTATGTGAGTCTCCTGGTGGTAATGACACATCCAGAGGTGAGCGCTGCAGTCAAGCTTGACACCTACTTCATTTTGAGTCACAAGCACTTTCTGTTTATCCTTCAGTACTTTTTACTCATTCTAGGTAGAAAATTTCTGCCACAGACTTCTATATGAAATTGATAACAACCAAATTTCATCTAGAATCACGTTTTCCTATTTGTCTCAGTTTTCCCCCTGAGTACAAAAATTAGACCTGTATCTTTTAATTTCTATTCTTCAAAATAAATGGGTGGTTTGCCTTTCAAATGACCTTGATGGTGATTTTTGGCTTGGACTTGGAATGGATTGGACTTGGAGATACGTAGTTAAGTGTTGTCAGAATGAAATCTTAGCAGCTTCTATGTGTTTGAAATAGCCGAGAAAAGACAAAAATGGATCATCAACCCAGAATAAACAAAATAAAACCACTGCTTGGGACCATGGAAATGCCTGGGTAGTTAGAGTTTGCTACAGGAGCGGGAGGAGGTGGGTTCAAAACTGTGAGCCCCTGTAAAAGACTGGTGCAGCCATGTGGACCTGTAACCCCAGCTCTGGGGACAAGCCAGGCAGACCCCTGTCTCAAAAATCAAGGTGGGTAGTCACCGAGGAAGACACCAGTTATTCACCTCTGACATCCATATGCATGCACACATGAACACACACACACACACACACACACACACACACACAAAAATAAATAATAAGAGAGAGGGGGGATTCATTGTATGTTATCTAGTATTTCAGATTTTTTTGTGTGTGTTTTGAGACAGGGTCTCTCTGCAGCCCCAGCTGGCCTGGAACTTACTCTGTAGACCAGGCTGGCCTTGAACTCACAGAGATACACCTGCCTCTGCCTCCTGAGTGCTGGGATCAAAGGCATGTGCCACCACGCCCTGCTTATCTAATATTTTAATAAGAGTGTTCATAAAGTGTCTGACTTTATAGGTATATCAAATGAAACACACACGTCTAAACAGATTAACATCCACAGATGACTTTAAAAATGCAACATTTGTCTTTCTGGGATTGGGTTACCTCACTCAGAATGATGGTTTCCGTCTCCATTTTGTTTTACTAATGGCTCAAAAATATTCCATTGTGTTAGTGTACCCCATTTTCATTATCTGTTCACCAGGTGGTTTCTGTTTCCTGGATATTCTGAATAGAACAGCAATGAACTTGGGATGAGCAGGTATCTCTGAAGTAAATGTGAATAGAATCCTTAGGGTATTTGCACAAGAGTGGCCCAGATGAGCATGTGATACACTTATTTCTAGCTTTTAAAGCAACTTCCACATTGATTTCCACAGTGGTTGTACAGGTTGGACTCCCAGCAGTGAAAGTGAATAAATGTTTCACTTTCCCCTCAACCATTATTGTTTTATGGGGTTTTTTTTTGTTTGTTTGTTTGTTTTTATTTTGGCTATTTTGGCTGGGGCGAGATGAAATCTCAAAGTAATTTTAATTTGCATTTCCATGATGTCTAATGGTATTGAAGATATAAAATTTTTTCAGCTATTTGCATTTCATCTTTTGAGAACTCCATGTTTCCTTCCATGGGCCATGCTTAATTGGATTGTTTTCTTTTTTTTAATTATTTTTTAATTTTTATTTATTTTTGTATGAATGTACTGCCTGCATGTAGGATTGTGCACCCGTGTCGTGCAATGCCGCGGAGGTCAGAAGAGGGTCTCAGATTCCCCTGGAACTGGAGTTCTCCTGGAATTGGAGTTACAGACGGTTCTTAGCCGCCATGTGGGTGCTGGGGTTCGAACCTGGGTCCTCTGCAAGAGCAGTCGGTGCTCTTAACCGCTAGGCTATCTCTCCAGCCCCCGGGTTGTTTTCTTGATGTTTAGTTTTTTAATTCTTTATATGTTCTAAACACTAACAATCTGTCAGATAGGGAGGGAGATTTCGAGGGACAAAAGACAGAATGCAGTGGTATGAATAAAGAGGAATGAGGGAACAGGAGGAGTCAAATAGTGTACAGGTGTGGGAGGGCAGAGTAGATGGGGGATGGGGCAGAATTAGCACTAAAGACATGTCAAGAAAGTCATATGGAAAGCTAGTACTACAGAAGACTCTTTTTGCTATGTGTATGCATGTTTTTTTTTTTTTTTTTATGTATGTAAGTGAACCTGGGTATGCAATACTCACAGAGATCAGGAGGGGGACTTTGATCCCCTGGAACTGGACATATGGATGATCATTATCTGTCATGTGGGTTTGGGGAACCAAACCTGGGCCCTCTGTAAGAGTAGCCAGTAACTGCTGAGCTGTCTCTCTAGCCCTAAATGTTCCTTAAATTATATACCTATACATACGTAAAAAGAGTTTAAATGCAGTTACCTTTTAAGAGGGTGACATTGCCCCTACTAGATGTTACAGGGTGAGTAATAAAAGACCAGAGCTAGGAATGGCTTTTGAAGTTGTTGGCCAGTGAGATCTCACAGACCCCCCAAACATTACAGTGTGCTTGGTCACCCTCCTGAACATGACAAGGGAAGGAAATTATGACAATATTTTATATAGAATTCTCAAAGCACTAATAAAATTACTTAAAATAGATAATGAAGATGTACTATATGCACACAATGGGGTTATATTCATCTGAAAAGAAAGACAAAATAATGACATTTGCAATGAATGGACTGGATTTCTAACTGTATGTTCTAACTGTACTTAATCACATATAACTTTAGCTCTAACTCCTCATTGAAGATGCTTCTTTTTGCTGCAGATGTAGACTATTGCAAAGGTTCACAACTGGTCACAGAAAATAAATGATGAGAGCACATCTACCCCCACTGACATATCTAAATATAACCCCTACACCTGAGTCACAGGGAACATAGAGGAAGAGGGATAGAAAGACTGTAGGAGTTAGAGGGCCAGGACTCCTGCTGCTGGGTAGTGTCTTCTTGACACATCAGGGAAGTTGTAGTCATGAACTTTCAACAATACGTTTACTTAAATCAGATCTACATAAATGACACCACCAGTAGACACACCAATGTGGATGGGGGAGCTGTTACAAAGAACCACCTCTAGATGAAGAGCTACAGGCAATTAATAGCTTCCGAAAGACAGGGAATCAGTTTGCTCAAAGGACAAGCTTCTTGATGAGTTATCCAGTCCCAGGTGGTCAGGCATAATGCACACAAGTACACATGCACACCACTAAATAGACTCAGTATGTCATATAGATGTAAATACCATCAAGGAAGAGGTCAGGGATTGCAAGAGAATGTGTGTGGGGCTGAACGTGGGAGAGATGGAGAGGAAAGCAGAGGCATGGAAATGATATAACACAGTTCTTATGTATAAAATTCTCAGAAAATTAAAAAATAAACATATTTGGAAAATGATATTTAAATGTTAAAATACATTTTAAAACATTTTCCAGGGATTAACCTAATAAAAGCATGTGGGGAATACAGCTTTAAGAAAAATGTGGATTATATACCTCACAGCAGTCCAGAAGTGTAGACAAAGGTAGCAGTTCACATCCACAAGTGTACAGTGGTGCAGGTATGCTAGAATGAAATTCTTCCAGCCTCTTCTGATATTCCAGGCTTCCTTCCGCTGGGTCTAAAGCACAGCAGTTGCCATGGGGGTGGGGGTGGGGGGAGAAGACACTTTGCTCTTTTAAGTAAGAAAACAGAGATGCAGTAATTTCTGGTAGTGTTAAATTTTTTCTTGAAATATACTCTCTTTTGCTTTTGCTTTCAGTTCAGAAACAGTAGTTTAGGGACAAGAGCAACACGAGAATGGGACAGGAAACACCCTGACCTTAATCAGTATACCAGGAGACTGGAGGGGGCCCGCAAGGGCGAATTCTGCGAATTGAGTGAAGGGATTACCCAGGACACCACAAAGCATTCCACAGGCCTAAATTTCCTGAGGAAAATGATTCCACTGCATGTTGAACCACTTAATGCAACTTAATGAAAATAAGCAGATCTACATACCGAAAAGCTCATGTGTGTTACAGCTTGGAGTTTTCTCCAGTAACATGGTAACTCCCTGTAGGTTTCATAGACTTTGCCTCAAACAGCCAGCCAGATGCATAGGATACTAGTGGAAAAAGAAGCCTTTGGTTGGTGAGGTGTGTGCCTGGATTAAGTTGATCAAACTGAGGTTATTTATTTCTATGACGTAGTCTTTGGTCACCTGACAAATTTGTTATTTCTTTTTTCTTTTACACTGTATCTTAAGTATATGAATGGAATAACAGGTAAGTCCACGAAAAAAATGGACACTTTTTCCATGCAAATGCTGTTTTTTTTACGTAACTAATCAAAATAGGTGTGTGAGTAACATTTGCATGCACTCACTCTCTAAAGTGTGTAACCATCTCAAGGAGTGGGCACTTCCGACTCCAGAGGACCACGTGGGAATTGATAGTGATGGAGGAGCCAGATTCTTGAGTTTATTGAGCAGACAGTACAGTATTTCACCCCATGGGTCTCTTGGACCCACCACAGAAGCCCCGCCCACAAAAACACTCACAGGCTGATCACACCTAGAGCTGGGTGCAAAACCTTTTACTCAAACTGGCCAGATGGTAAACATTTCAGGATTTTAGGATATATCTCCCCCCACCCCAAACACACACCTGTTGCCACAACTAAGCTCCCCAGTCCACCATTGTGGGCAGAAAGCACCCATGGATACATGCAAACAAATGGAAACAGATGAGTTCTAAAAATGCTTTGTTGAAATTTGTCCCATGGGTCTCCTATTTAACCATCACAATTTTGTTCAGAAAATGTAGAGTTTGGTGTGAATTTATGTTTCTTTCAGTTATGTTTCCTTCCCTCCCTCCCTCTTTCCCTCTGTCCTTTCTCTCCCTTCCTTCCCCCTCTCTTTCAACATTTAAGATGTTGACATAATCACATTAAATGGTTTCTCACGATTCTCCTCCCGGATTCTCATTACTCCCTTCCACAATGTTCCCTGAGCCTTGAGTGAAAGAAATTTGTGTGCATGATTCATCCACAGCTGAGGACCATGGTCATCCATACTCAATATTTTTCACCAGTTATGTATTTCTGCATTAATAACTGCTGACTGCAGAAAGAAGTAAGTCTGACTAAAGCTGGGAACTTCACAAATCTATGGGCACAAAGATGAATAATTATGCATGAAACCTCTCCCTGTGGAGCAGGCCTCATATCCAATTTGAAAGCAGTATGTTACCCTAGAGCCACCATGTCCCTGTTGACCAGAGGGAATGTCTTTCCAGGAAGGTCAGTACTGTATCCTGCAGAGTCAGTGTTGTGTGGAATACTGATGTCTTTTCCCACCCACAACCCACGTAGTGCCCTCGTCCCACAAAAGCTCAGCAGCCAGACAAATTTCGAGGGTCAGTCAAGGTTGATTTTTCTATGACCTATATTCAAAATGAATGGTGTCTTTAGAAACAAGGAGCTGCCCTCGGGGTATAGTAGGCATCAGGAGCAATGCCAATAGCATCTACAGGTTGGGGAACCACGGGGACCTCCCCGACAATTCATAAGGAAGAGTCCTGTGCCTAGCACTAAGATGACCGTTCATGTAGAGAACTTTTGTCCAGACTCCTTTTTTAAAAAATACATTTTTGAAATTAAGTTAGAAAATTATGGATTTCCACAAGGTTTTCTCAGAGACCCTTCCTTTGGTGAACCCACCCCCACCCCCTGCCCTGCCTGCCCCTTTGCCACCATCTTCATTTAAATCTTGAATCCAGATGTCCCCTTCCCCCCACAGTTCTTCTTGTCACCTGTGTTCTACTACACATTCTAATTATGCTTTTTACTTAGATTGCAAGATTATAGGTTCCCACGTATCTTCTTTATTTACCCTTCAATTTGGTAAGCATTTCTTACCCCTCATTCCTCCCGCCCCCACCCCTTCATGTTTGAACTTTTCCACTCCCAGCATCTTCCCTCTCTGTTTCATTTTAAATGTTTTGCACTCATCCCTTTTCAAATGAGTCTGCACCCAATGGCCTAATTCCAACTACATGGCTTTCATATATACTCAAAATTAAGCATATAAAACAAAATAATCAAACTAGGAATCCCCACTGGAGAAAGAGCAAGTGGTGTTTGTCCTTCTGAGCCTGGTATCCATCATAAAATATAACTTTTTCCAATTCCATCATTTTTTAAGATTAAAATATATTTTATTGAATTTTTGTAATTTTCATACTATACAATTTGATGATTTTTAGATCCCCGCCCTTATATACCTCTCCTCTTACTGCCTTCTGCCAATTTAAAGAACTCTAATGTTTATCTAATAAGGCCAATTGAGTCTAATTTGTGTCTCCAAATGTTCCTCAATGTGGGTCCATCTAGTGGAGTCCCATCTTTGAAAGCGACTCTCTTTCCTCCTAGCAGTAGTCATTGTTTGCTGAAAGTTCCTTGGGTAGGGTTCAGCTTTCTTATCCACTTCCTCAGGTCTGTGCCAGGATTTTGTGAGGTTTGAGCTTACATGGGACTTGTGCATGCTGTCACCATCGCTGTGAGTTCATATCAGCAATGGACCAGCTGCCTGGGCAACTCTGTTTCCTTATGGTCACTCACCACCTCTGGCCCTTACAATCTTTCTGCCTTCCACTTCCTCAAAGCCCTGACCGCTGAGAGGCACAAGTTTGATATGGATGTCCTACCTACGTTTAAATGCTTCACACTCCTTGTTCTCTGCACATTGGCTACTTGTGAGTTTCTGTGTTAGTCACCATCTGCTGCTTAAGGAAGCTCATATGAGAGTTGAGAGGTGTACTAGTCTATGAGTGTAGCAGAGTCACTGGGAGGCAGTCTAACAGTATAACTATTTAGTAGAAAACAAGTATTAGGGTCTCCCATTTTTGTCCAGTCTAGTCTCAGTTTCCTAGACCTATATCAGTGTCAGATATGGGCTCCATCATATAAAGTAGCCTTAAATCCAAGTAGAAAGTGGTGGTTACTTCCATAGTATTTGTGCCACTTTTGCACTGGTGGGCTTACCTCACCAGGCCTGTTGCAGTTGCAATTCACAGGATTCACATATGTGTACGGCAGATGATTAGTTTTTTTCTTTTGTAGGTATTCATAACACCTTCTAGTACTATGCAAGCTAGCCAGTAGCAATGTGGCTTTGAAGTCGGCACCAGCTTGAATTCTCCTTGTTTATTCTATAGCTCATGTCTTCAGCAATAGCAACTGTTTAAATGTTTATTTATTTATTTATTTATTTATTTATTTTGTATGTGTACGAATGTACTGTCTGCATGCAGGTTTGTGCACCCATATCGTGCAATGCTGAGGAGGTCAGAAGAGGCTGTTGGATTCCCCCTGGAACTGGAGTCAAAGACGGTTCTCAGCTGCCATGTGGGTGCTGGAGATCGAACCCAGGTCCTCTGCAAGAGCAGTCGGCGCTCTTAACCACTAGGCCATCTCTCCAGCCCAGCAATAGCATCTTATGGTGAAGTAGTGGTGGAGAGCCAAGAGGGGGGACAATGAGATCATTGGTCAACAGCTTCAAGAGAAAAAGTCCATCCTTGGCATTGGGGGTTTATTTTATTAGTCTACAGTGTTTGGTAGAAGCAACACCACCCCCCGTATTTTTAAATAATTCGATAATTTTAATATTTTGATAATTAAAAATTAAAATTAATCATTTAAATAATTTAAAATAATAATTTAAAAATTAAAAAATATTTTAATAATTAAAATATATTAAGAAGCTTCTATCGTGATGTTTCCATAATGCTTTTTCTAAAGCCTTTTAATGTTGATTAGCCCTCCCCAAACTCCCTCCTCTGCACTTCCCTCCTACTTCCCACCAATTTAACCCTTCCTACCTTATTATTCCCTTTTCACACTTTATATAGTACATTCTACCATGCCTCCTAGAAAACCTCTTTCTTCTCCATGGCCATTTATTAGTTTAATGGCCTCTGGATTTTCAAATTGAAGTATATATATCTAGGACCCAACAATCTTGGGTTCCCCAACTGACAGGCAAGATCATTCTGCCCAGTAGGTCCATGGAGACCTGGTTGATGACCAGAAGGTACATCTTGGAAAGCCCATGTGTGCACATATGTATGTGTGTGTGCGTGTGTGTCCCTTTATTCATAGGAGATATAGACAACCACAGACAACACATGTGTGTGTGTCCCTTTATTCGTAGGAGGTATAGACAACCACAGACAACATCAATTTATAGGAGGTATAGACAACCACAGACAACATGTATGTGTGTGTGTGTCCCTTTATTCAAAGGAGGTATAGACAACCACAGATGACATATGTGTGTGTGACCCTTTATTCATAGGAGGTATAGACAACCACAGACAACATCCCTTTATTCATAGGAGGTATAGACAATCACAGACAACATCCCCCTTTATTCATAGGAGATACAGATAACCACAGACAACATCCTTTTATTCATAGGAGGTATAGACAACCACAGACAACATCCGCCTTTATTCATAGGAGGTACAGACAACCACAAACAACATCCCTTTATTCATAGGAGGTATAGACAACCACAGACAACATCCCCCTTTATTCATAAGAGGTATAGACAACCACAGACAACATCCCTCTTTATTCATAAGAGGTACAGACAACCACAGACAACATCCCTTTATTCATAGGAGGTATAGACAACCACAGACAACATCCCCCTTTATTCATAAGAGGTATAGACAACCACAGACAACATCCCTCTTTATTCATAAGAGGTACAGACAACCACAGACAACATCCCTTTATTCATAGGAGGTATAGACAACCACAGACAACATCCCCCTTTATTCATAGGAGGTACAGACAACCACAGACAACATCCCTTTCCTTCATGGCCCTTTTCTCCAGAAACCCTTTCTTCTGTTCAGTGATCCTTGTACTCTTCTTTCCCTTCCCCATGCAGGCAACTCTTTATGGTAATTCTCAGTCAGGCTCTTCCAGAGCAATCCCATGTCAGCCCTCTCAGCTGCAGGCCTCATGCTTCAGCAGTATGAATAACACACCATCACCAGTTCTTTGTCCCAACTGGCCTTGTGTGAGTCTTTGCACCCATAGCTCCTTTTTACATGGGTCTGTTACTGTCTTCAAGCCCTCAGTAGGGTATAGGAGAGAGTGTTTTTATCTAGAGAGCTTCAGAGTTAGCTGCCTGCCTGTATTCTGAATCTTCTATAACCGTAATGTGTCTTGGTTAGAGGAATCAACAGAAAGATGCCTTCTATGTAAAAACCACATGTGAAAACGGACTTAGTTTCTTTTCCAGTTGCTGTGATAAAAACACTCTGACAAAAGCAACAGAAAGGGGAAATGGCTTATGTGGCTGCAGTTGCAGGTTGTGTCCATCACTGTGGTGAAGTTAAAGGAGCAGGAAGTTAAAGTGGCTATCCATACTACAGGCACTGTAGATATGACATATCCACAAAGTGGACAGAATCTGTACTGATGACTTTTACTTAACCTTACACCAGAAAGCTTCTACAAACAAGCTCACTGAACCATTTACTATTATGACCTGGGCGCCTAACATTGATCCCTTGGAATCTCAATTTGCCCTCCAACCCAGATAATGAATGAATGTGGGTATGCTTGAGAATTAGCAAATCAAAATGCTGATCACCATGTATGCATATTTGTACCCTTCTTGGAAACAATGAAAACTGAGACTCATGCTGTGCTTGACATTGTGGTGCAGGAGAGATGAAAGGCAAGAGTGAATGATAAGAGGGAATCCAAGCTTGTGGAGTTCCCAAATTGATGCTGGAGAAACATTTTGAATAACAGTGTGGGAGAAGCCATCTCAGGAGACATATGGAGGAGTGGGTGCCTCCTCCTCCTCTTTAAAACTACATTCCGAGTCCAGGTGTTTTTCAGGTAAAACTGTATATTGCCATAGTAATGCCATGATCCTCTTAAGACTAGAGCCCGCAGTGCTCAGTTTCTCCATTTTATGCAGTCTTGGATCCCGGGTAGGAAATGGTGCCACATCTAGTGGCTGGATTTCCCACCTCACTAACAAACTGACTGAGAGAATCCTTTAATGAGGCTGTCTTCCCAAGTGAGTCTAGATTGTGTTAAGTTGACAATTAACACTAACCAGCACACAGTGAACATGTCGACAGTGCTTTTATGACCAAAGATGCATTCCCAGTTCGTGCACTGCTCTTCCTGTGCATCGGTGCAAACAGGCTGCTGGAAAGAGGATAAAAGTCGACTTATCACTGCAGCATGTGAATTGTGTTTGTGCCTGCTTAAAAACCTTTCTGCGTAAGCTAGTCGGTTGGGTTTTCTATTGGTTCTGTAGGGACTCCACAATTTCTTCTTATCAGTCTCTCTTGCTAAGATAGATAGATCTTAGTTCCGTCCAAGATCCAGTTCAGTCCAAGTGAGAAATAATGCTTAGTGTTGCTGATCATGTGCTAACTTTGGTAGACTGTTGCCAAGCAGAAAACATGTATATCATGTCTCTGAAGAAAAGAAAACAGTAGCTCAAGTACTACTGTAAATTTCTGATTTTAATTTATTTTTAGTAAAAGCAAGAATCCATACTGGTATTTCATGTGACTATTTTAATTTTTAAGTGTGAGCTATAGGCTTATAACCTTGCTGTTTATCCTTCCACAGCACTTTTTGTAAATAAGGGAAAACCACAGATTTTTAAACTTTACTATTTGTTGCTAAAAATAACATTAGATTTTGCATACTAGAATGAAAGCTAATTGTGTATACTATAAAGTTTGAATAAATTATGAAAATTATTGTCTGATTTTTAACACGAAGAGCTCTGTGGAGCTGTGGGCATGTGTGCCTGAGTGGAGGCACCAAAGAAAATTAACTGTGCTTCCCTGGCTGCGTTGTAGAAAGCATGTTGAATAAGAACTCCCAGCAATTATGTGTGGTGCATGAAAACACAGAACCACAACATCCCTTCCCATAGGACATGTCCACATCTGCTCATCCATGGAAGTCAAGCTGAAGTATGCAGCTCTGCCATTAATTCTAATCTTAGTCTTTGATAAACTAAATAATGTGTTAATTATTATGGAAACATTTGTATTAAAGCTTCTTTACTGGGCAAAAGTAATTCTGGATTATATCAATTAATCTGTGCCACAAATAATTTCTGTGTTCTCTGAGGTTTAATTCATTTTACTCATAACTACTTTAAAAGAAGTTTTCTGTCTTAATAACAAAACAGCTCTAAACTTGTAGAAAGAAGAATAAAACAAAATGTCTGTAGTGTTAGGTTATAAAAAAGGGCTGTGTAGCCCTAGCCCCCGGATAAAAAAGCACATGAAGCTTAAGTCACGCCAGGAACAAGATTTACTTCCATGTGGAATTACCAGCAAGGGCCACTTGCAAGGGCCACCTGCAGACATGTGGTGGAACGGGACAGCATGGCAGAGAGAGAGAGAGAGATGGCACCTGGGGCCCACCCACTTATAGCCAGGGGGAGGGACCTCAGGTACAGAGGAAGTGGTCAGAAGATTGACAGCCTCTGGAGGAAGTGGGCATCTGTGTCCCTTGGGATTCCGGGAAGCCCAGACCTAACATGTACATCTATCACTTATTTTATTTTATTTTATTTTTTATTTTTTTTGGTCTTTTTGAGACAGGGTCTCCCTTTAGCCCCAGCTGTTCTAGAACTCATTATGTAGACCAGGATGGCCTTGATCTCACAGAGGTCTGCCTGCCTCTGCCTCCTGAGTGCTGGGATTAAAGGTGTGCACCACCATGCATGGCTAAATATCAATATTTTTACAGTATTCATGGGGTTTGGATATATTTTCCTCATTTCCCAAAGTGTTAGATGACAGTGAGGTTTACTTCTAAGTAATATGGGTGACACCATATTTCTTTTATTTTTCTACTCAAGTTGTTCTGGAATTAAAACTTAGAATTGTAAATTTGTTTCTTTGAGTTATTTTTCTGAGACATTCCAATCTTTTGTACTATGTACCAATGAAAGTGTGACTATCAGGGGGCTGGAGAAATGGCTCAGCAGTTAAGAGCACCCACTGTTCTTTCAGAGGTCCCGGGTTTGATTCTCAGCACCCACATGGTGGCTGAGAACCATCTTTAACTCCAGTTCCAGGGGAATCCGACGCCCTCTTCTGACCTCCACTGACATTGCACAACACGGGTGCACTAACCTACATGCAGACAGTACACTCATACACATAAAAAATAATAAATTATAAAAAAAGAAAGTGTGGCTATCATTTTGTAATATCCTCTTCACAACACAGGCAGGGGCTGACTGGATAAAGACAGAGCAGCCGACTTGATGATGAAGATGTGGAACGTGTTTAGTCATTCTTCTAAAGAAGTCATCTTGACTTCTTAAATGATTAATGCTGCTAGTTTGGTTTGTTTGGTGTTATGCTTCCTGATTTTTCTTTACCTCATATGTATACATTGAATATTCCTCAGTCAGAGGCTCCGTCATGAACACACTAACTGTGGCTGTAAAGGATAGAATCAAGAGAAAGCAAGGCAGCCTTCCTTTCTTCCCACCGCTTGCGTTCCTATGTAGCACTCATCCTGCACAGGATTCTGTTTACTGAAAGTAATGGCTGTACCACAAAATGAAGCAGTGTATGTGCCAACAGTTACCCTAGTGTTCAGTTTCTTCAAAGTTCAGCTTTCTAACCAAGCTAGAGGGAAAAACGTGATCCTTCTGGGCATGGGATTTTGGCAGCATTTGATGATGGAACTGGTGGCTGTGACGCTGGAAGGTTCCTGAACATGAAATAGCATCACAGCCCAGTGCCAATCTGTGCCAAACTCTGGTCTTCATAATTATTTATGAGCTTTCTCTGCCATCTCATTAGAATTTAATTCAAAGACAACAGGTGCAAGCAGCGATCCTGCAGGCAAGGCCAACTCATGTGGGCGTATTCCAAGTTTCATATTTAGATCAATCTGTGCAGGACAGCTTCTGACACCCACTTGGTTCCATTTTAACTTCTAAGTGTCAGTCACTAGCATCTAGGAAACTAGTCTGCTATCAAAACCAGGCACCAGGGGCTAGAGAGTTGGCTCTCCAGTTACAAACACTCACTGAGTGCTCTCGCTGAGGACCTGGGCTCAATCCTCAGCACCCACAAAGTAGCTAACAACTATCTGTAACTACATTTCCAGGGATCAATGTCCTCTTCTGACCTCCTCGTGCACTGCATGACAGGGGTGCACTTACACACATGCAGGCAATACACTCATGCACATAAAAGAAAATAAAAGCAAACACTAAAGGAAATATACAAATAATTAGTTATATTTTGAGGCATACAGTGAGAGGAATAGAGTGGAGTATATCGGGCCATGTTATGGAGACTGCCCCGTGCAGTGTTCAGGAAGGTGGAGTGGGGCTTGCCAGGTGAGCAGTAGTTCCCCAGGCAAGTGGAGCTGAGGAGGGATGGCGTGGGTTGACTCCAGATAAAGATACGAACCCAGATGGATCCTGGGTCCTTGTGAAAGTTGCCCACAAGAGTACATGGATGTGGTGCTGAGGGAAGACGGGAGTCCAGGGATGCAGTGCTAACTTCCTTAGATGGTTTGGTGTAAGAGACAGTGCAGAGGGGCATGGTAAGAGGTCATAAAACAATCAGAAGTAATTAGATCTTAAAAAGTTGGTAAGCTATACTAAAAAATCATCCATGTATCCAGTGCAGTCCACAGATATCCATTTAAGGCATGATCTATTTCTCTCCTCCCCCCCCCGTGTGTGTGTGTGTGTGTGTGTGTGTGTGTGTGTGTGTGTATGATATAAGTGTGCATGGTATAGATATACAACCACGTATACCCAGGTGCATGTACCATACATGCAGAAGCTAGGGGAGGATGTCTGGTGTCCTGATCTTTTACTCTCTAGCCTTTCCCTTGAGACAGATTCTCACACTGAACCAGGATCTAGGCTGGAGACCAGCAAGCCCAAGTTATTCTCCTGCCTGTCCGGACCCCAGCACTGGGGCTGCAGAGATGGGGCTACGAAGATTCTGGGTTTCCTAATTCGGGTCCTTACATTGCACAGGAAGCGCTCGTATGCCACTCCTCCAGCCCCAGGCACTGCTTCATGTGGGAATACAGCAATAAAGAGAAAGAAGCATGCTCATGCTGACCAAGCTGAGTCTGTACACCACTAGGAGGACAAAGATAAACCATACAGTGGATTAGTAAGTGCCCTGGGGTAGGGAAAGCAGGATAAAGAGGACAGGAAGTAACAACACAGGGTAAGATACTGGACAATGTTATCAGAAGGGAGTGCTTCTGCTGGAAAGACTGAAAGGAGGAGAGGGCCTGAGACACACAGACATCTGAGCAAAGAATGTGTCTTTAAGTTGGACTTATAAAACTGGACTCCTTTCTGGAATTTACCTAGCTTGTGAACTTAAATGAAAAAGAAAAAAGCTAAAAAGCTATCTCAATGACCTTTCCCTGAAGTTTGTGATTCCCTTCAATCTTGCACATTATTGGCAATCCTTGGAAGGCATAACAGCACCTGTTGTCTCATTACCAGTTTATAGGTGCTTTGATTTTGTTTCGACAGATGAGTTAATTCACTGATTAATTCTGAGATGGGACTGGGTGTATCCCAGCCTGGCCTCCAGCTTTCTAGTCAACCAAGAGTGACTTTGAACTTCGATTCCGATGCTGCCTCCACCTCCCTCTTGGTGCTGGAAGTAAAGGCACACACAGCCATATACCCAGTTTATGCCATGTGCAGGAACTGGACCCACGGTTTGTGCATAGAAGAAATATAAGAGTACTACCAAAAAAATCTACATCCACAACCCTAGATAATTTTATTTTAGATACCTTAAAATGTCATCAATACTTTGACAATGAATTATTGTTTGTTGCGATGCAGGATTTCATTATTGATCACTATGTTTAAAAGCCTATAACTCTCCATAACATAATCCAGGTGTAATTCTGCAGACTTCCACATATCAAACATGATTTTGAGAAGGGTTCTTCTGCTGTAGTGAAGTTTCAGGGTCTGGGTCTAGTTTATGGGACAGGGTGACACTCTCTATTGTTAGAGGGTCAGGATAATTGCCCATGTATGCTGGTTTGTGTTTGGTGTTCTAGAAGCCTCTTAGGGGTCAGTAAGGAAGCAGGGAGGTCAGGATGCAGTGGTAGGGCTCGCTCCCTCATAGTGGGAAGTCATTGGAACCCCAGAAGTTAGGAAGCCCACCCCAACAAACTCACAGACTTTAAGGACAAAAATAAGAAAAACTAACTAATATTGGGAAATTTTTATTCCATGGAGCTGAACATCTCTCTCCCCGTGAGAGCCATTCCAAAACATTGCTTTCCTCCAGAGCACTTTGCCTGTTAGATTTGATGTCTGGGGTCAGAGCCTCACCCTGCTTATCAGCTCAACATTAAGCTTTTTGAATTAGAGTACCACAAAGAAACAATTTCCTTCTCTGCTTTTGATTACCTCCATGCTGAGCCTTCCAAATTTACTTTAGGTTTATTGTAATAAATGCATTCCCTTCTCTCTTGTCTTAATGTAGTTTACATCTGCAGTACAAAGTGTCAAAGATACGATTTGAAGTTCATGACGTTTATAGCTTGTGTATAAGGAAACCATGCTGATGCATTTTTGGTCTTCTCTGCCATACTGTGCTTCCTAGAGACATCTCCATGCTTCCCTGGGGCTCTCTCAGACCCTTTCCAAATCCAGCTTAGCCTCTGGACCAAGCTTCAGGAGTCGTTCCTGCACTCACCTTGTGGATGGAAAGACAATTTCTTGTGATGTCTGAAAAACACACAGTACAATCACTTGTGTTTCTATTTATAGAAACTGCCATAGTTAGGGCTACAGGTTGTTATCTAGAGTGCAGACATAGAAGGAAGAGGCCCATTTGCCGCAGACTGTTTGCTTGTTCATTTTAGGGATTGAATCTAATTTTTCTTTTTAAACAATGCTACTTATTGATTTTTATGTGGATGTGTGTTATGTGGATGTGCAGATGTGTGTGTTTGTTCAAGATTTTATGTTCACCATATATTCCTATGGGGGTCAGATGAGCATGTCAGATACCCTGGAAATGGAGTTACAGGTAGTTGTAAGCCACAAGTGTGTGGTGGGAACTGAACCTTGGTCCTCTGCAAGAGCAGTGGAGGACCAACTGAAGCAACTCTCTAGCCCCTAATTTTTCTTTTCTTTTTTTTAATCTTTTTGTATAGCCCCAGCTGGCCTGGAACTCACTCTGTAGACCGGTTGGCCTTGAACTCACAGAGATCCACCTCCTTCTGCCTCCCAAGTGCTAGGATTAAAGGCATGTGTCACCGCACCTGGCTTAAAGATGGTTCTTAGCCACCATGTGGGTGCTGGGAATCGAACCCGGGTCCTCTGCAAGAATAGTCAGCACTCTCAACTGCTGAGCCATCTCTCCAGCCACTCCCCAATTTTTCTTTAAATACCGTTTGGTAGACTATTCTCTTGGATTCATAATTCAAGGAATCTATGTTATAATATAGTTATTTTTAATTTTCCACAGTATTTTGGTTATATTGATTTATCACAATTCATTTTATTTTATAATTAATTTTCTTAATTTCTTGGTTTTAGAGAGAGTCTCCAAGTTGCCCCAGCCGGTGCAGAACTTGCTGTGTAGATCAGGCCTCAGTCTCACAGAGATATACCTGTTCTGCCTTCTGAGTGCTGGGATTAAAGGAATGCACTACCACACCCAGCTGTTTTATTTTGTTTATAGAACTGACAATTGAATTCAGTGTCTCACACATGCTAGAAAAGCACTCTACCACTGAACTATACTTGAGTCCTCAATTAGCAAATTGTAATATTATTCTCCATTACTCTTAGCTGATGTTTTCCACTAAAAGGCTTTTTTGTCTTTTCTAAGATTAAGAAATCACTTTGGGATATAAAAAGAAACTGAAAGACTAATTTCAGAAAGAGATACTAGGAAAGTTTCCTCATGACAGCTGAACACTTAAAACATTTTATTATTTTTTTATTTTGTGTATATTAGTGTATTGACTGCATGTATGTGAGTACAGCTTTGTTGTGTGGTGCCCTCAAGGTTCAGAGAGGGTGTAAGAGCCAGAAGAGGTGGATGGCTATAAGAAAGCAGTGTTTTCCAGACAGTAGGGCAGTTACTTATATGAATTCATAGCAGTTGTGACAGCACAAGACCGCTCTAGACAAATTCCCAGCATAAAGATGGGGTAAAGGTGTTCAGAAACCCCAACTGTAGCTGAGAACTCAGCTTATAGCTAGTGGGAGAGGGAAAGTCAGCTTTCTTTAAGGGTAGTGGGTAGGGTGACCAGGGTCCAGGGGACAGACCCACACCTTAGAGTATTTGACAAATTAGGCTCAATAGGCCTTAAAATATAATAGAGAACATGAAATTGGTCAGGTGTTAGCAAGGGAGGAATGCAGATAGGGAGAGAATCCAAATATGAATAAAATGTATTGCACGAAATTCTCAAAACTTCAATAAAAATTTTAAAATACAAAACAAGCAAAAAAAAACAGCAAAAAAGAATTTCCTTGGAACCAGAATTACGGACAGTCGTTAGCCACTGCGTGCCCACTGGAAATCAAACATGGGTCCTCTGTAAGAGCAGCCAGTGCTCTTAACTGCTGAGCCATCTCTCCAGCCTGGCAGCTAAACATTTTGATGGAACTACTGACATCAGTGCACCAGGCTAGGTGACACAGACTTGGCTTTACCAATAACTACTTTTGTTCATTCACTTGTGGAGCTGAGTCTTTTCTATTAATCAGACACTGGAACTGATATTTGGGTGCACATACGTGACCATTTTCAAAGTATAAAGAAACTTCATGGAACTTGCAGCAGAGTACGAACACTAGAAACAAAAATATAAATAGTAAAATGTGACATCTGGATTTAAAACACAAAACTACCAAGCCCAGGATTGTGGTGAAGCAGGTAACTGGAAATCAAGACCATCTCTCTCAGGAGATGTTGTTCGTCCCGACCCCTGAGGAACACACAAGGATAATGAAGGTGAGGGGTAAACAGCGTTTCAGGTAATAATTTGGTGCTGATAAGCATTTGAGAGAGGGCAGTGGACAGGGGAGGGGTCTCTATTGAAAGCTGAAATTGAAGAATTAGGCCAAATCAGATCATGGAGGGCAGGCAGACCACATTATGCACTCTGTTTCTCTGGGAAACGGAAAACAAATTAAGGGATCTATAATATAAAATTGAGGCATGTGGTTTATATGGTGTGGAAGAAAGGTTTGAAAACATTCTACGAAATTGATTTAAGAGACAGAAGAGGAAATACTGGTTATTAGGAAGTGATCCCTTTGGGAGATTTTAGCAATGAGAACTGAAGGAATTGGACCTACTTGGATAACAAAGACTAAGGAGCAGAGCTTGGCAATTGGTAATGAGTAGGATATGAACACCTTACTAAGGGAGGACACTGCAGTGGGAGATGATGTGAGAAATTCAGCTGAGATAAGGATAAGCAAGTGGACTGTAGGACCTCAAAGCTGACTAACTTGGGTTTAAGGAACAAGGAAACAGAACAGAGAGTTGAACGAGGATGGCTGCATAGACAGCGAGCCCAGGAATAGGCCAGAGAAGAGTGTGGAGTGTTTCCCATTCAAAACTGGTGACCTGTGAACCTGTGACATCATGTGCATCTTCTGCCGAGTTTCACTGGCCCAGTCTTTGAGCACAGGGCTGAGGCAGAGGTGTGAACTGGGCTTTGATTTCTTCAAGACATCTGAGCTACGATCCATGTGGCTGCCTGGCTGCACTGTTCCACTGAGATCCTCTGTGTCTGCACCCCATATGGGTGGGGTGGGCTCTTAGGAAAGCTGGTGGTGGAGTTTATCTCATCACACCTTTTTCTGTGAGTGTTTGGATGAGTGCACGTGCAGAGTCCAGAGCACAGCCACCTCGGGTGTCCAGCCTCAAATGCCACCAGCTTTTGTATTTGAGAGAGGGTCTCTCCAGGAACCTGGAGGTCACCGACTTTGCTGATTGGTTTGTCACCTTGACACAACATAGACTTGTCTGAGGAGGAGCCTCACTTGAGGGATGGGCTAACCAGCAGGCAGGAATACATTTCAGTGCTTGCTTTTGATTTTGGATTCAAGGTGACCAGCTTCCCTCAGTTCCCGCTGCCTACTTCCCTGCCACAGTGGACTGTAAATTGGAATTGTTAACCAAATAAATCATTTTGTCCTCTCAGACTTTTGTCCAGGGTGTTTGTCACAGCAACAAAAATGAAATTAGAAGAGGACAGCTGTTGGGCCCTGTGGGTGCTCTCTACCTGTGGGCCTAAGAGAATGCGGCCTACTGTAACCCCCTGAGCCTGACTACAGTGTAGCGACCTGTCTCTAGCCAGTCACTTCCTCATAGGAGTGACTCAGTATAGCCTGACCTGAAAACACCTACAACCATTGTGGCAAGTTACTATTGGCCCAAAGCTATGCCCCCACTCTATGTATCTCTTCTCCTGCCTTCTTTTCTCCACCCCTCCCACCAAGCATATATAAGCAGCTGCCTGATGCAATAAAGTGAGTCCTCACTTCAATGAGCTCCCGGTCTGGTGTGTTCTCTAGCGGACCGTCAACACTCATCATCCTGCTCAGCCTCTTCTCCCCCATCCCTCTTCAGGTGACACCCCACAGTCTGGTGTTTCCACCCAGTTACCTTTGGAAGTTCGCTGATGGGTCAATCGTTCTATGCGTGAGTGTACCTCCAAAAATTATGGAAAAGTCTGCTTCCAAACCTAACCCCACCCTAGAATCCCTCTGAGTTCTACTCAAGAGTAGGGGCTTAAAAAGGAGAGATCCTTCCTGTGGGGGCATTCTTGGCAGTTGGAAATGGGACGGGAGTGGCACCCCCTTGGGCACGCTTGGACCCCGTGGATGCTACGCCGCTCCCCCTTTGGCCTCCAGAAAAGGCCTTGGAATTTCCACCTCGAAGGGAGCTGGACATATTGGGCCCCGGACATATTGGGCTCCCTCTGGGGGCACTCTCAGCCCTGAAGGGTTGCTTCCCTCCTTGGCCTCCAAAAAAAGGCCTCAGAAGTAACTCCAGACAGGGTGCCTGAGCCCTTGTCAACCCCAACCCCTTTATCCTCCCCTTGTAGCATCTCCAAATCAGTGAAGGTATGGACTAAGAATGGATATTCAGAGAAATTGTGAGAGGAGAGCTTCCTCTCCCATGCACTTGCCCTCTAGAGGTCTCGAAATGGTCTCAGAGGCCGCCTTGCAGCCTGGGCTCCAGCCTGTGGCAAAGGTCGCAGAGGCTGGCCGGATGGGCTTGCCCATCAACAAGCTCAAGCTGTTTTTGCTGCAAACCTTCCACAGAGGAACTCATTTGCACCTTTACATAGGCAGGCTTGGGTTATAGAGGCAACTACCCAGGAATTAATCTACCAACATTGGCTTGCATGGAAGCTTGTGAAAAGCCAGCCAGTCTTAATGGGCTTTTAAAAAGTCCTTTTTAAAATTTTTTCTGTAGTGTTAAACAGTGTAACATAGTGCTTAATTCTGCTGAAGTTTCCTTTTGTCTGCTAAACTTCCCCCAAGATCTTTTCTAGAGACCAGTCTTCTTGTAAATTCCAGGCTTGTAGAGCCTGGCTTGGTGGCCCAGGCCTTTAATCCAATGTTTGTTCTGTGTCCTTCTCCTGCTCTGGAAACATTGGATGGCTGGTGGGGGAGGGGCTGGCTTTACAGTATTCTGTGTTTCACTGGGAAGCATAAAGTCTGGGGCACCCTTGCCCGAGGGCAGTGCTTCATCTTTCATTGTGTTTTAAAGGTGCAACTTTGATTCCAATACTCAGGAGCCAGACTGTGGAAATGACCTTTTCTCATTGAGTATAAGATAATAATGTGACTTTCTTCCCTTGGATTGATCTCACAACTTTTTTCCTTTGTACATATATTTGTGTATGCTTGTATGTATGTGTGCATGCACACATATGTGTATGAGTATTTTAACTCCTATAACTTTCTAAACTCCTGTGTTTTATTTTTTTAAATCAGCATACTTTTTTAAAATTATTTTATTTATTTTATGTGTATGAATGTACTGTCTGCATGTAGGTTTGTGCACCCGTGTTGTGCAATGCCACAGAGGTCAGAAGAGGGTGTTGGATTCCCCTGTAACTACAGTTCTCCTGGAATTGGAGTTACAGATGATTCTCGGCTGCCATGTGGGTGCTGGGGATCGAACCCGGGTCCTCTGCAAGAGCAGTAGGCGCTCTTAACTGCTAGGCCATCTCTCTAGCCCCAACTCCTGTATTTTAAAAAGGTCAACTGTAATTCGCTTACAGATTCAACCTATACAAAACTTGGTTTATACCTTTTGGTGTTAACAATCTTCAATTGAATTTATGTAAATGTTAATATGCATTTGTACAATTCTAAAAAGCCCCTCCAACTCGGATGCAGCTCTATTAATTAGTTAAACTTCTCTGGTCATTTGTGTAATTTACTTTTCTTGGTTAAAAAATTACTGATCGTACAAACGCTGTTACAGTTAGCTACTTTATGGGTGTATGGTACCACTATCAACTACACTCCCTCAATGCCTGAGACAAAAAACTAACATGGGTTCTAAGCAATAATCTTATTTTAATTTAGATATAATTTAAAGAATGGTTAAATGTGATTATAAAACATTTAACAACTAAGCAAAGCATCTTTGTTTTTTTTTTTTTTTAATTAGTTTTTTATTGATGCTTTGTGCATTTCATACATTTTTTCCAATTCAGTTCAGGCTTATTTCCTCCCTCCCCCCAACCCCCACCCCATCCCACCCAGATCATGCATTCTGCCATACATTGTTCCTGCATCTTTCTCTCAGTTTTTTTTTTTCATTTTTAGCTATAAGTGATAATCCATGAGTACAAGCATCCTTCATGCAAAACCTATCTGCAGGCTGTTGTGCCCAAACACCTACAGCCCCACCATCCAGTGGGGGGTGACAGGTTGTTTGTTCAATCAAGTTGATCAAATGAGTGTCCAGACTACATTGCTGTAGTTTCACCATTCACCCCAATCGCAGCCCTTACATTCTACCACGCCCCCTCTTCCGCAGGTTGTTCCCTAGGCTTAGAAAAGGGGCACAGGTGGATGAGAGGTAAAACAGTCCACTCTCTCTGGAGCTGTTGACTTGGACTCTGGTCAATTCTGGCTGTTTCCTTTCATGGGCTGACAGTTTGTCCAGGAATAACCTTTCGATCCTACTAATGAAGAACAAGCAATTAGATATATAGGTATTTAAGCAGCACTAATAGTTATGGTAGGTTACTTTAGCATAGACACATGTTTGGATATGTTAATCCATGAATTACAATTTTCCCCCCTGTTAAATATGACAGGGTCTTACTGTGGCTTATAACATCTCCTAACCTGTAGAGGATGTAAGCTTGTGGCATCAGCCATGGGTTATTTCTCCAAGGGGAGAGCCAATAGCCAATTAGATTTGGGATATACAGGCACATGGCTGCCTCTGCTGCACAGTATTTCCAGGCAGGTGAGGTGTAGCTGGTGCTGACGACGACGCAAAGCATCTTTGAAACAGGGTTTTGTGCCAGACCTGGAAAAACCCCCTCCAAGGACTAAAAGGAAAATGATTCTTATAAACCCACTTTATAAGATCTATAGTGATATTTGAAATAAATGTTATACATTTATATAGAGGTATTTCAGTAGAGATTTATACAGAAATACAAATAAATGGATATAAGTTAATGGACTTGATTTCTCTGAGTCACAGTCAGGTAAAAGAAGTTTAAGGAACTTTTTGCTGTTGTCCTAACGCTAGACTCTATACCCGAGCCCTTTAACCTGTTCTCAGATAGCCTTTATGTGGTCAACTTGCTGCCTAACTTGGTATAAGCTCATATTAGGCTGGATTCTAATCCCATATCCCCCCTAATGATCCAGGCTAGGACCCCACTCAAACAAAGAACCAGCCCTATATTCCTTCAACACATTAGAGGGCATCAAAATCTACCAGGATTCCTTTCAAAAGGCAATAAACTGGCTGATCAACTAGCTTCAATGTAATACACTTACAGAGGCAACACAATTCCACCAACTAACCCATGCTAACTGGAGAGGACTTAGGCAAAAATACCCCCACATAGCACTTAAAGACCTTAAAAAAATACTTTGCACCTGCCTTCCAGCCCTTCCTTCAGATTCCCTTCTTCAAACCTTGGGCAGCAATCCCCGAGGTTTCCGGCCTAACCACCTCTGGCAAATAGATGTTACCCACTATGCCCCATTTGGAAAACTTAAACACATTTTTGTATCAGTTGACACTTTCTCACATGCATGCTGGGTGTCAGCACATATGGGAGAAAAGACCAAACATGCCATTAGCCATATGCTCCAATGCTTTGCTACCCTCGGGTTACCCAGTCAAATCAAACAGACAACGGTCCATGCTTCATAAGCAAGCCTTTTGTAAACTTCCTCCAAACATGGAGAATTTCACATTCTACTGGTATTCACTATAATCCTTGGGGACAGGCTATTGTGGAAAGATTTAATCAAACACTCAAGGCTCAATTACAAAACCAAAAGGGGGAGTCCATGCCCCCCACATGATCAACTAAAGAAAGCACTATTCACCCTAAATATTTTAATTCTAAATGGCTGATATTTCATACTTCAAAAACAGTAGTGAATAAAATGCTTTAAATAAAATTATGGCAAACAAGCTTGAAACATGATTCCTATTTAGTACAATTGCTTAAGTTTTTTTTTTTTAAATGCAAACAATTCTTTACCATTTCTTTATTCTAGTGCATCTGCATTAAGGTTTTGAATTATTTGACCCAAGATTTTACAATATTAAAATCTGACTCAGGATTTACAATGTTAAATGAACAGGTCCACAGTCACATTACAACTCTGCCTCAGAGTCAGCATAAATAGAGGTAAAGTTCAACACCTTAAGGAAATGGTAGCAGAGACATATGCTAACAGCTAAGAGTTACATATATAATTTTAATTAAAGGATGTATAATAAACAGTGTGAAGAGACTGGTGCTGATTAACAAAAGGTTTCTTTTCAAAAGAAATTGTAACATCTTTGGAAAATTGTCTGGTTCTTTCTTTAGTTCCCACAAAGTTCATGCAGATATGTTTCTTAAGACAGTCTTAAAGTCCATTGCAGATGAAAATGGAATGTGCATCCAGAACTACAGGTGAAAACATAAGACCTGGGTGCTGATAGAGGTCTTCCTGATTCTGGTCGGTTGTCACACATTTGTGTCCTGGAATAATGGTTCTTTGGCCTCTCCTGGTCCTTGTGTACTGTGAGGATGGCTGTGGCTACCACAGTGCTATTCACCCTAAATATTTTAATATTTTCCAAGGAAGACAGGCATACATCCCCTTTTCAGAAACACAGGTCCTCATCTGTCACCTATAGCTAATATCTCCCCCAACAGGGAGACAATGATAATGACCCCTCCAGGGAGTGTTTCACCCCCCGAGGATGGCCCCTCTGCTCTTCATTCAGGAGCAGCCCAGGAGGAAAGTGACATTGCTCCTCCTGCTGCTGGTTCTTGTCCCACCCAGTGATGGGGGACTCGAAGACCCCAAAGTGGCCAGACAACACCTGGAGGCTAGATGTGGAATTGTCCAAAACAAAAAAGTGAACTTCAAGAAAATCCCTTGTGGACCGGCTTGCATGGCTTCCTGCCCTACCTCCTTCCTCTGCTTGGACCCCTTCTTACACTCTTCCTAATTCTTACCCTTGGGCCCTGCATCATTAACAAAATCACTCAACTTATCCAGGGGAGGCCAGATGCAGTAAAGTTACATCAGGTTGAGGTCCACTATCACAGACTTGTTAATCAGGAGCCAGGGCCTTATGAATGGCCATCTTCATACAACCACCTGACCCCTGCCCTCCATGTGGACAATGACGGGGAAGACAGCAGAGAGACTGGGGCAACCTAAGACAGGGCATGGAGAGGCTCTTTGGCAGACTGGAGTCATAGCACCCAATGACGGGTAAGATCTTTCTGCACTCAGCCAACCTAAGACAGGGACCAAAACCTTAGCTGTTTGTATCCCAAAGATGGGTAAGACTGAGTTTGCAAGAATAGACAATCTAAGACAGGGGCTATGCTTCTCCTCCCGCATTACAAAAACAAAAGGGGGAATTGTTGGGCCCTGTGGACGCTCTCTACCTGTGGACCCTAAGAGAATGTGGCCTACTGTAATCCCCTGAGCCTGACTAGAGTTTAGCAACCTGTCTCTGGACAGTCACTTCCGCATAGGAGTGACTCAGCATAGCCTGACCTGAAAATGCCTACAACAGATGTGGCAAGTTACTATTGGCCCAAAGCTATCCCCCCACTCTAAGTATCTCCTCTCCCACCTTCTTTTCTCCACCCCTCCCACCAAGCATATATAAGTGGCTGCCTGGTGCAATAAAGTGAGTCCTCGCTTCGACGAGCTCTTGGTCTGGTGTGTTCTCTTGTGGACCGTCGACACTCATCATGCTGCTCAGCCCCATCCACCGAGGACGCTGGCTGGTTCAAGCCTCTTCTCCCCTGTCCCTCTTCAGGTGACACCCCACAGATGGCCATTAGGCCCAGGCCCGCTAGTCTCCACTTCCCCAGCACTGTGTTGCAAGCCTCAGACCCTTTGCCACTCTGCCTGGCTTTTCAAGGAAATCCCAAACAAGCTCAAGTTCCCACGCTCCATGGCTGAGTAAATGTCTGAGTAACGTGAATCTGCAGTGTAGGAAAGGGAATCTGCAGTGCGTCTGGAAGGAGAGCTGCAGAGAAACAGCTTACATGAAATCTCCCCCACTTCATAGAAGGCACAGCCCACTTACATTCTGACAAAGAAAAAGTCAAAGAGACTAGAGGCAATCCAGCCTTTTGGTCAAATAAGCAAATGTTTGAGGTGAAATTGCCAGCATTCTTGTCTCCTATCTCCTCCTTTTAAATATATGACAGAGGGCTTCAATTTCCAGTAGGGTGTCCATGTTCAGAGTTGGCTATGTACTACCCTGCCCTAAGGGGTTCTCTATTAGCCCCTATGTTTAAATCTGTGTTTAACTCTTCTGGCAAGCTCTAACTGTGCTATAAAAAATATTTGAAACAATGATAAAAGATTTGATAAAATTGTAGGAAATCACCTCTTTGTTACTTATTTATTGTTACTTATTCTATATTTTTATTTTTTGGTATAGTCTGAAACAGCAAGGATTTATTGGCTGAGGGGAGAAGAAATTAGACATGTTCTAAATTCAGGCAGCTAGGTTTCATTCATTTATCATTAAATGCTCAATGGATGAATGAAAATCACTCCTGCAAATGGACAGAGGAACCTGGAATAGATACCAGAGACTTTTGATGGGTGTAGAAGGCCTGGACATTCCTGGCACACCAGAGGCTCTCCTCCAGATGGAGGAGTGTCAGCCCCTTGCTGTGCAGGCTTGGTGGCTCCACAGCTTGCCTAGGATTGGTAAAGTTCAGGCAGAATGAGCAGAGGCTGAAGGAAAGTCTGTAGCAACCAATCTGTTCTATCTCAGCTCCTGTTAATATTTACTATGCATGCACGTGTAAACATTTCCTCCTGTGACTTTCACGAGTTTTCAATGTTGAGATAACTTGTATAAAAAGGGATATTTTATTGGACTATCAGGTTCTTTGAACTGGTCTTAGTTTGGTGTATACTGGATCACATTTATTTTCACATGACAGTTTTATAAAGATGTTCCTAGAAATTAACTTGCTGGACAATTTTACATTTGCTTTCTGAATGCCTGTCACCTGAATGGCCCTTTCTCCTCCAGATGCTCTAAATATCATACAGAAGAAACTCTGTGTTCACTGGGCCCTGCCTTCTTAAGAGCAGAGCATTCAAACAACTAAATAAAACACAAACAAGTAGGCACACAGAATGGAATGTATAACAGAGGCCATGGCAGCGAAGGCAGTGGGGACAGGGTGGAGTGGGCTATTTTCTGAGTCCTCCTAAGATGACGTTTGAGCAGAATTCTGATTACAGGAGACAGACTTGATAAGCAAGCAGGAAGGACAGTGACAGCACAGAGGTTGAGGCTGGGGCCCCTGTGTTCCAGACCAGCGAGGTCCGACAAGCACTCTTCATAGAATTTTGCCTTTCCCAGATTTTTCTTTTTATAAAAACAAATTCATTTCTTAAAACTCTTCGAAGACAAAAATTAAGGAAATAGATCGGCTGATGTAAGTGCCCATGATGGAGACTGTCATACAATGGATTTTGACAGCATTCAGACCTGCTCTGGCACCTCTACTCCACCTGGACTTCATGTCCTCTGTGATTGTTTCTGAAAGCCTACTGAAACCGGGACAAAGGGTTTCCTCTAGAGGGTTCTTAGTCTCATTCATAAAAGAATTTAAGAATGGACCCAAATGGTGACTTCAGGACAGTTTTATGAGAATATTAAAGAAAACACGCAGGCTGGGAATCTCAGCAGCTGCCTGGAGGAGGAAAGTGGGGGAGGGGAGGGGAGAAGGAAAAATGCAGGATGGGCATGCAGGCTAAACCCTGCATGGCAGTCAGACATGTGGTTGATTGGCATGGCAGCCACATGGGAGGAGAAGGGGAGGAGGTTTAGAAGAAAAGTAAAAAGACTTGGAATGAACTTGCCACCCGACCCAGCCATACTACTCCTAGGCATGTACCAGACTCACCCCATCGCAGAGATACATGCACAGCCATGTTTACTTCAGCTCTCTTCACAATAGCAAGGAGCTGGAACCAACCCTAGTGCCCCTCAACTGAGGAGTGGATAGAGAAAATGTGGTACATCTACACAATGGAGTTCTATGCAGCAGAAAAGAAAGATGACATCATGAGCTTTGCAGTAAAATGGCTGGAGCTAGAAGACATCATGCTGAGTGAAGTAACACAATCCCAGAAAAACAAAGGATGAATGGTATCCCTCATCTGTGGATGCTAGAGCCAATTACCTAGTTGTAAGTATTTCTTTTGCATGGCCCCTTGAGCTTTTGTCCAAGTAGTTGGGAGTGATGCATATTGGAACAACAACAACAACAACAACAACAACACAACAACAACAGAAAGGACTGCATCAAAGAACTGACTGAAACTGTAAACTTCTGCTCAAAACAGCCAACTTCCACATGGAGAATTTTGAGAAAGACTGAGAAAGAGATGAAAAGCACGTTTGGCAGAATGCATGAGCTCTGGGGGTGTGGGGGGATAGCATGGGGGACACAGGTTTAGATCTGATTAGTAACATAATCTTGTAGAAAAAAATATATGTATAATAAAATAAAAAATAAAAAAATAATAAAAAAAGATATAAGCTGCTAGGGAAGCCCAAGGCATTAGAGAAGGCATGTTTAGGAAGGGGTAGGAAGAAGAAGAAAAGGAGAGATTACAGGGACCTACACGTCTGCGACCACATCCAGAAGCACTGCCCTGGGAGGTGCGACTCCAGAAAATTCACTATCTTACTAACACACCACGTAATCCACCATCTATTTAGCATGACTTAAGGTGAATCTGCCTTTCCAGGGGTGGTCTCATGACCAGATGACTGGGTGATCTGATGACCACGTGATTGACCAGTGAATCTCCAAAGGCAGATTTTTCAACAGATAGACTCCAGATTTTAAAGTGTTTACCAGGCAATGTTATGGAGACTATTTGGTGTTCTATCACTATCAAGTCTATTTGTGTTTCCTGCATGCTCTTGGGTGTAGGTCTATCACACAGAGCCTGGGCAATCTACTCTGCCTGACACCCTTAAAGAAAGCTGGACTGCATCCTATGGCCCTTCCCTCTACATGTGGGAAGGAGTTATTCTTTCAAATCATGTTATTTGTTGATGATAGTCAATAAGACATTCCAGTGAACAGGGGTTGAATGTCTAGCAATCATCATGAAGTAAAATGTGTCACTGCTTTGTGGTCCTGTTTAAAGTGATGTATTTTTAGTTTAAGTTTGCAAAATGAAACATTCTTTAACCCATATAAGTACAGAATGAAGACATTCTAGGACACATCCTTGGGTGCGTGTCTTTACTTTTAAGTCTGTAGAAACCTGCATGATGCATAGGGTACTGGCCTAGGGAACTCGCAAATGATCCTAAGTGGTATTTGGGACTGGAGACTCACATCACTTTGCTGCTCCTTGTTCAGTAAATAAAACAATAAAAATATTTTTTTTTAAAAAAAACAATAAAAAAAAAACTAAGATTTGATCACCCCAGGTCCCAAGACTGGCTCTTGCCTGCTTGTCTTTCCTATCTACCTCTGTCACATGAAAAGAAGTAACAACTTTCTTTTCCTGTTGGTCTAGCTGCTTAAAAATAACACATTCCTGCAAGGAGGAGGGGAGGCTAGAAGCACAGGACATATAAAGCCTGCCAAGGGGCCAGCATTTCCTGGCTCACAATTGCAGGAAAGGCCTTGCTCCATTATCAAGGGGACCTGGATGCTTTGATAGGCCATTGTTTTAAAAACCAAACAACATTCTCAGTTTAAATATTGTGTGTTGTGCACAGGGCTTGTGTAGAGGAAGGCCAGCTCCAGATGGATCAGACAATAGTCTTGTCTGATACTTTGTTCCTTTACTGGTAAGAAATAAAAACTCAGAGAATGGCTTGTGAGGCTTTGCTTTCAGTAAAGCCTCTGCTATTTCAAAAAAGAATAGTGGTCTGAACAATGCAGATTTCCTTTTCAATAACTGCTGATTTGAAAAAGTACAGGGCAAAAATAGACATTGACCAGCACAAACAGCCAATGAGCACAAACAGTCACTCTGAGGAGAGACAGTCCTTAGGAAGCACCTGAGATCCACAATCCCATTGGAAATGCCCCATGGGATGGGGACAGTGGCCCCTACAGGCTGGCACAGACAGTGACTGTTTCTGTAGGTTAACCTGCATGGTGACTAAGTTCACTTGTCCTTCTGTTCTTTCTGGGAATAATGAACAGATTGTTTCTATTTAACAAGTATAATATGTGAATCTATTGTTTAGACAGTGTAATATCTAAAAACTATACTTACATTTATAAATGATGAAGTATTTATATTAAGTATTACATGCTTTCAGGTAAACACACACACACATATATTCATACTGTTTTGGAAAGTCTCTTGATTGTTGTTTTTGGCTTTTTGAGACAGCATCTCACTATCTATCCCTGGCTGGACTGGAATTTGCTATATAGACCAGGTTGGCTTCCAACTCACAGAGATTCACCTTCCTCTGCTTCCTGAGTCCTGGGATTAAAGGAGTATACTACCGTGCCTGAAAGAAAATTCACTTGTAAAGAATATTCTGACATGTGGATTAGAAGTCAGAAGAGTCTGACACATAATAGCTTGCATGAGAGGACATACACTATTCACACCCTATTTGTACTGAGAATTCTAGTAGTCAAAATGTTTCATGAATCGATATGTGTAATTTTCATTCATACGGTGACATTATTACAGTATAAGATAAAATGAACATTTGTTTTGCAGCTGATGTTTGTGAAAATCAGCATATTACATATTTCTGAATTTGAAATGTGACCTAGTAAACTATACATCTCCTTTTACTAAACTCTCCCAGTCCATATTAATATCCAAAGTCTCTATTTGAATGAACAAATCTCCACATTCAGCATCTCTTACATGGTTTTGAGAAGACTTATGGAAGTTCATGTGGCAGTTCTTGAGTTGCTTAGAGCCATGGGATGAGGGATAGAATGGTGAGCATAACTAAGACATCTCAGTTACAGGGAGAAGCATATTATTTGACTTACAAAATGAAAAAAAAATATTTTCAAATCAAGTTGAAAAAGTTAAAATTAAAAGAGAAGATCAAGCAATGCATTTTTTAAATTAATGACAATATTTATAAAATAGAATTAGGTTCAGACTTAATATTTACTTTCATTTTAATACTGGCTCCTAATGGAACTTGGAAACAGCTGGTTTTGTTGATGTAATGGTTCCATGTAAGACTGCATACACCCCCCAATCGTTAAAGTTCCATTTTCATCAGATTTATGCTTGGGAAAACTAACTATACTCTACAGTAATTTATTATAGGCATTCCTTTGTTTGTCTTAGATATGTGGTTGGGATGGCAGGAGGGGATGAGATAAAATAAGACCGCAATTACACAGTTTAAAACATTTCAATAATAGAGGAGCGTTCAACTGAATCTTTCATTACCACCATCTGCGTTGTATATATCATTTGAAGATTAATAAGCAAGCAGGCTTTGCTTGTTTTTTTGTTTATAGGGAATTTGGGCCAAGAAGGGATTTTCCCATCCCTACAGAATACGGTAAAAAGGACAGTTGTCTTTCTTCTGCAGCAGAGGCATTCTCAAAGTCTTTCCCAGGACATTCCCTCCTTATATTATTGCCTTAGGGCTGCACTACTTTATCAAGGTAAAGAACACATCCTTTTCTAAACTAAATGATTTTTTAAATAATGGCCTATTCTTACCTTCCTCTGGAATACAAACTGCAAAATTGGCTTGAATTTCACTGTTAAATGGGACTCGGGTAGAGAAGAGCTGAACTGGTGACTTACCAGGAATAATTAGTTCTGTGTTCTGAATCATACCTCTTCCTAGTGGACTCACAGAGTAACCAAGATTCCTGATGTGGTTAGTTTATTTTATCCCCTCTCCCTCCTTCCCCTCTCCTCCTGTTCCCCTCCCCTTCCTGTCCTTCCTTCCTTTCCTTCTTTACACCCATCCCATCCCATAATCACAAGAGCAAAGGACTCCCATCCAAACAGACTAACAATAAAAATAATTTTAGAACCAGTAGCTGTTCTTGCCCTAGATACCTTAGCACAGCCTGCATTAGCCTCTGGAGTATATGCTGCTATTGTTGTGCACTACCTTATCCAGATAGTGGTGCCTTCTTCAATGGATAATTATAGAAGTCTCCCTGCCCATATCTCCAAGGATGGCAAGATTGTGATACTCAAACCAGTGTCTGGCATGTCATGTGCTACAATATCAGGGTCTAAATGCTGTAGTGGAAATGCAGAGAATCTCACTTCAGGGAGGTGTGTTACTATTTCTGACATATTACGTTTAACTGTAGGATGGAACTCCACCTTCTAGTCCTGACTCCAGCACCACTGTAGAACAGCAAAACAGTCATGGACCCTTCCTAAGTGCTTGCCTCAGTCCCAAGTAAAGGTACAGATTCACTGTCCTGAGTCCCCTCTTACTCTGCATCTTTACAGCCCTACTTGTTAAACAGCTTCAAGTTGAAACTCGACTAATAGGCTACCAAATATTGATATTTCAAATAGTCTTTGTGTCTCTAAATTATATATTAGGTTCACAAGTCTACTCTTTAGGGATCTTCCATTCTAGAAATTTCTTTCAAATTTTAACAGTTAAAAATCAAAATCAGTATAATTTTAGGTTTCGGGGGGTTGGTCTTTTTGAGACAGGGTCTCCCTTTACTTCCAGCTGGCCTGGAGCTCACTATGTAGAACAAGCTGGCCTTGAACTCACAGAGATCCATCTGTCTCTGCCTTCTGAGTGCTGGGATTAAAGGTGCGCACCACCATGCCCGACTAAAATCAGTATTATTTTAAAAGAAACAATTTTTCTTTTTGTAAAATTAAATTAAAAAACTTTAAGATCTGAACCTGAATGAATGGGAGTAGGGATGGCGATTAGTTGGGAGAGTGCTCGCATAACACACATGAAGCCTCTGCTCCCCAGAATCATAGAAACCAGGTATGGGAATATCTGCCTGTAACCCCAATTCTTGGATGTGGAGGCAGAAGGATCTGAAGTTCAAGGTCATGTTGAGTGACACAGCTAGTAGATGTGGGTGGTGTGTATGTGTGTGCGTGTGTGCATGTGTGCGTGTGTGAGTGTGTGGTGCATGTGTGTATGTGTGTGGTGCGTGTGTGTTTGTGTGGTGTATGCGTGTGTGTGCATGTGTGTGGTGTGTGTATGCATGTGTGAATGTGTGTATGGTGTGTGTGCATATGTGCATGTGTGTTTATGTGTGTGTATGGTGTGTGTTCATATGTGTGTGTGGTGTGTGTGCATGTGTGCATAGTGTGTGTGGTGTGTGTATGCATGTGTGTATGTGTATGTGGTGTATGTGTGTATATGTATGTGGTGTGCACATGTGTGTGCATGTGTGTGTGGTGTGTGTGTGTGCATATGTGCATGTGTATTTGTGTGCAGTGTGTGTATGCCTGTGTGTATGTGTGTGTGGTGTGTGTATGTGTATGTGGTGTGTGTGCATGTGTGTATATGTATGTGGTGTGTGTGCATGTGTGTATGTGTGTGTTGTGTGTGTATGTGTGTGTGGTGCATGTGTGTACATGTGTGGTGTGCACATGTGTGTTTATGTGTGTGGTGTGTGTGCATGTGTGTATGTGTGTATGGTGTGTGTGCATATGTGTGTGTGTATGTGTGTGGTGTGTGTGAATGTGGGTGTGGTGTGTGTGGTGTGTGTATGTGTGTATGTGGTGTGTGTGTGCGTGCATGTGGTGTGTGTGCATGTATGTATGTGTATGTGGTGTGTGTGCATGTGTGTATGTGTGTGTGGTGTGTATGTGTGTATGTGTGTGTGGTGTCTGTGCATATGTGTATGTGTGTGTGAGTGTATGTATGTGTGTGGTGTGTGTGCATGTGTGTATGTGTGTATGTGTATGTGGTGTGTGTGTGTCTTGTGTGTCTGTGTGTGGTGTTTGTATGTGTGTGGCATGTGGCATGTGTGTGTGTGTGTGTGGTTCGTGTGGTGTTTGTATGGTGTGTGTGGTGCATGCATGTGTGGTGTGTGTATGTATGTGTGTGTGAATGTGTAAGTAATTAAATGAATCCCAGGAGTTGAAATGAGAACATCTCACTAACAAATATATGCTCTTCATACAATAACCCATTACTTCCTGCTGTGTGGCCACCCATGGCCATATCTATGAAACATTACCCCTAGCACTCCTGATTTGTGAACCCATGACCTGAAACTGGCCAATCAATGTTTCCTTTAGTAAACTCAAATGCCTGGGGCACAATTAGGTTGCTGGCCTACTAAAGGCAGCAGGGAGTGGAGCACAGCTGCTAACAGGTCCTGTTTGAGTTTCCCTGGGGCCACTTAGTGATCCAAGCATCCCTACACACTTAGGAGCTATGGCACTTTCTTTTCTAAAATTTTTTGATATTTTGTTTTCTGTTGTAATCTAATCTAAATCTTGAACTAATCAAAATAAGATAGAAAAATCAAACACATCAACTGAAAAATAGCTCAGTGAGAGAAATTTATTGGTATTATGGGGTATGAAACACATTTCTTTTCAGAACTGATATCACAGTTCAACCTGGAAACCTTGTTTTGTAAACACTTTCTGGTTTCTTTCTTCATTGTTTTCCACAGTCTAGCAACTGGATATTGTGGATATGGAAAGAGAAGAAGGGAGGGAGGAAGGGAGGAAGAGAGAGCCAGACAGAGACATATTGAAATAAAGGTCAGTCCTGACAACTGTTTCAATGGATATTGCCCCTAGAAAGTACGACAAATTCAACAAGTGTAACTTATTCAAGATTATTTTTAAAATGGACTCTAAAACCAGTTACCTTTCAGGAACATTACATACTCCCCACACCCATGTAGCCATCACTCTAAGCAGGTCATGGACTTGTGTCAGCCTTGATCACTTGAGAAATGCTGGCTGTCTGTGCTGGAGTTATCTTGAATCTTGACACAGGATGCTACATAATAACCAACAAGTCTATCCACCCTGTATTACGACAGTCTCATCAGATGTGTTTTGAAATATTGGGAAGCTGTCAAGCTCGCAAATGGACCATCCTCCAGACTGATTTTTATTTACTCTCCTGGGCCTGTTAGAGGAAAGTCACTTGCCTGCTCCCTTCTTTACCATAACAGGCACTTCAGGCATTTTGGAGAAAGCTTGTGACAAATGCACTCACTTAGTAACCACTGGTTTTCTGCCATTCTTTCTTTTTTAACATTTATTATTTTATTTTTTATGTGTAGGGGTGCATTGCTGGAGCATGTGTAAGTGCACCCACGTTGTGCAAATCCCACAGAGGTCAGAAGGTGTCAAACCCTGGAACTGGAGCTATGAATAGTTGTTAGCTGCCATGTGGGTGCTGAGAATCGAATCCAGGTCCTTTGCAAGAACAGCCAGTGCTCTTAACCACTGAGCTGTCACTCTTTCTTTAACAGCATTTCCTTAAGCTCCCCTCAGTTTGATGGTGCTATTGCTTCGGCTCAGGGGGCTGCCACACTGTCTATGCAGAGCTGCCTGTGAGGATTTTCCATTTCAGCAGAAAACAGATGTGTGATCAATTTGAAGTGTGTAACAAAGTTTTAATATTTACTGCTTCCTTATGGATATGTCAAAGTGAAACTGGATTAAAATGAAGGAAGCCAGTGGTGATGAAGAACACACAGAGCAGAGATTTCAGCATATCTGGGCTCTATTGCCTAGGTGGGGTTTTGCCTGTGGTTGCTGTTTACTATGATTGCAGCTCCTAACTGACACAGGGGACATGAAAGTCAGGCCTTAGGTTAATCTTGTTGCTTCTCTCATTGTGCCAAATAAAGGCTTTCAGAGAATGTTAGACAGTTTTGATTTGTACTTTGAGAAACACTAAGAAAGAAAGGGAAAAGCCATACTGAATAAGACAACCATTATAATAAATAAATAAACAAAATCAAGCTTATCCATTGGCATTTTCTTAGTAATTATCATTTATAGAGGCATGATTTGATTCTTAGTAAGAAAAAGGTGAGTCACACCTCATCTAAGACTCAAGGAATATCCCCAAAGACAGGACAGAAAGACTAACATTCAGAGGTCAAATAGAACTGGGGCAAAACAATTTCCTCTGGACCTGACAAAGATACTGCATACATCAGTGCAGGAGCTGTGGTTGACCTCACAAGACCTGCGTATGATCAAGACAGGCAAGATCCCAGCATGGACGGGGAGTTCCACACAAGCCCCACCTAGTTGAGATGCTATTGATAGTTAATGTCCTCTAGAGGAGGGAAGCTCAGTTTTCTTTGGGGCTGTGCCCTTGGTAGGTTTCCCAGGTTCTGGGACATGACAACACACCCATCAGATATGGGCAGCACTAATTAGACTAGTGTATTAAAAAATAGCAAGTGGAGCTTCTTGGACCCCCGAGAACTGTTGGGAACACTACTCTCTGCATCACTCACACAAATGACTCCACAGCTACTCCAAATTACACACAAATTGTGAGTAAAATTCAGAGTTTTGCCACAACACTACCCATCTTAGAGGAGGTCTTCTGAAATTCTAAGTGTCCAACACAGAGCCCGCACTCAGGGCGGATCCTCACAGTCCTTCCTTCCCCTCCAAGCTGCTACACTAGGCAGAGTAGCCTGTGTATGGTTTGATGATTCTCCATCATCAGCTTCACCTGTTACAGAGTCTTCTCCTAAGGCCTTGGTCAATTTCTTGGAAGAATGTACAGTCTGGGGTGTGACAAGTTCTGCATCATTTCGAATTTCCTACGGAGAGACATGATAAAGAAATAAGGCAGGAATAGGTGAGATCATTGTAGAGCCAAAAGAGGGTTATTGAACTCAATCAGGGGATTTTTAAGACGTCCAGAAATATGCCAAATAATGTACATGTGTGTTCGTATATTTGAAGATGAAGCCCCACATTAGAACAAAATAGCTTGTCCAAGACTTTTTATGGAGGAATTGGAGGAGAGCCTTTTTTAAAACAAAATCATTTCTCTAAATACTCCTCGTGAATTGTAAGCTTGCTTATCTTGCCAAGGCCCCTGCTGCCATTTCAGAGGACCTTAGTTTAATTACCTCTGAACCACAAGGTAAAAAGAGGACACCACCTCCCGAGTTGTCCTCTGACATCCACAGGCATATGCATGTACAGAATTTCACACACAGAATGAATTTATAGTAAAAAAAAAAAAACTGAAAAGAAAAAGAGGACTTAAATTTGAGCTACTAGTGCCAATGTTACTGTCCACACATAAGACAAGAAAATTCAAAGAGATCGAAATATTTCTTGGTTTGCATCAGGATATGATTTAATCCCAGTTTAAATTTAATGTTTCCTTTTTAGCATCTGCTCTTTAAATAAGGAGATGGATATATCTCCCTTCCCTTCTCTTCCTTTCTGTGTCCTGCTCTCAGTCTCTCACCATAAATTCTCCCTTCATTGCAATTCCAGAAAATGTGGAGTGGGGGCAGGGGAAAAAAGAAAATGTGAAGGGAGCCACATTTCCTGTCAGACTCTCACCAGGAAACTGTAAAATCGGAATCCCCTTTCTTTTTCTTTTTTTCCAGCATACATGAAATACATTTCTTTTATTTCTGGCTGGGTCATTCCTATGATGTTATTTATCTCTTATTTATATGTGTTTCTCTTAGCAGATTCTTGGACTCTCGAAGCCATTTCCATCAGCCTCTTCTTCCCCACGACCAGGCCAGGCTACCACCCAGAGTGAGTTTTCCAAACTCATGGGTTGATCTTTCAAAAAACCAAGTTATTTTGTTTCTCTTGATATAATAGCAATGATGCGAACACAAATGTATTTGTCTCTATTGATTTGCTTGAGCTGCATTTGTCACCTTATTGATTTTAGCTCATGGAATGGCCCCTAATTCTTAGCTGATTTGACTCTAATCTATTCAGAAGAATCTTAAATTCGGGAGAGCTGGGTATGTACACGAGAAAATATATAAGAGAGATAATTTCAGATGACTTTCCGGTTAATCATTAAACAGTCTTCCTTAGAACATGTGTTGTGTGGCAGCCTGGGTCACAACTGCCTTTTCACACTCTCAGCTGCTCTCTGTACTCAGGGGAGTTCAGGCCTGGTAGAATGAGTTTCCAGTAAAAGGAGTGGAAAGATCACTTGGTACTTGGTTTCATATATTTTTTGGGAGTATTTTATTATACCTTTGTTGACTTACATCCACCCATCCTTACCTCATATGTAATCTAAGAAGACTTAAAGACATCTCCTGGATTTTATTATGAGATGCCACATCACAGTGATGCTTAAGAAGAAACAGCCAGACTCCTAGAATCCATTTTAGGCTACACATGAGCCTCAACTGCTAAGAACCTGTTCCTTCAGAATTCTGTTGGAACTGTGCTTCTGAACAAGAGCCTTGGAAAGAACAAGAGTCTATCCAGCTTGAAACAAGGAAGTCAAAGCCAGACTCCTATCGGAAGAATCTTGCTGTTTCTTGTCCCTGGACCTAGGCCAGCATGCACCACTCAATCACAGAAATGTTGTCAATCAAGACCCATCTATTGCTTGTAACACAAATGGGAAAATCTTCATATATTAATCGTTTCCAAGGAATTTCCCCCACTGTTTGTAGTGCTTTCTTGAATCCAAGCACACACATTATTTTGCATCCAGGACAAGGAAGGGGCAGAGATGGTCACTTTGAAGCATGATACTCTTGGTAGGTTAGCAACACTCTAATGGATGGACCCACACTGAAGGACATTTGGGGACACAAATCAGACTCTTACTTTATATATAATATAGGCCTTACTTTTATATATAATAGATTATACTAAACTTAGCAGAAGGCAAGAACGAGAGATGCAGTTCTTGGGGGAGATCTAAATACTATTAGCAGAAGGCAAGAACGAGAGATGCAGTTCTTGGGGGAGATCTAAATACTATCAAACTATATCATATGAAAAGAGCAAAATTCTTTAAAAAAATGTTTAAAGAGGGCACCCAGGAGGGTTCATGCCACATGCACTTTCACACTGAGAATACAGCTCACATGGATGAGATCCGATTTATTCCTAAACTTTCTGCTGTTAGGCTTTAACTCTTCCCCAAAGTACACATTATTTAAATGTGTTTATGGATGTCTCTCATTCACATTTAATCCTCTTTCATTTAAGTTCTTGAAAATAATACATTCCTCAATAAATAGAAACACAACCAAAAAGCACCCCGGAATTCTTATCATCGTTAGGATGAAGACTATATTTCCTGGGTCTAAGGAAGTCTTTAGTGCAAAGAGCAGTGGTTAAACCATAACCATTTCACATTTTTATGAACGTTACATATCTCTTTTCTAAGTGAGCCATATATAAAATTTCATTTTCATGTTAAAATTGCTTTCACTAATACATTTAAAATAATTAATGTCACTCAGACTAATATATTTAAACTTTAAGGGTCATATATTTCTTCATTGAATTTCCTAATCACGAGGCTCCTCGATGTCATTGTATAGACGGAATTGAAAGTTTTCCTATTTATAAATGTTAAAGTGAGTAAAAGTTACCAAGAATCATTGTGGAAATCTTTGGTAACAAGTTTTATATTGCTAAAGTATCTGTAACCTAAGTATTCATAAGGATTGCATGCATTTATACTTTAATAATTTAAGATTTTAAAAAGTAATGGTTATAGGCATGGTGGTATCCACCTATAACCCCAGCACCCCAGTGGTGGAGATAGAAGTTCAGAAGTTCAAAGTCATTCTCAGTTACATAACAAGTTCCAAGAACATTGGGTCAAAAATATACTGAATCCTAAGTTTATCTTTACAACTTAAAATAATACTATGCTGAGAATGGTGAGCGAACCTTCAATCCCTGTACTTCTCATGCAGAGGCAGGTGGATCTCTGTGCATTTGAGATCATCTTGATCTAAGTAGCAAGTCCCAGGCCAGCCAGGGCTACAAAGTAACACTCTGTCTCAGCTCCTACACACACACACACACACACACACACACACACACACACACACACAAGTGTTATTACTTTTTTGCATAAAAAACGAAAAACACTCTGTCTCAGCTCCTACACACACACACAAAAATGTTATTACTTTTTTGCATAAAAAACGACAAAAAGAGAAAAGAGCAACTACTCATATTAAGGAATCAGAAATGGAAAGACAAATGATGCTAAAAGTAAAGGAACTTTGAAATTTTTAAGCAGCAAGACAAAATTTGAGAAAAAACTTTTGGGTTGTTTTTCTAAGCACAGGAAGATGCACAGATTGGTATTTTGCTTTAGCTTTTATTATTTCGATTCTCAGAAAAACAAAGTGGTACATAGAAAAGTGGCATACTATTTAAATATTGGCCAAGAAACCTCCCTTGGATAAAATAAATAATAACATGTGGCACAAAACACATGTTTGGCTATATTTTATTCAGACTATGTCAGTATTTTCAAATAAAAGGAAGAATATAACTTTAATTTTTGTGTAAGTTAGGGCAAATCTGTGGAGGATAGATACAGTTCCCTTCTCTTGGCCCCTGGGCTGCGATGTGTCACCCAGGATTCAGTTCGTGGTGACTTGACCATGAGAGAGGAGAGCAGAGGCCAACAACCAACCCCCTGCACAGGTCAGAGCTCATGCAGCCCAGGGTGCTTCATATTCCCTCTCCGAGGAGTAATAGCAGATACCTTCTCCTCCTTCCCTTCCTCCTCCTCCTCTTTCTCTATCACCTTCCCCTCCTTCCTTCTCATCCCCTTCTGCCTTTTGTTCTTTTTCTTCCTTTTCTTCACTTCTTCCTTCTTCTCCTTTAAAAAATATTTTGTTAAACTTTTGCACGTTTCATACAATACTTCTTAATCAAATTCAGACTTCAGTCCCCCTTCCCCATCCATGCCCCCCCCACTGGACCTCCTGTATTCCATGTTTCATACATGCTAGTTCCCATCCAGTCAAGCATTTGTATCTGGATGTCCTTCAGTGCAAATTCAGGCACTGCAGTCTAGTCAGCCTATCTAGAGACATAAGTAAGACATACTCTCCCTCACCCAGTTGTGATCAGGCTCCACCCATTTCTCTTGCTCCACTCTGGGCCCTTGTCTGATTGAGTTGTCAGGGGTCCTGTGCTCCATATCACATTGCCACAAGTTCACATGTGCAGGCTTCCCAACGAAGCCTCTGAAAGCCTCTGCTTCCCAGTGTTCACGGACTAGCCCTGGCCCTCATGATCTTTCCGCCTCCTATTCTGCAATGTCCCCTTAGCCCTGGGTGTGTGAGGTTTAATATAGGAGTCTTAGTTGGGAACATAAATTCTGCAGTCTCTTTTTCTTTTGAAAACTTGGCCAGTTGTAGCTTTCTGTGTGCATTACACTCTGTTATGTCAGGAAGTTTCACTGGTGAGACTTGAAGGATGCATTATTTTTCTCTCTACCCCTCCTTCTGCTATGTTCCATGAGCCTTAGGTGTAGAGATTCAACTGTAGATGTGTCATCTAGGATGAGCATCTCTCAAACGTGTTTTCTGGGTTGAATTGTGGGATTCTTCAGTAGCCACCATCTGTCACAAAAAGAACTTTCTTTAATGTGTGGTGTAGAGTATGTTGGTCTGTAAATATAAGGATTCATATTTAGCATATGGTAAGAAATACCATTTTCTAGAGACATGACAGAGATAGGGTTTTCTCTAGGATCTATGTGAATCTGGCTGAGTTTATAGTGCCATCCATGAGTTCATGCCCATTGACAAGGCTTTAAGTCTTATTAGATAACTGTTGATTATTTCCCAGATAACTTCTTAACATAGCTTCCTACGTAGCCCAGGCTGGCATTAACTCTCCGTCCCCCAGCCTCAGCCTTCTGGTAGCAGGAATTACATGTGTGTGACACCAACATTAATATTTACTGTATAGGATGAGCATGCATCACCTACTTCCTCCTGGGCACCTGGTCCATCTTCTCAGAGCTCCCCAGGTGGATCACAGCTGGGAGCCACACAGCAGATCTGCCTGTTTCTCTTCTTACTGGTTCTCCTCAAAGTGCTCCCAGACAGCTCCTTTCAACCTGCAAGGTAAACTCTGACTCAAACTTCTGCAGACTTCCATCTTCCTTCACATAAGCCACACCTTCAAAATCCTTTGTGATGCTCTCCATGATTGGTGTGGCTTTTCCTTCAAAACTCCTTCAGAGTTTTAAAATTGGCCCTTAACTGTGATCTTACCTCCATGAATACTTGAAAATATCCTCCCAGCATGTGAGTACCTTCCTATATTTAATAAAAAGTAGATTTTACAGTCCTATTATCTACTAACCATTATGCTAATATTTATATACACACATAAACATGTATAACATATAAAATTTTCTTTTGATTGTATAGTATCATTTGGCTATTGTATCCTACAAAATATTATACTGACCCAAGATTCTTAATCACAAAGAGGAGCATATCTAATAGTATGAAAATTAGTACAATATTCATATAACATGAGCATATTGCCACACAAAGTGCACCATTTGTAAGAACATGAAAAATTTATAATAAAATCTAGTTATAAAAGAGTGGCTATATATTATTACAAATAGATGAAAACAAATATCAGCAAAACAAAGCTGAAAATGAGAACAAAGTTTTATTGTGTAGAAGGGCCTGAAAAAATATATACCACACTGTAATGAACTGTTTTGCATATGTTTTAAAAACTTTTATAATGTTTCTGGTGAATTTCATGTTTCTTTTTGGGTTGTAGCATATTGATAATGAAAAAGTCATAAGATTATTTAATGAAACTCAGGACAGGTGATTTGACAAAAACCTACAGTTGTACTCTCAGTGAACAACCTCTGACCCAAAGATCTTGCATCAGTTTTTTTTTCTTTTTGTATAAATGTGATTTTTAGTACATTATTAGATATTTCAAAATCAATGATAATGTGCTTTCTTGTGTCTCTTCATTATCATGTACCTCAAATGAAGACAGCGTCTACTTCTGCAACATATTTTTCCTTTTATAGTATTACATTATTATTTTTATTTTATGTGTATGGGTGCATTGTCTGAATAGAACTAGGAGCCCCTCATTGTACAATGCCCAGGGAGGTCAGAAGAGGACACCAGATCCCTTGGAACTGGAGTTAGAGACAGTTGTTACCTGCCATATGGGTGCCTGGAATGCTGAACTCAGGTCCTCTGAAAGTGTAGCCAGTTCTCTTAACTGCTGAGCCATCTGTCCTGCCCCACGTTTTTCTGAACATAATATTCCATTTGTTTTCTAAAGAATATGTATTGGAAACTCAGAGAACAATTCTGCCCCTTTCCCATTAAACTAGCTTCTGGTGTGCCTTTAAAATGGAATAAAACTGTTGAATTCAGATTTTATATAACCCTTTTTTATGTCAACTTGGTGATTTTCCCCCATGGAATGAAATTTTGAGTGCTCTGTAGAGAATTAATTTCAAACATTTGTACTGTTATTGAATAAGCTCTCTACTTTTGGTTTTCAGTGTTATACATACTTGTCTTAATGCTCTGTTTCTTTCTTAGTGGTCCAACTTGCTTTGCTTTACTTTCTCTATTTAGCTTACAGCTGACTTCACTTTTCTTCTTCTTTTTCTCTTTTTTCTTTTGTCCATTTTCTGTTGAGTTATGTCTGAAGGAATACTTGTCGGATTCCTTAACAAAGGGCATATATTCCTGTGACACCCCAAGTCAGTGGTTTGGACTATTTCGATTTCAAACTTTTCCCCATCTTATTTGTCATTTGGAATTTTGTACATTTCTTTTCCGGTGTTCTTGAAAAAGTCATGGTTTTTATGTGGTAGAAAACAATATTGTTTTAATAGGAAAAGTACAGAAAGGAAGAGAGGGACAAATGTTGGATTGTGGCACTGGGCAATATCTGAATTTTTACTTCTTTCTTTTATACACATTACTTGGTGTGATGGTTAATCCTGTGTGTCAACTTGACTGGACTAAGGAACAAATAAGAGAAGAGGGATGTTTGAATTGGACCGCCTCAACCCGGATGGCCCACCCCAAATGTGGGTGTTGCCTTCTGCCGGCAGGCAGTATAAAAGGCCACGGCAGAAGGAGCTGGTCCCTTTTTACTCCTGCGGCTTGCCTCTCTCATCTGGTGAGTTTGTCTTGCTGCTGTGATCAACCTTTCGGATCCCAGCGTGTACTGAGACCTGCAGATCTCCTGGAATCCATTTGGACCTTCAGCACTAGATTGGGACTACTGAGACATCCAGCCTTGCGGACTGAGCAGTTCCCTGGATTCTCGGCCTTTCCAGTGTGGTGCAGTTACTGTTGGTCTCCTTGAACTCTGTCACGTGAGCAAATCAATAAATTGTATATAGCTATATATTCGTCCTGTTGCTTCTGTTTCTTTAGAGAACCCTGACTAATACACTTGGAAATAAGATAAGTGTTCTAGTTTGTCTTCCATTGCTGTGACAAAACACTCTGACTGACACCAACTTGGGGAGGAAAGGGTTTATTCAGCTTACTAGTTTGTCTTCCATTGCCTGTGACCCAAAAACACTCTGACTGACACAATCTTGGGGAGGGCGGAACGGGTTTATTCAGCTTACATCCCTGGGGGTCACAGTGATCACTCAGGGAGCCCAAGGTAAGAACTCAGGGCAGGCACTGGAGGGCAGAAGAGCTGAAGCACAGGCCCTGGAGCATTGCTGTCCACTGGCTTGCTCCGGCTTGCTCCTGGCTCATGCCCAGCCTGCCTTCTTATACTGTCACTGCCTCAACAATCAAGACCAATACACACAGAGTGTGCCACAGCCATCCAAATGAGCCAATTCACCAAACCAGGCTCCCTCAACCCCAGGTGTGTCAAGTTGACACCAAAAGCTATCCCGCACAATAAGTTAAATATGTTTTGAGAAAAATGAGCTGTAGGGTGTAGCACATCTGAGCTCACAAGTAGGAGCTGGGAGGGCCTAAATCCTGCATCCACAGATGGGAAACTAGTAAGTAAGAAAAATGGTGCACCAGCTTCTTCTTGGTCTGAGACAAAGGCCCAGAGGCTCCCACATTTCCTCAGCCAGCAGGGCCCCTTTTCTTGCTGACTGGTCTAGCCTGCTCTAGATAAGAAAATGGCCAGACAGAACACATCTCACTCAGGTTTGAAGCTGTGACCTTGGGCTCTCTCTTCTTTAAGATGAAAAACCAAAAAATTAGCCAGAGGGGACATGGAAATACAGGAAAATCACTAAAACCCAAGCCTCTCCATATGTGGACGGGTCCTCTCTCTCTCTCTCTCTTCTCTCTCTCTCTCTCCTCTCTCTCTCTCTCTCTCTCCCAGCTTTAATGAAGTGTGTGTTACCTGTTGTTACTTCTGTTGTGCCTGAGATTTTTGCTGCTATTTCATTCTTTAGATTGGTGAGAACATTAACCGATTCAAGGCACTTGATGGTAGCAGAGACATTTTTGCTCCCAGATGTTTTCTTCCAGGGTGTCTTTTTCTTCTTTTTCACACTCCTTCCTTCCATGTAGATTCACTTACTATCTTGTCTATTCATTAGTCACCTTTCTTTGGAGGGAAGCTTTAAGATACATAGCTCTGCAAAACAGATTGCTGCTGATTCTCTGACTTCAAGGAGAAAATGTGGTTTTTGCAAGAAGACATGCTAGAGCTTGCTGGGGAAGTTACCACATAAATATAAGGAGAGACAGGGTATCCTACAATCTCCTATACAGGAAATACCATGGTTCTAAACAAAACACACTATCGTACTCGTGCAGCAAGCTTGAAGACGCTAATAGAAAAAGAAATAGAATCTTCAATTATTGAGCCCATTATAGTACAAAAATAGATGGTTTTAAACTTTTCAAATACAAGTTCTTGAAACAAACTTGCTCCACTTTGTTTTCAGATTGCAGTTTTTAAAGTACAAATTAACCCCAAGATATCCTTTTTTGCAACAGAAGCAAGATGGACTTTATTGGAAAAGAACAAATCCAGAGAAGCAAAGAGAGTAATTACCAACTCTCTTCATCTTCAAGATTCAAGTAGGTGTTCAGAAAACATCACTGGAAATGAGGAGTCAGGAGACATGGTTTGCTTTAGCCTTAAACTGAACATCGTGTCAATCTCACGGTTGGAGATGCCAACTCCTAGAGACATGGTTACTCTATTATTGTGCAGAATGCAAAGCATTACTAGAAATTACAAGAAAAAAAATGAATGCCACTTAGACAATGACTCCCAACAGAATTTAGGACTAAATTTGCAGCACCACAGGGGTGAAGTTTCTGATGAGCAAGCGCCTTGCTAAGCCACCCTGAGAGCGAGTGCTACTTTCCCTCTGTCCTTTCTTTGTCTCCATCATTACTTCCCCTTCTTCATTCTGCTGATTTTAAATGATAAAAGTCTGAGCATGTACAATCATATCCTTGCTTTATTTTTGGAAGGACCTGTCATTGATTAAACTCTTGTCAATGCTCTATCCCCATTTAATAAATAAAATCAAAGACCTTTTGGAAGCCTCTAGGACAAAATAAATCTGGGATTAAGGTGCATGGCATCTCAACCGAGAAAAGGCTAGGATTGTGTCTTGGGTGGCACAGTTGATTGTAGGTGGTCTGAGGGGTCATTTGACCTGTCTGAGGGGCCAGGAAAGGAAAACAGTGTGCGGGGTCTTCATCCTGAGCCTGTTTATACAACTGTATTTGTGAACTGCACGTTCAAGGCATTTTGGTGACAGAGCAACCTTCTTGTCTTGGCGCCTGGCCTTTGGTTATCCTTCCTAAATAGTAATTCCACGTCTAACACACTAACAATAAAGTTTAAATGTGACCTCAATAATTCAAGACTTAAGGAAACAATAACTTACTGTTCAAAATATTTACAGGTGACATCTTCTAGAGAAGCACTTTAAGTCTGTATTTCATAAACAATAATGGCCTATTTCGAAAATTAATGTGGAATTTGCAATATCTATAACAAATAATTCGAGAGGGAACAGGCTTTTTACCATGCCATATTATTGGCTTATTGTATATTATTAAGATCTTTTACTTGTTTTGTTATGTGTTATCAGTATTATGAAACTTTTGAATATTATCTTCATATTATTTCCTCCAAGAGACTGTCTTTTGCTGAATTTTAAAACAAGAGAGCATGAGTAACGTGTCCTTCTGGCAAAAGAAAATTAGTAGAATTTGTTTAAGTATAATGCATTAATAAAATTATTTAAATTATAAACATAAAGTCAAAAATGATCATGAAAATTTTCCTTTTGTCACTAAATATCTTTTATTTGGAATGTCACTGCATGTGTACATGTCCAGTGTCTGATGCTGAGAACTGAACACAAAATATACTCAATTTCTAGATTCCCAGAATTAACAACTGATGGCCAAGAACTGTTTTAAAGAGATAATATTATTCCACAATGGGAGTGAGGTGGATGCTATTTGAGAAAATAGTTTGTCAGCAATTTGAGGCAAAACGACGTTCATTATCCAAATTTATGGGAATACTCGCATACATGGTTTAAGTGAATGCAAAGGTCGAAGAAAGACTGGGCTACAAGCGTGGAGAAAAAGGGAAGGTTGGCTGTGCAGAGAGAACGTGGCCTGGGCAATCCAGTTGAGGTCCTTATGAAACCGGTCTATGTGCAATGAATATTTATTCCAATAAAGATAAGAATAAGTAATAAATAAACTGTACGATAATAGTATCAATGAATGATTTGCTGTTTTTCATGCAGCAGATTTAACAGTTCTTCCTGAATCAATTGGTCATCTTCAAACGTGTGACCATTACAGCAATGCTGAGCAACCTGCTGAGATTTCAATCCAAAGTCTAGTGAGGTGACACCACCCCGTGCTGGGAGAGGAAGCAACATGAAAAAGTGGAAAGAAACCCACTTTCCAGTTGGCTTGTCGCATCCTCCTAACGCCAAACCTTCTGTTCTCCTGCTTCTCTTCTTACCAGTGATAGGCTCACCATCCTTGCCAGGATGCAGAGACTCCCCCAAATCAGGCCACACTCCTCAGCCTCTCTCAAGGACTAGCTCCTGTGTGCCTCACACTTGAGTTCCTCGACACCCCAGCAAAACAAGACCTCTGCAGACACTTATTGCCTGCCACTACCCTTGCCCCAGTCCAAGGAGACCCTTCCTAACTAGTGTCTTTCTTGGGACATGTGGCATATTGTCTAGGTCATGTGGCTGGAACCTTTGCCCAGCTCTTCCTCCCAACTCCTACTGGAAGTCTGTGAGAGTTACACACCTGAGGACTTGCTCCTCCCCTTCAGGGCCTCACCATTACCGTCCGTGGCAATCTTAGTACTGCTCTTCCAAGATGAATCGCCTCAGACTCCTCTTTATGAACTGAGACATGTTTAGTTTTATCTAACGGTTTTAGAAAAGCTTATGTACACAGTAAGGATTTCAGATAATTCACAACCAGCCAGAAATGTCTCTCAGAGAAAGTGACATGAAACGTACCAAGAACCTCACATTACTAACAATGTCATGTTTGTAAAGGACATGAAATGCTTAATTGCATACAAGTTCTCCACAGTAATGTGTACTGTTTCTAATTGAAAAAAATCTTGAATTAGATGTTTTTTCATAGGAAAAATAATCAGTATTGTTTGTACAGTATATATCCAGTTTCTCAGTTAGTTGAATGTTAAAAATCACATGTGTATGAAGCTTCTTAAACAATATGAGGTGTCCCTTTTGTAAGCAAAAAACAGAGGGTTCAAAGGCTGTAGAGATACTCAGCAGAGTTAAGAGCTGGATTGCTTGTCTGGCTAGAATTAGCTCCAGTGGTTAAGAGCACCGGTGCTCTTGCAGAAAATACCCGATTCTCATGCCAGCACCACATGGTGGTTTAAACAACCATCCCATAACTCCAGTTCCAAGGATTCTGAGACCCGTTTTTGACCCCTGCAGGCACTGGATAACACAGGTGCACTACATATACATGCAGGAACTACACTTCTATTATAAATAATATTTTTTACAAGAGTGCTTCCGTTATTGCTCTTACAGAGAACCTGTTTGGTTTCCAGGACCCACGTCAGGCAGCTTGCATGGCAACATGCATGGCATTTATTTACCAGGTACAAAGGGATACTGATATCTTTTTTTTTTTTTGGTCTTTTGAGACCGGGTCTCCCTGTAGCCCAAGCTGTACTGGAACTCCACTTGTAGACCAGGCTGGCTTGACTCACAACAAGATCCACCTGCCCTGCCTCCCAAGTGCTAGGATAAAGGCGTGCCCACGACGCCTGGCTAGGATCTGGTATCTTTTGGCCTTCATGGGCACATGCAAACATACACCACACAGACACACAACACAGACACACACAACCACACACACCACACCCACCACACACGTGCGCGTGCGCGCACGCACGAGCACCACTTAAAAATTGAAATCCCTAGGATTAAGAAGAAAATAAAACCCTTCAGAATATTAAAACCTCAGCCAATTTCTAATATCGTGAAAATGTTCTATAGTCCCTAAGAAATAAGCATCGGGACATTGACTAGTTGCCACTGCAAAAGGCATAATTTACTATTTAGCAATCATTTTTTAACATGCAAAAAATTAGGTCAAGTTGGAAGCTTTTTCTGTGCCGTGTGTAATACCTTACTGCTGTATTCTTGGGCTAATGTGGAAAGAAAAGAGATTAATAGTCCAAGGATGGAGGAATGAGGGAGGAGGGGAAATGGGATCCCAAACCATCTCTGTTGCCGGGAGATCTCCAGCACCAACAAACACAATACTGCTTCTACTCATGTGGAGGCAGGAAGCCAGACTGCCCTGGAGGATTCTCCTTGGAAAAGGAAAGCTGCTTGCAGTCATACTTACTCCTTGAGTTTAGGAGATTAAGTTTTCCCTCCAAGATAGGAAATGTTTACATAGGCACAGGGCAGCTGGGGGAAGCTGAATGAAGATATCAACTAGCTGGATAACAGAAGGAAAAAGGGGTAGGCAGAAGTGTCCATGGGAGCTACACAAGTGGTTGAGAAAGTGTACTTGCAGAGAATTTCTGGATCTGAATCCCAGCCTGCTCACTTCACAGGATGCCTCTAGATTCCATTTCTATTATGTGGTGTCCTCCAGACTGGGAAAAATGAAGCTCTGTCTGTGCAAATGAAAGCTACTAATTTACCTTTCTAAAGAGGAATAAAACTCACAGATTCTTTTGTTTCTCAGTGTTTCTCATTTTCAAACTTACTCTTCTATCTCATCCTTTTTTTTTTTCCATTGTAAGTTTTATTTTCTTCAAGTGAGCAGATGAAAATTACTTGTAGCTTTTAAAGCAAAGAGACAGTTATTGGACTTGGCAGGAAACACCTNGGATCCGGAGCAGCAAACCGAGGGTCACATCTCGCAAAAAGCACAGGAAGCAGAGAGGAGCAACTGTAGAGCACGAGGCTTGTTAAGCTCACTAAGCCCGCCCCCAGTGACACACTTCCCCCAGCATGGCCACACCTTCTAAGACCTCCAGAAACAGCACCACCAACTGGAGACAAATGTCTGAATACCTAGAGCCTATGGGGGACACTCATTCAAACCACCACAGAGACCCTGTCTCGAAAAAGACCAAAAAAAAAAAAAATCCTTCAAAATGTCTACCTCATAATGTCCTGAACTTGTGAATGTAACCCTATATGGTGAAGGGGACTTTTGCAGAAGTGATTCTATTAAGGATTTTAGAATAGAGAGCTTATCGTTCACCTGGGTGAGCACAATGTAACAAGGTCCTACTGAAGGGGAGGCAGGAGATGAAAGTGAGCAGCTGAGGCAGTGAAGACCAGTGAGAAGGATGTGTGGAAAAGGTCACAACCAAGGAAACTCCAGAAGTCAAGAGGTAAGGGGTAGATACCCCAGGCTAGTACTTTGATTTTAATCCCAAGGTATGGAGAGATATCAGAAGACTGGCAACCTTGGAGGCTGGAGAGACAGCTCAGCAGTTAAGAGAGCTTGCTGCCCTCGTAGAGGACCAGAGTTCAGTTCCCCTATAACTCCAGCTCCAGATGGTCCAATGGCCTCACTCCACAGGCACCTGTAGTCGTGCACAACACTACACACACACACACACACACACACACACACACACACGCACACACACAAATAAATAAATAAATAAATAAATAAATAAATAAATAAATAAATCTTTAGAAGTGAAGGTTGGCTCCCTGTTGGTAATTGTGGCGGCTAGTGGTTTGCACACTGAGGTTCACTGGAGTACCATTTCTACCTTATGTAGGTTTCCAGTTTTCCATGGGGGAGTCATATGAAAGAGAAGTGGTCTCCAGTGCCCTTGGCGACCAGGACATGTGCTAAGGAGGTGGCACTAGAGAGGGCTCTCCCCTTGCAGCATGCCTGTCCTTGGTCTAGAGTCTCAGAGCAGCCTCTGTGAGCATTTCTGAGTCTGAGGAGGATGGATGAGCCCAGTCTCCTGTGCCCGGTCAGCATTCCAGGAGCGCATCGTCTCCAGCTTGCTTGGCAGAGCAGGACAGGAGGCTTGAGGCAGCCCGGCTGCACTCATCATCAGCTCTGACTGACACTTTGCTGAGGGGCCATGTGCTGCAGAGACAGGCTGTCCTAGTTTGTCTTTCCATTGCTGTGACAAAACACTCTGACCGACACCAACTTGGGGAGGAAAGGGTTTATTCAGCTTTCATCTCCTGGGTCACAGTTGATCACTCAGGGAGCCCAAGGTAAGAACTCAGGGCAGGAACCTGGAGGCAGAAGCTGAAGCACAGGCCATGGAGGAATGCTGTCCACTGGCTTGCTACTGGCTTGCTCCTGGCTTGCTCTCTACTGGCTTGCTCTCTGGCTCATGCCCAGCCTGCCTTCTTATACTGTCACTGCTCAACAATCAAGACAATACACCACAGATGTGGCCACAGGCCAATCCAATGGAGCCAATTCCCCAACCAAGGCTCCCTCAACCCAGGTGTGTCAAGTTGACACCAAAGCTATCCAGCACAATAAGTTAAATATGTTTTGAGAAAAATGAGCTGTAGGGTGTAGCACATCTGAGCTCACAAGTAGGAGCTGGGAGGGCCTAAATCCTGCATCCACAGATGGGAAACTAGTAAGTAAGAAAAATGGTGCACCAGCTTCTTCTTGGTCTGAGACAAAGGCCCAGAGGCTCCCACATTTCCTCAGCCAGCAGGGCCCCTTTTCTTGCTGACTGGTCTAGCCTGCTCTAGATAAGAAAATGGCCAGACATGAACACATCTCACTCAGGTTTGAGCTGTGACCTATGGGCTCTCTCTTCTTTAAGATGAAAAACCAAAAATTAGCAGAGGGGACATGGAAATACAGGAAAATCACTTAAAAAACCCAAGCCTCTCCACTTGTGGAGTGTTCTCTCTCTCTCTCTCTCTCTCTCTCTCTCTCTCTCTCTCTCTCTCTCTCTCTCCAGCTTTAATGAAGTGTGTTACCTGTTGTTACTTTCTGTTGTGCCTGAGATTTTTGCTGCTTATTTATTCTTTAATTGGCTGAGAACATTAACCGATTCAAGGCACTTGATGGTAGCAGAGACATTTTTGCTCCCAGATGTTTTCTTCCAGGGTGTCTTTTTCTTCTTTTTCACACTCCTTCCTTCCATGTAGATTCACTTACTATCTTGTCTATTCATTAGTCACCTTTCTTTGGAGGGAAGCTTTAAGATACATAGCTCTGCAAAACAGATTGCTGCTGATTCTCTGACTTCAAGGAGAAAATGTGGTTTTTGCAAGAAGAATGTAGAGCTTGCTGGGGAAGTTACCACATAAATATAAGGAGAGACAGGGTATCCTACAATCTCCTATACAGGAAATACCATGGTTCTAAACAAAACACACTATCATGTACTCAGTGCAGCAAGCTTGAAAGACGCTAATAGAAAAATGAAATAGAATCCTTCCCAATTATTGAGCCCATTATAGTACAAAAATAGATGGTTTTAAACTTTTCAAATACAAGTTCTTGAAACAAACTTGCTCCACTTTGTTTTCAGATTGCAGTTTTTAAAGTACAAATTAACCCCAAGATATCCTTTTTTGCAACAGAAGCAAGATGGACTTTATTGGAAAAGAACAAATCCAGAGAAGCAAAGAGAGTAATTACCAACTCTCTTCATCTTCAAGATTCAAGTAGGTGTTCAGAAAACATCACTGGAAATGAGGAGTCAGGAGACATGGTTTGCTTTAGCTTAACTGAACATCTGTGTCAATCTCACTGGCTTGGAGATGCCAACTCCTAGAGATCAGTGGTTACTCTATTATTGTGCAGAATGCAAAGCATTACTAGAAATTACAAGAAAAAAAATGAATGCCACTTAGACAATGACTCCCAACAGAATTTAGGACTAAATTTGCAGCACCACAGGGGTGAAGTTTCTGATGAGCAAGCGCCTTGCTAAGCCACCCTGAGAGCGAGTGCTACTTTCCCTCTGTCCTTTCTTTGTCTCCATCATTACTTCCCCTTCTTCATTCTGCTGATTTTAAATGATAAAAGTCTGACATTCATATCATATCCTTGCTTTATTTTTGCAGAAGCACTGTCATTGATTAAACTCTTGTCAATGCTCTATCCCCATTAATAAATAAAATCAAAGACCTTTTGGAAGCCTCTAGGACAAAAATAAATCTGGGATTAAGGTGCATGGCATCTCAACCGAGAAAAGGCTAGGATTGTGTCTTGGGTGGCACAGTTGATTGTAGGTGGTCTGAGGGGTCATTTGACCTGTCTGAGGGGCCAGGAAAGGAAAACAGTGTGCGGGGTCTTCATCCTGAGCCTGTTTATACAACTGTATTTGTGAACTGCACGTTCAAGGCATTTTGGTGACAGAGCAACCTTCTTGTCTTGGCGCCTGGCCTTTGGTTATCCTTCCTAAATAGTAATTCCACGTAACACACTTAACAATAAAGTTTAATGTGACCTCAGATAATTCAAGACTTAAGGAAACAATAACTTACTGCTTCAAAATATTTACAGGTGACATCTTCTAGAGAAGCACTTTAATGTCTGTATTTCCATAAAAATAATGGCCTATTTCAGGAAAATAATGTGGAATTTGCAATTCTATAACAAATAATTCTAGAGAACAGGCTTTTTACCATGCCATATTATTGGCTTATTGTATATTATTAAGATCTTTTACTTGTTTTGTTATGTGTTATCAGTATTATGAAACTTTTGAATATTATCTTCATATTATTTCCTCCAAGAGACTGTCTTTTGCTGAATTTTAAAACAAGAGAGCATGAGTAACGTGTCCTTCTGGCAAAAGAAAATTAGTAGAATTTGTTTATAGTATAATTGCATTATAAAATTATTAAATTATAACATAAAGTTCAAAATGAATCATGAAAATTTCCTTTTGTCACAATAAATATCTTTTATTTGGAAATGTCACTGCATGTGTACAATGTCCAGTGTCTGTGCTGAGAACTGAACACAAAATATACTCAATTTCTAGATTCCCAGAATTAACAACTGATGGCCAAGAACTGTTTTAAAGAGATAATATTATTCCACAATGGGAGTGAGGTGGATGCTATTTGAGAAAATAGTTTGTCAGCAATTTGAGCAAACACCGTTCATTACCAAATATTTATGGAATACTGACATACATGGTTTAAAGTGAATGCAAAGTCTGAAGAAAGACTGGGCTACAAGGGGAGAAAAAGGGAAGGTTGGCTGTGCAGGAGAACGTGGCCTGGGCACATCCAGTGAGGGTCCTTATGAAACCTGGTGCTATGTGCAATGAATATTTATCTGCCAATAAAATAAGCAATAAGTAAATAAATAACTGTACGATAATAGTATCTGAATGATTTGCTGTTTTTCATGCAGCAGATTTAACAGTTCTTCCTGAATCAATTGGTCATCTTCAAACGTGTGACCATTACAGCAATGCTGAGCAACCTGCTGAGATTTCAATCCAAAGTCTAGGAGGTGACACCACCCTCGTGCTGTGGGATGAGGAGCAACATGAAAAAAGTGGAAAGAAATCCCACTTTCCAGTTGGCTTTGTCCATCCTCCTAACTGACACAAACCTTCTGTTCTTCCTGCTGTCTCTTCTACCAGTGATAGGCTCACCATCCTTGCCAGGATGCAGAGACTCCCCCAAATCAGGCCACACTCCTCAGCCTCTCTCAAGGACTAGCTCCTGTGTGCCTCACACTTGAGTTCCTCGACACCCCAGCAAAACAAGACCTCTGCAGACACTTATTGCCTGCCACTACCCTTGCCCCAGTCCAAGGAGACCCTTCCTAACTAGTGTCTTTCTTGGGACATGTGGCATATTGTCTAGGTCATGTGGCTGGAACCTTTGCCCAGCTCTTCCTCCCAACTCCTACTGGAAGTCTGTGAGAGTTACACACCTGAGGACTTGCTCCTCCCCTTCAGGGCCTCACCATTACCGTCCGTGGCAATCTTAGTACTGCTCTTCCAAGATGAATCGCCTCAGACTCCTCTTTATGAACTGAGACATGTTTAGTTTTATCTAACGGTTTTAGAAAAGCTTATGTACACAGTAAGGATTTCAGATAATTCACAACCAGCCAGAAATGTCTCTCAGAGAAAGTGACATGAAACGTACCAAGAACCTCACATTACTAACAATGTCATGTTTGTAAAGGACATGAAATGCTTAATTGCATACAAGTTCTCCACAGTAATGTGTACTGTTTCTAATTGAAAAAAATCTTGAATTAGATGTTTTTTCATAGGAAAAATAATCAGTATTGTTTGTACAGTATATATCCAGTTTCTCAGTTAGTTGAATGTTAAAAATCACATGTGTATGAAGCTTCTTAAACAATATGAGGTGTCCCTTTTGTAAGCAAAAAACAGAGGGTTCAAAGTGCTGTAGAGATAGCTCAGCAGTTAAGAGCTTGGATTGCTTGTCTGGAGAATTAGCTCAGTGGTTAGGAGCACTCGGTGCTCTTGCAGAATACCCAGATTCTCATGCCAGCACCCACATGGTGGTTAACAACCATCCATAACTCCAGTTCCAAGGATTCTGAGACCCGTTTTTGACCCCTGCAGGCACTGGATAACACAGGTGCACTTACATATACATGCAGGAAATACACTCCTATTATAAAATAATATTTTTTAAAAGAGTGCGTATTGCTCTTACAGAGAACCTGTTTGGTTTCCAGGACCCACGTCAGGCAGCTTGCATGGCACATGCATGGCATGTTATTACAGGTACAAAGGATCTGATATCTTTTTTTTTTTTTGGTCTTTTTGAGACAGGGTCTCCCTGTAGCCCCAGCTGTCCTGGAACTCACTCTGTAGACCAGGCTGGCCTTGAACTCACAAAGATCCACCTGCCTCTGCCTCCCAAGTGCTAGGATTAAAGGCGTGCGCCACGACGCCTGGCTAGGATCTGGTATCTTTTGGCCTTCATGGGCACATGCAAACATACACACACAGACACACACAGACACACACACACACACACACACACACACACACGTGCGCGTGCGCGCACGCACGAGCACCACTTAAAAATTGAAATCCCTAGGATTAAGAAGAAAATAAAACCCTTCAGAATATTAAAACCTCAGCCAATTTCTAATATCGTGAAAATGTTCTATAGTCCCTAAGAAATAAGCATCGGGACATTGACTAGTTGCCACTGCAAAAGGCATAATTTACTATTTAGCAATCATTTTTTAACATGCAAAAAATTAGGTCAAGTTGGAAGCTTTTTCTGTGCCGTGTGTAATACCTTACTGCTGTATTCTTGGGCTAATGTGGAAAGAAAAGAGATTAATAGTCCAAGGATGGAGGAATGAGGGAGGAGGGGAAATGGGATCCCAAACCATCTCTGTTGCCGGGAGATCTCCAGCACCAACAAACACAATACTGCTTCTACTCATGTGGAGGCAGGAAGCCAGACTGCCCTGGAGGATTCTCCTTGGAAAAGGAAAGCTGCTTGCAGTCATACTTACTCCTTGAGTTTAGGAGATTAAGTTTTCCCTCCAAGATAGGAAATGTTTACATAGGCACAGGGCAGCTGGGGGAAGCTGAATGAAGATATCAACTAGCTGGATAACAGAAGGAAAAAGGGGTAGGCAGAAGTGTCCATGGGAGCTACACAAGTGGTTGAGAAAGTGTACTTGCAGAGAATTTCTGGATCTGAATCCCAGCCTGCTCACTTCACAGGATGCCTCTAGATTCCATTTCTATTATGTGGTGTCCTCCAGACTGGGAAAAATGAAGCTCTGTCTGTGCAAATGAAAGCTACTAATTTACCTTTCTAAAGAGGAATAAAACTCACAGATTCTTTTGTTTCTCAGTGTTTCTCATTTTCAAACTTACTCTTCTATCTCATCCTTTTTTTTTTTCCATTGTAAGTTTTATTTTCTTCAAGTGAGCAGATGAAAATTACTTGTAGCTTTTAAAGCAAAGAGACAGTTTTACATTGGACTTGGCAGGGAACACCTAAGGTTTTATTGGGTGTAGCTAAGGGATACTGGTCAAGGCTTTGTCTGCTCAGTACTGAAGTCGCTGGTTCTTCAGTCCCAGTTCCCCTGTATTCACCATGTAGGCAGCTGGGCTCAGTGCTTGGCCTGGCCGGGGAGCTGTTGACTATGCCAAACTGAGTAGCAGGGTCAACTAAAAATAGTTAATAATTCATCTGCCTGTTCTCAGAGGAAAGGCGTGTTCTCTGCAACCCTGACCGTTTCATAACAGTTATCAATAGGCTGGAGCCTGGCAGTTATCAGTACTGAAAATGAAGAACCCAGGGGTAATGGAGGAACCCTGGCTTCTCTGAGGACAAGTGTCAAGTCACTCCACTTCTCTCCTTTTATCTACTGTACATAGATAATACACATGATATGTAAAACAGAATATCATAAGGCTTGCCTTGGGAAAACAGAACTTTATCACAATTAGATTAATCAAGAAAAAATCACACCAATTATTCCAGGGAGTTCCTAAATATCATCTGAGTTATAGAATGACTTGTTTCTACAAACTAAAGCCATTCTGCAAGTCACTTCTGTGACTGAGACCACACTAGTAGCATTTTCTGCTGCTCAGCACAAACGCCTAGATTTTGCAGCGAACGCAATTCTCCCAGGGGGTGTTCAGCCTCTGGAGAACAGAGCCATGATCCTGGCAATGCTGAGCTAAGAGAGGGGGAGGGAGGCCTCTCTCCTGTCAACGAGTTTAACACTAACAAAGGGAAGGATATCAGTTCCTTTGTCCAAGGCTCGAAAACAGAAAAAAAACTTGAAGAGTAGGATCCTCTGAATTATTATTCTCCAGTGATAAAGATGCAGCTAATGAGTACAGGCTAACAGGAGTTATAAAGATGCAGTTAGTGAGTACAGGCTAACAGCAGTTACAAAGGTGCAGTTAGTGAGTACAGGCTAACATCAGTGATAAAGATGCAGTTAGTGAGTACAGGCTAACAGCAGTTAAAAAGGAGTAGTTAGAGAGTACAGGCAAACGCAGCTATAAAGATGCAGTTAGTGAGTACAGGCTAACAGTAGTTACAAAGATGCAGTTAGTGAGTACAGGGTAACAGCAGATACAAAGATGCAGTTAGTGAGTACAGGCTAACAGTAGTTACAAAGATGCAGTTAGTGAGTACAGGGTAACAGCAGTTACAAAGGTGCAGTTAGTGACTACAGGCTAACATCAGTGATAACTGTGAGTACAGACTAACAGCAGTTACAGAGGTGCAGTCAGTGAGTACAGGCTAACAGCAGTTACAGAAGATGAAGTTAGTGAGTACAGGCTAACAAAAGATATAAAGGTATAGTTAGTGAGTACAGGCTAACAGTACTTATAAAGATGCAGTTAGTGAGTACAGGCTAACAGCAGACACAAAGGTGCAGTTAGTGACTACAGGCTAACAGCACTTATAAAGATGCAGTTAGTGAGTAAAGGCTAACAGCAGTTATAAAGTTGCAGTTAGTGAGTACAGGCTAACGGAAGTTATAAAGGTGCAGTTAGTGAGTACAGGCTAACAGTACTTATAAAGATGCAGTTAAAGAGTCCAGACTAACAGCAGTTACAGAGGTGCAGTTAGTGAGTACAGGCTAACAACACTTATGAAGATGCAGTTAGTGAGTACAGGCTGACAGCAGTTATAGAGGTATAGTTAGTGAGTACAGGCTAACAGCAGTTATAAAGGTGCAGTTAGTGAGTACAGGCTAACAGCAATTATAAAGGTGCAGTTAGTGAGTACAGGCTAACAGCAGTTATAGACATGCCATTAGTGAGTACAGGCTAACAGCAGTTATAAAATTGCAGTTAGTGAGTATAGGCTAACAGCAGTTATAAAGGTGTAGACAGTGAGCACAGGGTAACAGCAGGTATAAAGATGCAATTAATGAGTACAGGCTAACAGAAGTTATAAAGATGCAGTTAGTGAGTACAGGCTAACAGCTGTTATAAAGGTGCAGTTAGTGCATACAGGCTAGCAGCAGTTACAAAGATGCAGTTAGTGAGTACAGGATAACAGCACTTATAGAGATGCAGTTAGTGAGTACAGGCTAACAGCAGTTACAAACAAGCAGTTAGTGAGTACAGGCTAACAGCAGTTATAAAGGTGTAGTTAGTGAGCACAGGCTAACAGCAGTTATAAAGGTGTAGTTAGTGAGTACAGGCTAACAGTAGTTATAAAGGTGCAGTTAGTGAGTACAGGATAACAGCAGTTACAAAAGTGCAGGTAGTGCCACAGGCTAACATCAGTGATAAAGATGCAGTTAGAGAGTACAGGCTAACAGCAGTTAAAAAGGTGCAGTTTGAGAGTACAGGATAACAGCAATTATAAAGATGCAGTTAGTGAGTACAGGCTAACAGTAGTTACAAAGATGCAGTTAGTGAGTACAGGCTAACGGAAGTTATAAAGGTGCAGTTAGTGAGTACAGGCTAACAGCACTTATAAAGATGCAGTTAGTGAGTACAGGCTAACAGCAGTTATAAAGATACAGTTAGTGAGTACAGGCTAACAGCAGTTACAGAGGTGTAGTTAGTGAGTACAGGATAACAGCAGTTATAGAGATGAAGTTAGTGAGTACAGGCTAAGAGCAGTTACAAATGTGCAGTTAGTGAGTACAGGCTAAGAGCAGTTATAAAGATGCAGTTAGTGAGTATAGGCAAACAGCAGTTATAAAGGTGCAGTTAGTGAGTACAGACTAACAGCAGTTACAAAGATGCAGATAGTGAGTACAGACTAACAGCAGTTATAAAGATTCAGTTAGTGAGTACAGGCTAACAGTAGTTATACAGATGCAGTTAGTGAGTACAGACTAACAGCAGTTACAGAGGTGCAGTCAGTGATTACAGGCTAACAGCAGTTACAGAGGTGCAGTTAGTGAGTACAGGCTTACAGCACTTATAAAGATGAAGTTAGTGAGTACAGGCTAACAGCAGTTATAAAGATGCAGTTAGTGAGTACAGGCTAACAGCAGTTATAAAGGTGCAGTTAGTGAGTACAGGATAACAGCAGTTATAAAGATGCAGTTAGTGAGTACAGGCTAACAGCAGTTATAAAGATGCAGTTAGTGAGTACAGGCTAACAGCAGTTATAAAGGTGTAGTTAGTGAGTACAGGCTAACAGTAGTTATAAAGGTGCAGTTAGTGAGTACAGGATAACAGCAGTTACAAAAGTGCAGGTAGTGCCACAGGCTAACATCAGTGATAAAGATGCAGTTAGAGAGTACAGGCTAACAGCAGTTAAAAAGGTGCAGTTTGAGAGTACAGGATAACAGCAGTTATAAAGATGCAGTTAGTGAGTACAGGCTAACAGCAGTTATAAAGATGCAGTTAGTGAGTACAGGCTAACAGCAGTTATAAAGGTGTAGTTAGTGAGTACAGGCTAACAGTAGTTATAAAGGTGCAGTTAGTGAGTACAGGATAACAGCAGTTACAAAAGTGCAGGTAGTGCCACAGGCTAACATCAGTGATAAAGATGCAGTTAGAGAGTACAGGCTAACAGCAGTTAAAAAGGTGCAGTTTGAGAGTACAGGATAACAGCAGTTATAAAGATGCAGTTAGTGAGTACAGGCTAACAGCAGTTATAAAGATGCAGTTAGTGAGTACAGGCTAACAGCAGTTATAAAGGTGTAGTTAGTGAGTACAGGCTAACAGTACTTATAAAGATGCAGTTAGTGAGTACAGGATAACAGCAGTTACAAAAGTGCAGGTAGTGCCACAGGCTAACATCAGTGATAAAGATGCAGTTAGAGAGTACAGGCTAACAGCAGTTAAAAAGGTGCAGTTTGAGAGTACAGGATAACAGCAGTTATAAAGATGCAGTTAGTGAGTACAGGCTAACAGCAGTTACAGAGGTACAGATAGTGAGTACAGGCTAACAGCAGTTACAGAGGTGTAGTTAGTGAGTACAGGATAACAGCAGTTATAGAGATGAAGTTAGTGAGTACAGGCTAAGAGCAGTTACAAATGTGCAGTTAGTGAGTACAGGCTAAGAGCAGTTATAAAGATGCAGTTAGTGAGTATAGGCAAACAGCAGTTATAAAGGTGCAGTTAGTGAGTACAGACTAACAGCAGTTACAAAGATGCAGATAGTGAGTACAGACTAACAGCAGTTATAAAGATTCAGTTAGTGAGTACAGGCTAACAGTAGTTATACAGATGCAGTTAGTGAGTACAGACTAACAGCAGTTACAGAGGTGCAGTCAGTGATTACAGGCTAACAGCAGTTACAGAGGTGCAGTTAGTGAGTACAGGCTTACAGCACTTATAAAGATGAAGTTAGTGAGTACAGGCTAACAGCAGTTATAAAGATGCAGTTAGTGAGTACAGGCTAACAGTACGTATAAAGATGCAGTTAGTGAGTACAGGCTAACAGCAGTTACAGAGGTGCAGTTACTGAGTACAGGCTAACAGCACTTATAAAGATGCAGTTAGTGAGTACAGGCTAACAGCAGTTAAAAAGGAGTAGTTAGAGAGTACAGGCAAACAGCAGCTATAAAGATGCAGTTAGTGAGTACAGGCTAACAGTAGTTACAAAGATGCAGTTAGTGAGTACAGGGTAACAGCAGTTACAAAGATGCAGTTAGTGAGTACAGGCTAACAGCAGTTATAAAGGTGCAGTTAGTGAGTACAGGCTAACAGCAGTTATAAAGGTGCAGTTAGTGAGTACAGGCTAACAGCAGTTATAAAGATGCAGTTAGTGAGTACAGGCTAACAGCACATATAAAGATGCAGTTAGTGAGTACAGGCTAACAGCAGTTATAAAGATGCAGTTAGTGAGTACAGGCTAACAGCAGTTATAAAGATGCAGTTAGTGAGTACAGGCTAACAGTACTTATAAAGATGCAGTTAGTGAGTACAGGCTAACAGCAGTTATAAAGGTGCAGTTAGTGAGTACAGGCTAACAGCAATTATAAAGGTGCAGTTAGTGAGTACAGGCTAACAGCAGTTATAAAGGTGCAGTTAGTGAGTACAGGATAACAGCACTTATAAAGATGCAGTTAGTGAGTACAGGCTAACAGCAGTTATAAAGGTGCAGTTAGTGAGTACAGGCTAACAGCAGTTATAAAGGTGCAGTTAGTGAGTACAGGCTAACAGCAGTTATAAAGGTGCAGTTAGTGAGTACAGGCTAACAGCACTTATAAAGATGCAGTTAGTGAGTACAGGCTAACAGCAGTTATAAAGATACAGTTAGTGAGTACAGGCTAACAGCACTTATAAAGATGCAGTTAGTGAGTACAGGCTAACAGCAGTTATAAAGATGCAGTTAGTGAGTACAGGCTAACAGTACTTATAAAGATGCAGTTAGTGAGTACAGGCTAACAGCAGTTATAAAGATGCAGTTAGTGAGTACAGGCTAACAGTACTTATAAAGATGCAGTTAGTGAGTACAGGCTAACAGCAGTTATAAAGATGCAGTTAGTGAGTACAGGCTAACAGCAGTTATAAAGGTGTAGTTAGTGAGTACAGGCTAACAGTAGTTATAAAGGTGCAGTTAGTGAGTACAGGATAACAGCAGTTACAAAAGTGCAGGTAGTGCCACAGGCTAACATCAGTGATAAAGATGCAGTTAGAGAGTACAGGCTAACAGCAGTTAAAAAGGTGCAGTTTGAGAGTACAGGATAACAGCAGTTATAAAGATGCAGTTAGTGAGTACAGGCTAACAGCAGTTACAAACATGCAGTTAGTGAGTACAGGCTAACAGCAGTTATAAAGATGCAGTTAGTGAGTATAGGCTAACAGCAGTTATAAAGGTGTAGTTAGTGAGCACAGGCTAACAGCAGTTATAAAGGTGTAGTTAGTGAGTACAGGCTAACAGCAGTTATAAAGGTGCAGTTAGTGAGTACAGGATAACAGCACTTATAAAGATGCAGTTAGTGAGTACAGGCTAACAGCAGTTATAAAGATGCAGTTAGTGAGTACAGGCTAACAGCAGTTATAAAGGTGTAGTTAGTGAGCACAGGCTAACAGCAGTTATAAAGGTGTAGTTAGTGAGTACAGGCTAACAGCAGTTATAAAGGTGCAGTTAGTGAGTACAGGATAACAGCAGTTATAAAGATGCAGTTAGTGAGTACAGGCTAACAGCAGTTATAAAGGTGCAGTTAGTGAGTACAGGCTAACAGCAATTATAAAGGTGCAGTTAGTGAGTACAGGCTAACAGCAGTTATAAAGGTGCAGTTAGTGAGTACAGGCTAACAGCACTTATAAAGATGCAGTTAGTGAGTACAGGCTAACAGCAGTTATAAAGATGCAGTTAGTGAGTACAGGCTAACAGCAGTTATAAAGATGCAGTTAGTGAGTACAGGCTAACAGTACTTATAAAGATGCAGTTAGTGAGTACAGGCTAACAGCAGTTACAAAGATGCAGTTAGTGAGTACAGGCTAACAGCAGTTACAAAGGTGCAGTTAGTGAGTACAGGCTAACAGCAGTTATAAAGGTGCAGTTAGTGAGTACAGGCTAACAGCAGTTATAAAGATGCAGTTAGTGAGTACAGGCTAACAGCAGTTATAAAGGTGCAGTTAGTGAGCACAGGCTAACAGCAGTTATAAAGGTGCAGTTAGTGAGTACAGGCTAACAGCAGTTATAAAGGTGCAGTTAGTGAGTACAGGCTAACAGCAGTTATAAAGATGCAGTTAGTGAGTACAGGCTAACAGCAGTTATAAAGATGCAGTTAGTGAGTACAGGCTAACAGCAGTTATAAAGATGCAGTTAGTGAGTACAGGCTAACAGTACTTATAAAGATGCAGTTAGTGAGTACAGACCAACAGCAGTTACAAAGATGCAGTTAGTGAGTACAGGCTAACAGCACTTATAAAGGTGCAGTTAGTGAGTACAGGCTAACAGCAGTTATAAAGGTGCAGTTAGTGAGTACAGGCTAACAGCAGTTATAAAGATGCAGTTAGTGAGTACAGGCTAACAGCAGTTACAAAGATGCAGTTAGTGAGTACAGGCTAACAGCAGTTATAAAGATGCAGTTAGTGAGTACAGGCTAACAGCAGTTATAAAGATGCAGTTAGTGAGTACAGGCTAACAGCAGTTATAAAGATGCAGTTAGTGAGTACAGGCTAACAGCAGTTATAAAGATGCAGTTAGTGAGTACAGGCTAACAGCAGTTATAAAGATGCAGTTAGTGAGTACAGGCTAACAGCAGTTATAAAGATGCAGTTAGTGAGTACAGGCTAACAGCAGTTATAAAGATGCAGTTAGTGAGTACAGGCTAACAGCAGTTATAAAGGTGCAGTTAGTGAGTACAGGCTAACAGCAGTTATAAAGATGCAGTTAGTGAGTACAGGCTAACAGCAGTTATAAAGATGCAGTTAGTGAGTACAGGCTAACAGTACTTATAAAGATGCAGTTAGTGAGTACAGGCTAACAGCAGTTACAGAGGTGCAGTTAGTGAGTACAGGCTAACAGCACTTATAAAGATGCAGTTAGTGAGTACAGGCTAACAGCAGTTATAAAGATGCAGTTAGTGAGTACAGGCTAACAGCAGTTATAAAGATGCAGTTAGTGAGTACAGGCTAACAGCAGTTATAAAGATGCAGTTAGTGAGTACAGGCTAACAGCAGTTATAAAGATGCAGTTAGTGAGTACAGGCTAACAGCAGTTATAAAGATGCAGTTAGTGAGTACAGGCTAACAGCAGTTATAAAGATGCAGTTAGTGAGTACAGGCTAACAGCAGTTATAAAGATGCAGTTAGTGAGTACAGGCTAACAGCAGTTATAAAGATGCAGTTAGTGAGTACAGGCTAACAGCAGTTATAAAGGTGTAGTTAGTGAGTACAGGCTAACAGTAGTTATAAAGATGCAGTTAGTGAGTACAGAATAACAGCAGTTACAAAAGTGCAGGTAGTGCCACAGGCTAACATCAGTGATAAATATGAAGTTAGAGAGTACAGGCTAACAGCAGTTAAAAAGGTGCAGTTTGAGAGTACAGGATAACAGCAGTTATAAAGATGCAGTTAGTGAGTACAGGCTAACAGCTGTTATAAAGTTGCAGTTAATGCATACAGGCTAACAGCAGTTACAAAGATGGAGTTAGTGAGTAGAGGCTTACGGAAGTTATAAAGATGCAGTTAGTGAGTACAGGCTAACAGCACTTATAAAGATAAAGTTAGTGAGTACAGGCTAACAGCAGTTATAAAGATACAGTTAGTGAGTACAGGCTAACAGCAGTTATAAAGATGCAGTTAGTGAGTAGAGGCTAACAGCAGTTACAATAGTGCAGTTAGTGAGTACAGGCTAACAGCAGTTATGAAGATGCAGTTAGTGAGTATAGGCTAACAGTAGTTATAAAGGTGTAGTTAGTGAGCACAAGCTAACAACTGTTATAAAGTTGCAGTTAGTGAGTACAGGCTAACAGCAGTTATAAAGATGCAGTTAGTGATCACGGGCTAACAGCAGTTATAAGGTGCAGTTAGTGAGTACAGGCTAACAGCAGTTACAATGATGCAGTTAGTGAGTTCAGACTAACAGCAGTTATAAAGATGCAGTTAGTGATTACAGGCTAACAGCCATTATAAAGATGCAGTTAATGAGTACAGGCTAACAGCAGTTACAGAGGTGCAGTTAGGGAGTACAGTCTAACAGCAGTTATAAAGTTGCAGTTAGTGCATACAGGCTAACAACAGTTACAAAGATGCAGTTAGTGAGTACAGGTTAACAGCAGTTACAAAGGTGTAGTTAGTGAGTATAGGCTAACAGCAGTTATAAAGATGCAGTTAGTGAGTATAGGCTAAGAGCAGTTATAAAGGTGTAGTTAGTGAGCACAGGCTAACAGCAGTTATAAAGGTGTAGTTAGTGAGTACAGGCTAACAGCAGTTACAAAGATGCAGTTTGTGAGTACAGGCTAACAGTACGTATAAAGAGGCAGTTAGTGAGTACAGGCTAACAGCAGTTATAGAGGTGCAGTTAGTGAGTACAGGTTAACAGCACTTATAAAGATGCAGTTAGTGAGTACAGGCTAACAGCAGGTATAAAGATGCAATTAGTGAGTACAGGCTAACAGAAGTTACAAAGATGCATTTACTGAGTACAGGCTAACAATACTTATAAAGATGCAGTTAGTGAGTACAGGCAAACAGCACTTATAAAGTTGCAGTTAGTGATTACAGGCTAACAGCAGTTATAGAGGTGTAGTTAGTGAGTACAGGCTAACAGCAGTTATAAAGTTGCAGTTAGTGAGTACAGGCTAACAGCAGTAATAAAGGTGCAGTTATTGAGTACAGGCTAACAGCAGTTATAGAGGTGCAGTTAGTGAGTACAGGCTAACAGCAGTTATAAAGATGCAGTTAGTGAGTATAGGCTAACAGCAGTTATAAAGGTATAGTTACTGAGTACAGGCTAACAGTAGTTATATAGGTGCAGTTAGTGACTACAGGATAACAGTACTTATAAAGATGCAGTTAGTGAGTAAAGACTAACAGCAGTTACAGACATGCAGTTAGTGAGTATAGGCTAACAGCAGTTATAAAGATGTAGTTAGTGAGCACAGGCTAACTGCAGTTAAAAAGGTGTAGTTAGAGAGTACAGGCAAAGAGCAGCTATAAAGATGCAGTTAGTGAGTACAGGCTAACAGTAGTTACAAAGATGCAGTTAGTGAGTACAGTGTAACAGCAGATACAAAGATGCAGTTAGTGAGTACAGGCTAAGAGCAGTTATAAAGGTGCAATTAGTGACTACAGGATAACAGCCGTTACAAAGATGCTGTTACTGAGTACAGGCTAACAGCAGTTATAAAGATGCAGTTAGTGAGTACAGGCTAACAGTACTTATAAAGATGCAGTTAGTGAGTCCAGGCTAACAGCAGTTACAGAGGTGCAGTTAGTGAGTACAGGCTAACAGCACTTATGAAGTTGCAGTTAGTGAGTACAGGCTGACAGCAGTTATAGAGGTGTAGTTAGTGAGTACAGGCTAATAGCAGTTATAAAGGTGCAGTTAGTGAGTACAGGCTAACAGCTGTTATAAAGGTGCAGTTAGTGCATACAGGCTAACAGCAGTTACAAAGATGCAGTTAGTGAGTACAGGCTAACAGCAGTTATAAAGGTGCAGTTAGTGAGTACAGGCTAACAGCAGTTATAAAGGTGCAGTTAGTGAGTACAGGATAACAGCACTTATAAAGATGCAGTTAGTGAGTACAGGATAACAGCAGTTACAAAAGTGCAGGTAGTGCCACAGGCTAACATCAGTGATAAAGATGCAGTTAGAGAGTACAGGCTAACAGAAGTTAAAAAGGTGCAGTTTGAGAGTACAGGATAACAGCAGTTTTAAAGATGCAGTTAGTGAGTACAGGCTAACAGTAGTTACAAAGATGCAGTTAGTGAGTACAGGCTAACAGCAGTTATAAAGATGCAGTTAGTGAGTACAGGCTAACAGTAGTTACAAAGATGCAGTTAGTGAGTACAGGCTAACAGCTGTTATAAAGGTGCAGTTAATGCATACAGGCTAACAGCAGTTACAAAGATGGAGTTAGTGAGTACAGGCTAACGGAAGTTATAAATATGCAGTTAGTGAGTACAGGCTTACAGCACTTATAAAGATGCAGTTAGTGAGTACAGGCTAACAGCAGTTATAAAGGTACAGTTAGTGAGTACAAGCTAACCATACATATAAAGATGCAGTTAGTGAGGAGAGCCTAACAGCAGACACAAAGGTGCAGTTAGTGACTACAGGCTAGCAGCAGTTATAAAGATGCATCTAATGAGTACAGGCTAACAGTACTTATAAAGATGCAGTTAGTGAGTACAGCCTAACAGCAGTTATAAAGTTGCAGTTAGTTTATACAGGCTAATAGCAGTTATAAAGATGCAGTTAGTGAGTACAGGCTAACAGCCGTTAGAAAGGTGCAGTTAGTGAGTACAGGCTAACAGCAGTTATAAAGATGCAGTTAGTGAGTACAGGCTAACAGTACGTGTAAAGATGCAGTTAGTGAGTACAGGCTAACAGCAGTTACAAAGATGCAGTTAGTGAGTACAGGCTAACAGCAGTTATAAATGTGCAGTTAGTGAGTACAGGCTAACAACAGTTACAAAGTTGCAGTTAATGAGTACAGGCTAACAGCAGTTCCAAAGATGCAGTTAGTGAGTACAGGCTAACAGCACTTACAAAGTTGCAGTTAGTGAGTACAGGCTAACAGCAGTTACAAAGATGCAGTTCGTGAGTACAGGCTAATAGCAGTTATAAAGGTGCAGTTAGTGAGTACAGGCTAACTGCAGTTACAAAGATGCAGTTCGTGAGTACAGGCTAACAGCAGTTACAAAGATGCAGTTTGTGAGCAGAGGATAACAGCAGCTGTAAAGTTGCAGTTAGTGAGTACAGGTTAACAGCAGTTATAAAGATGCAGTCAGTGAGTACAGGCTAACAGTACGTATTAAGATGCTGTTAGTGAATACAGGCTAACAGCAGTTACAGAGGTGCAGTTAGTGAGTAGAGGCTAACAGCACTTATAAAGATGCAGTTAGTGAGTACAGGCTAACAGAAGTTACAAAGATGCATTTAGTGAGTACAGGCTAACTGCGGTTACAGACGTGCAGTTAGTGAGTACAGGCTAACAGCACTTATAAAGATGCAGTTAGTGAGTACAGGCTAACAGCAATTATAAAGATGCAGTTAGTGAGTACAGGCTAACAGCAGTTAGAGAGGTGCGGTTAGTGAGTACAGGCAAACAGCACTTATAACGTTGCAGTTAGTAAGTACAGGCTAACAGCAGTTATAGAGGTGTAGTTATTGAGTACAGTCTAACAGCAGTTATAAAGTTGCAGTTAGTGAGTACATCTAGCAGCAGTTATAAAGTTGCAGTTAGTGAGTACAGGCTAACAGCAGTTATAAAGATGCAGTTAGTGAGTATAGGCTAACAGCAGTTATAAAGGTATAGTTAGTGAGTACAGGCTAACAGCAGTTATAAAGGTGCAGTTAGTGAGTACAGGATAACAGCACTTATAAAGATGCAGTTAGTGAGTACAGGCTAACAGCAGTTATAAAGATGCAGTTAGTGAGTACAGGCTAACAGCAGTTACAAAGATGCAGTTAGTGAGTACAGGCTAACAGCAGTTATAAAGATGCAGTTAGTGAGTACAGGCTAACAGCAGTTATAAAGATGCAGTTAGTGAGTACAGGCTAACAGCAGTTATAAAGATGCAGTTAGTGAGTACAGGCTAACAGCAGTTATAAAGATGCAGTTAGTGAGTACAGGCTAACAGCAGTTACAAAGATGCAGTTAGTGAGTACAGGCTAACAGCAGTTATAAAGGTGCAGTTAGTGAGTACAGGCTAACAGCAGTTACAAAGATGCAGTTAGTGAGTACAGGCTAACAGCAGTTATAAAGATGCAGTTAGTGAGTACAGGCTAACAGCAGTTATAAAGATGCAGTTAGTGAGTACAGGCTAACAGCAGTTATAAAGATGCAGTTAGTGAGTACAGGCTAACAGCAGTTATAAAGATGCTGTTAGTGCATACAGGCTAACAGCAGTTATAAAGATGCAGTTAGTGAGTACAGGCTAACAGCAATGACAAAGATGCAGTTAGTGAGTACAGGCTAACAGCAGTTATAAAGGTGCAGTTAGTGAGTACAGCCTAACAGCAGTTACAAAGATGCAGTTAGTGAGTACAGCCTAACAGCAGTTACAAAGGTGCAGTTAGTGAGTACAGGCTAACAGCAGTTATAAAGTTTCAGTTAGTGAGTACAGGCTACAGCATTTATAGAGGTGCAGTTAGTGAGTACAGGCTAACAGCAGTTACAAAGATGCAGTTCGTGAGTACAGGCTAACAGCAGTTATAAATTTTCAGTTAGTGAGTACAGGCTACAGCATTTATAGAGGTGCAGTTAGTGAGTACAGGCTAACAGCAGTTATAAAGGTGTACTTAGTGAGTACAGGCTAACAGCAGTTACAAAGGTGCAGTTAGTGAGTACAGGCTAACAGCAGTTATAAAGGTGTACTTAGTGAGTACAGGCTAACAGCAGTTACAAAGGTGCAGTTAGTGAGTACAGGCTAACAGCAGTTATAAAGTTTCAGTTAGTGAGTACAGTCTAACAATAGTTATAATGGTGCAGTTAATGCATACAGGCTAACAGCAGGCCCAACTCTCCTTCTCTCTGAATGTGGCAACTTTCAGGCTTACTGGTTTTGCCTCTACTCCATTTGATTTCTATATACAGCGCTTTCTGCAACTGAAGCTTCAAGTTTTTCTGTCAAAGGACTTAACTTCAAGTCAAATAATTCTTTTCATTTAAAACTTTAGATTATATTTTATTTAATTGAAAATCTAAAATAGTACCATGATAAAGTGAATAGATACAAAAATGAATTTTCTTTCCCATGTGAAGAATACATTATCTCTCCTTTCCATGAATGAAAAGATTCAAATATTGGCCATATTAAAGAAATAGAAGTGTAGCCCTCACAAAAATGCTTCCACATGTTTGATACTTTATGTTGAATTTCAACTAGATGGCATTTACAGATAGCTCAGGTATTAATAAGCACACTTCAAGGCCTGCCTAAGGATATCTCGCATGTTTCATAACATCTGCGGGGGAAGACCTGCCTCGGATGAGTGTGACCCACCTGACAACCTGAGAATCCAGATGAAGGAGAAAGCCTGCTGGGGTGTGACACATTCCTGTTTATGTTGGCAAAGTCCACAGACAGCCCGCCCTCACTTCTCACGCCTCCTGACACAAACTCATGGTAGCTTCTCCAGGGCGTTCCCAGGTATCCCACCACAGACTGCAGCTGTCATTGGTCTCTAGTTCTGAGACTCCCACACTGACAGGCTGAACATCTACTGTTTTCTCTGGTTCTCTGGCATACCAACAGACAATGTCTGGAGTCAGACTGTGGAGTTTAGTCTTACTAAGTCTTCACTGTCTTAGTCTGTCTATCTACCATCTTTCTTCTATCTTTCTGACATCTGTCTGTCCATGTGTATAAGTATCTATCATTCCTCAGTTATCTCTCATTTGTGTGTCCTCTGTGTGTATGGTGTTGGTTCTGTTCTTGTAGAAATCATAGTATAACATCCAGATCCATTAATATATGCTGATAACTGAGTTGGAGAAAAAGATAAAGATTTTGAAATCAGAAGCTCATGCTAGTTTAGCCAGTGCCTTTATGAAGATGCACAAGAAAAAAACAGAAAATATGGATATGGAAATATGGGTCAAAGAAGCAAGCAATGCAGAAGGTCTGAAGGACACAGAAGAGCTGCTCCCAAAGAGACTTTGCAGAAAGCAAACCCCCCTCTGTGGCCTCACTGCTCCCAGCATGGCTTCCTATCTTTTTATGACGCAGAGTTTGTAATCACTTTCCAGGCAGCTTTGCAAATTCAGCATGCTGGCATTTAACTGAAATGGAAGTACACTGTGGACACTGGATTTTACTATTCTTCCTCAATTTGACTCTAATACCTTTTAAATGTTAGTATATAAAGAGAACTAAATGCTAGTAGTGTCTGAGACATATTTCACTTTGCGGCCATCCTGTAACTGACATGTAAGCAGTCTTCTGTGGATGGGCATTTAGGTTGCCTCTCTTTGATTTCAATGCCACATTGAATTTTGAAAGCCAGGTTATCCTTCTCAGTCAATTTGTGGGAAGCTATGTCACTCAAATCTACCTGCGTCTACAAAGCTGAGGATGGTCACTAATATGACCAAGCCTTTTTCTGTATTCCGCATGTGCTCCTGTCTACATGGGCATCATCAGAGTACGTTCACACAAGTAGGACTAATTCTGAAAGCTTTGCACATTTCACATCTCCCTTCCACTCTGCTGGTCTAATCAGTCCTTTCCTCCTTCCCTTCCAATTCTGTTTTTTCCCTTCCAGGCAAAGGGTGCACAGGATGAACAAGAAACGGAAGTAGGAGAATGCAAATGGCCAACTTTGGAGTGAGACATAAATTTCTCTTTTACTTGGCATGCTTCAAGGAAGCTTGAACTTCATATTTTCAAGAGGGATTTTCTGTCTAGTCCTCTTACTCAATCCTGAGTGGAATTAAGAGAATCCAGACCTCGGTGAGCAGCTGAATCCAGCACTCTTGTCATCTGCCAGCCAAACCTAGAGAGTGTGCCTGAGTCTCTGTCTCTCAGTCTCTGTCCCCCCACCTCCCCCACTCTGTTCTTCCTTGGCTGCCCGAGGCTGGGAACTGCATCACCACTTGAGGTCTTGCTTCACATGCCTTCATCTTACCATCTATCCTGCATTTTCCACATAACTGTGTTTATTTTTTTTAATTTTCATTTTTTATTGATGATTTGTGTATTTCATACATCATTTTCCAATTCAGTTCAGGCATATATCCCTTTCCCTCCCCCCCACCTCACCCCAGCCCATCCTAGATCAAGCATTCTACCGTAACTTTCCTGCATCTTTCTCTGTATTTTTTAATTTTTCTAACAATAAGTGATAATTTATGAGTACAAGCATCCATCATGTAAAACCAATTTGCAAGCAGTTGTGCCCAAACCCACACAGCTCATGGGTCCCACCATCCAGCGGGGGGGCTTGTTGATCAAATGAGTGTCCAGTCTATATTGTTGTAGTTTCACCATTCACCCCAATCGCAGCCCTTACATTCTACCATGCCCCCTCTTCCGCAGATTGTTCCCTAGGCTTAGAAAAGGGGCACAGGTGGATGAGAAGCAAAACAGTCTACTTTCTCTGGAGCTGTTGTCTTGGTCTCTAGTCAATTCTGGCTGTTTCCTTTCATGGACTGACAGTTTGTCCAGGCATGACCTTTCGATCCTACTCTATAACAGTCGACTCCAATCACCTTGTAGCAATCTCTTTCACCTGTAGGATGATTTAACTTAGAAGCTGGGTTTGCTTCCCAAGTTGGTCACGTGCAGCCACCCAAAACAGCATGGGTGAGTTTGATGAAATCTGTGCCTTGATTCCACCCTATAGGTATGTGTAATATGGCTGCTTTTTTGAGACTCATGGGTCAAAAAACAAAAACCTAAAATAAAAAAGGGGAATACAGATAGATGTGAAAACTTTTTGTCAATAAACCTTGCAATTCAAATCTTGGAACTAGCTACAGGATGGGATCTGTATGTTCCAACGGGCCAGAAAATACAGCTTTGCAGTGAGTAGGATGTACCAGAAAGTGCCAGCAGAAGGATTGACTCCTCTGGGCATTGAAGGTAAGAAAAGCCTCAGATTGCTGCAGACATCAGGCCCCTCTGTGGATCCTACTAGTAACAACTATTTTTAATGATCCTAACGAAGCTTACCTTCTAGGTGCCACAAAGGTTTTAATACGAGAGACTTTCTTAACTCCCCTCCATAGAACAAGGAGAAATATGATGATGATAACTGTGTTTATGTTTTACAGAATGAAACCAATGATGCTATTTCACAGCTTGAAACTCCCTCGGCTTTTTGTCCCCAAGAACAAATTGTAACGTTATGGTCTGAGTACAGTCCATCCCACTAGTCTCTCACATGCCATGTTTCAATTCAGGCTGAGAGTCATCATCTTCTCAGATCATATTAGTTTTATCATGACACCATGCCATTCTGCAGCTGCTTCTCTGCCTGAAAAATTGAACTCCCCCTTACTTGATAGCTCTGCTATTTCTAAATGACAGACATTGCTGCTTCCCACTGGGGAAAATCATAGCACCATCTCTTGCAGAGTACAAGGCTCCTACCCTGTGACTAACTTATTTTCCTATTTAATGAAGATATGTTTTTTTCAGTGTTCTAATTTGCCTCTGGAAGGTTGTGTTTACTGTGAGTGCACACTCAGCCTCTTTCCTGACACATTTTAGCCACTGATTGTATACTTTGTGAATGCACAACTAGCTAAGTCTACTTCTGTGTTGATATTCATGTCTGAGTGAGATCCATGAGTTCTCCACACAGCTTAAGTTCACCAAAGGCTTGATACTTTCTGTGGACAACTGATGCAGTGTTAAGTAATTTGAAGACAGATTTAATTCTGTAGGCTGTATTGGATTTGCTTTTAATGTCACTGGTTCTGAGTGTCAGTAGAGAAATAGCTACTGTTTATGCAACATATGTTACTTATTTTAGAAGAGATTTTAAATTTCCACAATGCCTGGATGAAATCCCCATCTGACATAATGGTGCCATTGTTAATAAAATATTAGTAAGATAAAGCTGCATGAGGTTGTTTAAAGCTTAATTTAAGGTTGCTCTAATTTCAACTTCAATTTAAGAACTCAGTAGAAAATAGCAAGACATTTATGTGTGCTGTGGTAAGCTCCAGTTTCATGTAGCAACCCTGACACTGAGCACCTAATGAAGATAAACACCTTGCCCTGGCTTTGAAGCTGCAGCTAAATTTGGGTGGCATTCCATGACTTTCCACAGATTGATTAGGAAGGGCCGTTAGGCTTTCAAAACACAGCGTGGCACTGAAATATGACTAATAACCTTTTGGCTAAATGAAGATAGAGTCCAAATGTTTCCTGTCTTTATGTCAGTTATGTCCTGTCTCCAGAGACCTCTATTGAATTTAGACAGTTCTTTCTGAAGATGAGAATAAACTCAAAGATGAGTGGGTTGTCCAGTGGCTTTATCATAGGTCTGTAAGCTGAAAGATTTCCAGAAAACCCCTGTGTGTTGGTTACAGAGTGCCTCACAGTTTTATGTTTTTATATTTCTGTTTATCTTTTTCACTGGAACATAAATATAGTCTGTGTGTTTGCCCCCCAACCCCCAGGAAATCTAGTCTCTCACCTCATGAAAGGTCTATGTTCACTAGATGTCTTTTGAATGAACAAGTGAACGAATGAGTGAATGAATGTCTTACCAATTGGAGTTCTTGCATAGAATTCAATTTAGTTTGGATAAAGCAGAAGACTGAACTAGGGACTCTGGCATGCTAGTCAAATGTTTTATCATTAAAATATATCATTAAATCTTTCAATAATTTTTATTTTTTATTTTGAAACATGGTTATCCAGGCTGGTCTTGACTTCACTCTCTGGTCCAGGTCTGTGTTGTAATCTCCCTGCCTCCTGACTAACTGGGGTACAGGCCTGTTCCGGCAGGCCCAATTTAGGAGACTTATTTTTAATTCTATATTATTTTTGGAGCTGAGAACTTATCCAATTTGGGGGCATTATTTAAGATCTACAGTAATTAATAGAAAATTGCTGGGTCTTCATGTGCTGTGGCAGGGGTCTGTGACAGTGGTGGGGATAGCCTCCACTCTATGACTCTATTATCAATCTTAGTGTTGATAGTGGGGATGAAGAACAATCTCTGTGACTGGATTAGGATTTGTTTTCAGTCACCAAAATCTGAAGTAACTCTTTCATGCTAGGTAGACTCCAGGGCGATGAATCTCAGGATTGCACTAGAAAATTCTGTCCTGTTACATGTCAGAGAATCCATTCTGAGAGTGATTAAAAACTCTATAGAAGCTAATGTGATTGTGAATAGATTCCTGTAATTTACATGCACAACGTTATAATCTATCTAGTTTTTTTAGTAAGCATGTAGAAATTAAGAAATAATTACCAGTTAGCTTTATGGATGAGTATGTGGTAGAAGTGAGAGTAGACTCTGCAGTGGGAGGGAGCCTTAAAGGGTGCTGAGAGCATATACCCATCTTTTTGCTCAGTAATGGGAATCCTTAGAGTTCTCCACCAGGTCTCCTCACACTCTTACAGAGTGGTCTTCTATTCATGACTGGGCACAATTGCTGAGCTGAACTCTACGATCCGAGATCAGTTGTGGAGAATCTGGTTTCCCTCCAGATGGTTTCATAGGCAGTCCTGACAGCCCATTCCCCATGCTTAATTCCTGTCCTGTTTATATCTAATTTAACGACCGTCTGGCCCCTGCTGCTGGCAGAGGGCCTTGCGGATCTCCATGATCACTGTTTCTGAGACAGGAGAAGATGGAGGGACCACGTTTGGTCGCTTCCTGTCCTGTTTATATCTGAACTGTCTCATAAAGTCTAACAAGTCTACAATGGGTCCTTCTGTTCAGAGCAGGCCTGGCTGCTCACCCTGAGTTGTACGGGTTTCATCCTCACTCCTGTAGGCTTCCCAACCTCAGTTCTCAGGAGCACACCCCACACTCTGTAACTGCCTTCCTTTCAGAGATTAGTGTATTGGAAACATTTCAGACTTGCCTAGACAGTTCTAGAAGAGCATGTTCAGACAGAGCAAGCACAAACTAAATAAAAGGATTAATGGTCACTTGGGCCCAATAATCTTAGCATAAACTAAGATATCTGCAGAATTCTGTGTCTTGGTTTTTTCCTTGTGTGACATTGGGGCATGATCAGTATTTTGTAGAGGAAAAGTAGCCTTATGTAGTGACTTGCATTTGTTCATAAACTATACAGTGAAAGACATTTGAATTAACCATGCATTCCTAACTTTAATCTTTTATCAAGTGTGCTGAAACAGAGTTTTCATGTCTTCTGATGTTTAGGGTAAAGGACTCTGGTTGTTTGTTAGTTTTTCTCTGTTTCTGTGTTCATTTTTTCATCTGTTAGCTCTGGGAAGAGAGATCTGATACATCACTCAAATTTTCACCCTGTGGATTATAGAACCAAAATGATTCGTCTCTATGGTACAAATACATTCTAGAAGTTATGTTTTTCCAATAGAAAACAATTTTGTATTGCTTTTATGAATCTTTGCAAATAGAACATCCAATTTTCAAGTCAGACTGTAACAGAAAATATGAAAAAAGTCTAGATTATTTGTTGTGTGACAAAGGCTCAAGGAATAATTGGAATGGCCACAAAAGCTCCTTTGAACACACCCCACTGATCAAGAGAGAAATAATTTCATTACTGAAATTGGTAAAAACAGTAATAGATATAAACGACTGAATAAAATAACAAATGATGAGTCAATATAAATATGAGTAGATTGAACATGTGAAGAAGACTAGAATATTGACTATATAAATTTCCTTCCTCAAACCTTGTATTGGCCACCCAGGGGGAGAGCAAAATTGTGGTGGTTTGAATGAGTGTCCCCCATAGGTTCCAAGGATTTGGACACTTGGTCTCCAGTTCATGGTGTTCTTTGGGGAGGGTCGTAGAACCTTTAGGGGTGTGGCCATGCTGGAGGATGCAGTTCTGAGGGGCAGGATTTGAGCATTCTAAAGCCTTTCTGAGTCTCTGGGCATTCTCTGCTTCCTGTGCGTGCTTCTGGAGGTGACTCCTGGGCTTTCTGCTCTGGTCACAGCCTGCTACCATACTTCCCCAGCCACTATGGACACTCCCTCTGGTCACAGCCTGCTACCACACCTCCCCAGCCACTGTGGACTCTCTCTCTGGTCACAGCCTGCTACCACGCCTCCCCAGCCACTGTGGACACTCCCTCTGGTCACAGCCTGCTACCACACCTCCCCAGCCACTGTGGACTCTCCCTCTGGTCACAGCCTGCTACCACACCTCCCCAGCCGCTATGGACTCTCCCTCTGGTCACAGCCTGCTACCACACCTCCCGAGCCGCTATGGACTCTCCCTCTGGTCACAGCCTGCTACCACACCTCCCCAGCTGCTGTGGACTCTGCCTCCGGTCACAGCCTGCTACCACACCTCCCCAGCCACTGTGGACATTCCCTCTGGTCAGAGCCTGCTACCACGCCTCCCCAGCTGCTGTGGACTCTGCCTCTGGTCACAGCCTGCTACCACACCTCCCCAGCCGCTGTGGACTCTCCCTCTGGTCACAGCCTGCTACCATACCTCCCCAGCTGCTGTGGACTCTCCCTCTGGAACCATGAGCCCAAATAAACTTTTTCCCCTAAGTGGCCTTGGTAATAGTTTGTCACAGAAACAGAAAAGTAGCTAATACAGACTTTGGTGCCAGACAGCAGGCTGTTGCTGTGAAGAAGCTGACCATGTGAGGTTTTGGAAAAATTAAGAGGACTTTGGAAGTTTGGACTAGAAAAGGGATTGAATGCATAAGCAGAGCTTAACAGGCCATTTTAGTAGGTTCTTGGAAGATAGTACTCCTGAGAGAAATCTAGTTTCAGAGGGAGACACAGACCTAAGCCACAACTGAGATATTCTGGAAAGAGTATGGCTTCAGTCTGCCGTAGGCCTAAGAACTTACATGAGGCTACCAATTTCTTCAATAGATGAAATTTTAAAATAACTTAACGTAGAATCAGTGGCATGGTCATCACTGGTGAATATTATGGAGAACCACAATAAAAGTGAGCAAGTGGGACGGAAAGAAATGTGGAATGTACAGTTTGAAGAGAGAGAGAGAGAGAGAGAGAGAGAGAGAGAGAGAGAGAGAACTAATGCTGGCACCAAGATGGTGCTTAAGGTGAGGCTGTTTGATGAGGATGTTAGAGGCATTAAAGAGAGGGTTCCAGATTCGCTCTGGACCAATGGGCAGAGTATTCTTAGGGGAAGTGCACAACCAGCTAAGTTTCCTGAGGGAAGGAAAAGGCTTGAGTTTTCTCAAAAACAGACAAAAGCAGCTGCTAATGTGAGTGAAGTAGAACAGAGTCCGCACCCAGATGAGCTGGGGCCCGGAACTTGGCAGCGTCATCCACAGGTCCTGGCATGAGGGACAGAAAAGGTGCAAAGGGGGTTCTCATTTTTTCCTTTGAGGACCAGAGAGCTACAGAATCCAGGCCTCATGCAGCAGGGGAGTCCCTGCATAGAGAAGGCCCTGACAGGGCAAGGGCAGGCCCTGAGAGACTGCTGTCTGAAGCACAGAAGGTGAAGCTGGTTGGCAGTGCAAGCTCCAAAGTGCTGAGGATGCCAGAGCCATGAGACATCTGCCATGAGCAGGTGTCATGCAGGTGTGGAACCGGCCAAGAGAGAGAGATGGATGTCGCCATCAGTAAAGCTGATGTACAGGGACTGTGGGGGTGGGGGGAGCTCTGCCACCTAAGCTCCTTGGAATCAAAGTCACAGACGTCAGACGTGGAGCTTCATGCTTTGATATCTGCCCTACTGGCTTTAGGTCTTTTTGGGTCTGACTACTATTCCCTCACTATGGCTCCATTCGTTCTGTTCTAGAGTGGGAATGGAAATGCATACTTTGTTCCATTGTGTGTTGGAAGTATGTAATTAGTCCTTTTATTTTTAAGGGACTTACAGCTAAGGGGTTTCTTGGAGTCTGACAAGAAACTGGACTGTCTCTGGACTTTTGAAGTGTTGAGACTGTTAAGGACTATGGAGACTTTTGAAGTTGGAGTAAACACATTTTGTATTACAATATCTTCATGAGGCTCTGGGTGCCAGGGAGTGGAATGTGGTGGTTTGAATGAACACCCCTATAGGTTCAAAGTATTTGAACCCTCTGCCACCAGTTGCTTGCCTGTTTTGAGGAGGGCTGATCTTAATGAAGGAAACAGGTCATTGGGGGGAAAGCCTTTAGAATGTCTAGCCATGTGCTCTTCCATTTTGTCTCTTTGCTTCCTGTACGTGTTTGAACTTGCAAGCATCGGCTTGTTGCTCTGGCCACCTCTGTCACGACACAGTTTTGTCAGGATGAACTCTTAACCCTCTGGAACTGTAAGCCAAATAAACTCTTCCTTCATTCTATAAATTGCCTTAGTCATGTGCTTTATTACAACAACAGAAAAGTAACTGATACAATAACTTAAGATTGGAAATGTTTGATGTGACCTTATACAGCAATGTTAGCATCATCTGCAATAAAGCCAAGTGAGACTGGCTTTATTTCCCCAGAGGTGCTGAGTCCACCCCCATTGCCCAATGTTCACAACCCAAGTCTGAACAAATCCAGACCATAGCACATTGCAGGAAATAATTTGCTTATGATCTTAAAACAGCAAGATTATCAAAGGAAAGGGAGAAAAAGGGAATCTGAAGAAGCACAGGCATTCCTGATAGTTAAAGGCTACATGGGATTGGGAACTGGATACCTTGCCAAAGTTCATGATGAAATGCAAATAGGAGCCTGTTATTTAATAGTGAGATATCCAAATGTTAAGATAGTAGGTTTTCTGTCATATTTTAGCAATTTATTTTATTATTTTTTTTTATTTTTGTATGTGTATGAACGTACTGTCTGCATGTAGGTTTGTGCACCTATGTCATGCAATGCTGCGGAGGTCAGAAGAGGGTGTCGGATTCCCCTGGAACTGGAGTTCTCCTGGAATTGGAGTTACAGATGGTTCTTAGCTGCCATGTGGGTGCTGGGGATCGAACCCGGGTCCTCTGCAAGAGCAGCCGATGCTCTCAACCGCTAGGCCATCTCTCCAGCCCCCATATTGTAGCAATTTAAAATGACGGTTTTGTTTACAGAAAATATACATTGAAAGGGTGACTGGTGTGGGCATCAGGTAAACAAAATGCTTTAAAATGTTATTTGAATTTTTCTTAAAAATGAACCAATAGTTTTAGTTGTGATGAACTTCAGGGAAATTATCTTTAAAATATAAACTCCCCAAACCATATGCGTGGGCATACACAGACACAGACACAGACATGGACACACACACACACACACACACACACACACGCACATACACACATACACCATACTGTTTTTATATTCTAGAATATACTTTCTGGAATTCAAAATATATGTTATCTAAAAAAGTATTATGAAAGGTCTATCACATTCGTTTATTGACCTCTACATGAATCTTAACAATGAGTGGAAAAATAGAAAACCAATTTGTCTCGCTAGAGTGTAATTGCCTTTGACTTCTAAAATGTTGAATTTTAATACATATAAGTCCTTGATTTTCCCCCTCAATTTTTATTAGGTTATGCTTTGGACAAGCTCCCTCTTACGAGCCATAGACCATTATTTTTCCCTTCTGGTAAGACAATGAAAATGTGTTCTTCATTAAACATTAGTGCATTCTATTATTTGGTCATGTGAGTTGAGCTCTAAAATTTTGTATGGGGTCTCATTATTTGTTTAGGAGCTTATTAAAATATTGAACTATTATTTCATCATATTTGTTTCTAATTAACTTTTTTCCCATTTCCTATAGAAAAACCTACTTTATGCTTCATCTTCCTTTTTGTTTGTTGTTGTTATTTTGAGAGATAGGGTATCCTGGCCAGTTTTGAACTTTTTATGTAGCTTAGGACAACCTTGGACCTATGCTCCTTCTGCCTCTACCTCACTAATGCTAGGACTGCAGGCATGCATTGTCATGTCCAGTCCAGTTTTATGTGATGCTGGGAATTGAACTAAGGGCTCTGTAAACATGAGGTAAGTACTCTACCAACTGAGCTACACCACGAACCCAAATGTTCTTTGTTCTGAGATAGTTAATATTAAGAGACTTATTCCTAATATCTCAATGTCAGTTTTACACAATGCTTAGGATAGATTGATTCATAAATGGAGAGAAATTCTCAACATCATGACAACCAGTGTTTTAAATGAACAAAGCAGAGGAAGATCTGAATCCAGCATGGTGGTGTGCACTTTTAATTCCAGCACTCGGGAGGCTGACTAGGCAGTTCTCATTGAAATGAAGGCAATCCTGCAATCCTCATCTGCAAAGTGAATTCCAGACTAGCTGAGGAGATGGGCGACTCTGTCTAAGAAACTTATGAAACTCTTTCCAAAGTTCATTCTTCCCATGGAGAATCAAGAGAGAGAAAACTCACCATGGGATGCAAAGCTCAGAGGGATAGCAGTAAGGAAGGTGGTCATTGCCCATCCGGAGAAGGCCCATGGCAAATCAAATCTTCCCGGCAGGTACACAAGCTGCCTACCAGGAGATTGGTGAGCATAGAAGTCGCTTGTTCTGGGCCAAGCTAGTGGAACAGTTTTCTGCTACCAGATCACATGGCCACTGGTCTGACCAAACTCTGACTGAATGTACATACTGACAGTTCTGACACTTGGAGCAATGGGCACATCTTCTTGTCCATCGAAGTAATATGAGCACATAACAACACCTTCCATTTCAAGGTTCCAAAATGAAGTCGAGCATTACTTTCCCATTTTGTACAGCTCTACTAGAGATAAGTGATTATTTCCCCATAAGTGTCACTCACATCAAATAATGTTAACATATGGTCAGTTAGCCAACTCAGAGCTGATCTAGTTAGTTCATCCACTTATAAGGCACAAGGCACCACTGTTATTATTCCTGTGGACATCTTGGCTTCTTACTCTACCTGTGCCCCACCTCTAATTCAAGAACGTGAGAGTCTTGTGGATTCCTTCTCCCCATGGCCGTTACCTCTTTGTAATATTCACGGTACTGTAAAGTGATCTTCCCTCACTTTACAGTCATAGAATGGAGAAACTGAGCTCTTTCTGCACCTAGGAACCTTACCAGTCATCCCAGGCCACTTTCCTCAGTAAGACCATCCATGTGAAAACTGTGCAAGAGCAGGGGAGAAGGAAACTGAGCAGGCACTGCAAGTGTGAGCCAAGGCTCAGGACACCCAGAGAGGAAAGCTTGATGGGGACAGCTCCACTTCACCAGTGCAGCAAACCCCTGACAAAACACAGGAAATGGGGTTCCCATTCTGACCAAGACAGATATCTGGAAAACAGGGTGATAACTTGAACAAAGTACAGCTCAGCAAGGAGCGAGCATGACTGCTCTGAGACCGGGAGCTCAGTACTCAAAAATACTCTGAGTTTTTAGAACTGAGAGATGAAGAAATGCTGTCATTACAGTAATAATTTTGAAATTCAGTTGATATACCCAAACTCCATGTAAAAAAAAATAGCAACATGACTGATTACACTGGGTCACTTAAGCTCCCAAAATGGACATTAAAATATCTGAGGGGCTGAAGAGACAGCTCAGTGGTTAAAAGCACTGACTGCTCTTGCAGAGGACCCGGGTTCCATTCCCAGCACCCACAAGGTGGGTAAGAACCATCTTTAAGCCAGGCGTGGTGGTGCATACCTTTAATCCTAGCACTTGGGAGGCAGAGGCAGGTGGATCTCTGTGAGTTCAAGGCCAGCTTGGTCTATAGGGAGACCCATCTCAAAAACACCAAAAAAAAAAAAAATTTGATTATAGGATAGGATAAGTTCCTATTCCAAAATGGAAGCAATATGCAAATTATATATAATGAATAAGAGAACAGGGGGCAATATGAGTCCTTAGTTTATATATAGGTATGAGAATTAAAGTTGGAGAAACTAAGGAGTTGAGAATGTAGAAAATATGGTTGTCCTGTGCATCGTGTGTGTGTGTGCGTGTGTGTGTGTGTGTGTGTGTGTATGCATATGTGTATGTGTGTCTGTCTGTCTGTGTGTCTCTGTGTGTGTGTGTGTGAGAGAGAGAGAGAGACCTATAAACCGTAAGCTGTGAAGACTCTTTGCATAGATAGATAGCCCTTAGGCTGTACAGAGATAAAAACAAAGCATTTGGCTGTTACACAGGGGCTCTTGTGCATTGTGGGAACAGGTGGAAAGGACTGTGATAGGAACGTGCCCAGATACTAAAGGATACTAAAGGGAGACAAGTGACAGTATGTTAACATATCTGAACTCTGCCAAGCAATATCTTGTCCCAGTTATGGGTGTGATGAGCATCCAAGATAAACAGTAACAAGTGTAGCATTGGAGCATGTAGAGAGGAGGAACCATGCTGTGAAAAACTTTGGACCTGGGGCTGGAGAGATGGCCTAGTGGTTAAGAGCGCTGACCACTCTTACAGAGGACCCGGGTTTGATCCCCAGCACCCACACGGCGGCCAAGAACCGTCTGAGGCTCCAATTCCGGGAGAACTCCAGTTCCAGGGGAATCGGACACCCTCTTCTGACCTCCGCGGCCTTGCACGACACGGGTGCACAAACTTGCATGCAGACAATACATTGATGCACATATAGAAATAAATAAAATTAAAAAAATATTTAAAAAAAGAAAAACTTTGGACCTGGGTACAAACCTGTGACATTGTAGTGTAGGGGAACAAGCCTGGGAGAACTCCAAGAAGAGAGTAAGATTTCTGTCATAAAGACGATATGAGTTATGGTATCCAGAGAGTCACCTGCATAAGGGAAAGTAAATGTTTCCTCTGGATCTGTTTGGACTAGGTAATAGCTTAAAATATGTACAGGAACATCAAAAATGATTATCGGCCCCAAGAGACGGCTCAGTGCTTGCTGAGCAGGGGTGAGAAGCTATGTCAGGATCCTCAGTACCAATGGAAAGCTAGGCGTACACCTACACTCCAAGACCTGGAAAGGCACAGACAGGAGGGTCCTGAGAGCTTGCTGGACAGACAGTCTTGCAGATTCAGGGAGCTCCAGGCATAGTGGGGATCAAGTCGAAAAAAATAGAGTGGAGGGCAACTGAGGACAGCACTCAGCACTGCCGCCCGGCCTGATACACACCTGCATACATTATTAGGGGTTGCTTTAAATTATTTTTTTGTGGTTTTGATTTTAATTTTGGTATGCCATATTTATGTAGAAATTCATCTATTTCTTTTATTGTGATGTTGTACACAGCCTAGATAACTCCATTTTGTTTTGGTGACTCCATCTTAATGGCTGAACCCCGCCCAAACAAGTCTAAAAAGAACCAGGTAGTTATTTCATCCTTTGGAATCCCCTCTCCAGGACTCCCAGTTAGCTACCTGCTTCATCTTTTGTAAATAGTTTACAATTGTCTGCAGCCCAACCACTACTTATCTTAGCTTTTTAAATCCTTCAGAAAGCAGGAATTGCAGTTTTATTGTCTAACTGGAATTTCTAGAAAAAAAAAAAATCTTCCAGGATATATTAACTTGCCCCTGAGTCAGGGCTGTACCCTCCAAATCCCAACCTGGGTACAGTCCTCTCCAGTCCTAATTAAAAACCTAATTTTGCTGATTGGAATCTGAGTGTTCTCTTCTCCCAGTGCTCCAGCATCACAACATTATATTTTCTAGTTATGTGGAATGTTAAGCATGTCCTTACAGTTTCTGAATTTCCTCCTGGTCTAGTATACTGCTTCCTTTTCCATATGAGTTTGTTAACTTGGGTCCTCTCTCCCTTTCCTTTTTTTTTTTTTTTTTTTTTTTTTTTTTTTTTTTTTTTTTTTTTTTTTGGGTTTTTTTTTTTTTTGGTTAATTTGGCTAAAGTTTTGTCAATCTTACTAATCTTTTAAAAGAACCAATTCCTCACTTCATTGATTCTTCGCAACTTTTCTTTGTTTCTGCTTCATTAATTTCGGCCATGTTTCTATTCATCTCTTCCTGTATATTCTTTTAGATGTTGTTTGTTCATGGTTTCCCAAGGCTTTCAGGTGCATAATTAATTTGTTTATAAGGGGTGTTTCTAATTTTCTGGTGTAGGCAATTAACACTATGCATTTTTGTCTTAGGACTGCTTTCCTTGTGTCCCAAAGATTTTGGAGAGCTGTTTTTATTCAGTTCTAAGAAAGTTTTAATTTCCCTCTTGTTTCCTCCAATGCTCCATTATTCATTCAGTTATAGGTTTCCTCAATTTTTGTGCTTTCCCTCATTTTTATTGTTGTTGATATCTGGCTTCATTCTTTTGTAATCAGCTAGAATAGATGATATCTCAATTTTGATAAATTTGTGTAGACTTGCTTTGTGTCCTAATAGATGGTCAATTATGGAGAAAGTTCCATGGGCTGCTGAGAAGACTGTGTCTCCTTTGCTGTGTGAGTGAAATGCTCTGCAGGTGTCTGTAGGGTCCATTTGGTTTATGTTGTCACTTAGTTCTATGTCTTCTCTGTTTAGTTTATGCCTGATTGACCTGTCTTTTGGTGACACAGGGGTACTGGACTCATCCACTATCACTGTATCAGAGTTAATGTAAAATTTTAACCAAAAAAGTTTCTTTTATGAAATTAAACGCCCCTATGTTAAGTGCCTACATGTTTAGGATTGAAATTCCTTGATGGACTTTTCCTTTAATGACTAAATTGACCTTCCCTTTAGCTTTTGGCTGGTGTTAGTTTGAAGAGTATTTTGTCAGATTAGAAGAGCTGCATATGCTTATTTCTTAGTTTGTTTGCTTGGAATAACTTTTTTTCCTGTGCTTTTATCTTACGGTAGTATATATCATGGTTGGTGAGGTGATTTATTGGAGGCAGCAAATTGATGGGTCTTATTTTCTAAGCCAATAAGTTAGTCTGTGACTTTTACTGAGAACATTAATATTGAAGGTTTTTATTTACCAGTGTTTGTTAATTCCTGTTGTAGTACTGTTTTAGTAGACCTGTTTTTGTTGACAGTTCTGGGATAGTTTACTTATTTTTTGTGCCATCTTAAGAGTATTGAATATCTTCTAACTAAAGTATTCCATTCTGAATTCTCTGTAGTGCTGGTTTCTTGGACATAAATTCCTTAAATCTGTTTTTATCATGGAAAGTTTTTCTTTCTTAGTCAATTTAGGCTGATAATTTTGCTAGGTCTAATGGTCTGAGATGGAATCTATGTGAAAAGGACTAGCAGGATACTTAGAGCAACTCCATTTCTTAAGAAAAAAAACTCCATTTTCTGTTAAATATTTCTTGGAAATAGCATCATTCTATGGAGAGCTGAAATAGCAGGCAGGTAGTGTTTACTTAGAATTGACCCTTGAACCAGGTTTCAGAAGAACAAGGGAAACTGGGAGACAATAACATGAGTCAAGTTTGAGGGAGCAGGAAGGAAGAGAGTCAACAGAAGAGATAATAGAAGGGACCATCTCAGAAGAATGGGACCCTAAAGTTAGCCATTGGAAAGGGTCACCCGCAATAACCCCCAGTAATAGCTAAACCAAAGCCCACTGAGATATAAATTTTATGTGAACACTGTGGTTAAAAACCCCTGTGTAGAATTTCTCAGGGTCACTCCCCTACCTGCATGTATTGAGTGGACCCTTATGCATGGATTATCAATTTGGCCTTTTTCTTTCTTTCTTTTTTGGTCTTTTTGAGACAGGGTCTCCCTTTTAGTCCCAGCTGGCCTGGAACTCTCTCTGTAGACCAGGCTGGCCTTGAACTCACAAAGATCCGCCTGCCTCTGCTTCCTGAGTGCTAGGATTAAAGGCGTGTGCCACCATGCCCGGCTTAATTTGGCCTTTTTCTAAACAAACTTTGCAATTGGCATTTTTTTTCTAAATAAACTTTGTTAAAAACAGCTGCCTGACTCATTGTTGATTTGTGGTGACCTCCAGACTCTAACATGTTCTTTCATGATTTATATATCGGTCCTGGGCTTTCTGGCTCTCTTAGTCTCATTGAAGTCAGCTGTTATGACTGGGTCAGGTGGTAGGCTCATTTTGAGTCTTTTAAGGGTTCTCCACCCTGCTTTCTATAATGGTTGTACAAGTTTACATTCCCACCAGCAGTGGATGAGTGTTCCCCTTTCCCCACAACCTCTCCAGCATTTGGTGTCTTTTGTTTGCTTGATCATAGCCATTCTTATTGGAATGAGATGATATTTGAGAGTGGTTTTAATTTGCATTTCCTTAATTATTAATGATGTTGAACACTTTTTTTATTGATGCTTTGTGTATTTCATACATCATTTTCCAATTCAGTTCAGGCATATTTCACTTTCCCTTCCCCCCACCCCACCCCACCCCATCCCAGATCATGCATTCTGCCATAACTGTCCTGCATCTTTCTCTCAGTTTTTTTTCATTTTTTAACAATAAGTGATAATTTATGAGTACAAGCATCCTTCATGTAAAACCAATTTGCAAGCTGTTGTGCCCAAACCCACACAGCCCATGGGTCCCACCATCCAGCGAGGGGGGGGGGGCTTGTATGTTCAATCAAGTTGATCAAATGAGTGTCCAGACTATATTGCTGTAGTTTCACCATTCACCCCAATCGCAGCCCTTGCATTCTACCATGCCCCCTCTTCCACAGATTGTTCCCTAGGCTTAGAAAAGGGGCACAGGTGGATGAGAAGCAAAACAGTCTACTTTCTCTGTAGCCATTGTCTTGGACTCTGGTCAATTCTGGCTGTTTCCTTTCATGGGCTGACAGTTTGTCCAGGAATAACCTTCGATCTTACTAATGAAGCACAAGCAATTAGATATATACTTTTTAAGATGTTTCTCAACCATTTTTTATTACTCACTGGTGAAGTCTCTGTTCAGCTCTTTTATTTATTTATTTATTTATTTATTTATTTATTTATTTATTTATTTATTTTATCAAATCTAGATCCGTGTCCCCCTCCATTCCCCTACCCCACCAGAACTCATGCATTCTGCCAAACATGCTTTTCATCTCTTTCTCAGTCTTTCTCAATATTCTCCATGTGGAAGTTGACTGTTTTGAGCAGAAGTTCACTGTTTCAGTCAGTTCTTTGATGCAGTCCTTTCTGTTCTTGTTGTTGCTGTTGTTTCCAATATGCATCACTCCCAACTGCTTTGGACAAAAGCTCAAGGGGCCATGCACAGGAAATACTTACAACTAGGTATTTGGCACTAGCATCCTCAGATGAGGGATACCATTCGTCATTTTTTTTTTCTGAGACTGTGTTACTTCACTCAGCATGATATCCTCTAGCTCCAGCCATTTTCCTGCAAAGCTCATGATGTCGTCTTTCTTTACTGCTGTATAGAACTCCATTGTGTAGATGTACCACATTTTCTCTATCCACTCATCAGTTGAGGGGCATTTGGGTTGGTTCCACCTCCTTGCTATTGTGAAGAGAGCTGAAATAAACATGGCCGTGCATGCATGTCTGCAGTGGGGTGAGTCTTGAGGGTACATGCCGAGGAGTGGTATGGCTGGGTCAGATGGCAAGTTCATTCCAAGTCTTAACTGGTTTCCATAGTGGCTGTATGTGTTTACATTCCCACCAGCAGTGGATAAGTGTTCCCCTTTCCCAACAACCTCTCCAGCACTTGATATCGTTTATTTTCTTGATCCTAGCCAGTGTTATTGGAGTAAGATGATATTTTAAAGTGGTTTTGAATTGCATTTCCTTAATGATTAGTGATGTTGAACACTTCTTGAGGTGTTTCTCAGCCATCTCTAATTCCTCACTTTTGAAGTCTCTGTTCAGCTCTTTATCTTTTGAGTAGGTCATTTGTTTTCTTATTTCTTTGTTTTCTGAGTTGTCTGTATATTCTTGACCTTACTGCTCTGTCGGATGAATCACTGGTGAAGATTTCCACCCACTCTATGAATTGTCTCTTCACTTCCTTGATTATTTCTTTTGCTGAACAGAAGCTTTTGAGTTTTATGAGGTCCTATTTGTGGACTGTTGACCTTATTTCCTGCATAGCTTCTATCTGGTTTACAAAGTCTTTTCCTACCCTTATATCTTGTAGGTTGTTGCCAACATATTCTTCTATCACCTTCAGGGTTTTGGGTTTCACATTGAGATCTTTGATCCACTTGGAGTTTATTTTTGTAAAGGGTGAGAGGTAGGTGTTTAATTTTGTTATTCTACAAATGGTGATCCAGTTTTGCCAGCACTGAAGGGCAATGAGTTAAAAACCTATTTTGCTGATCATACCAAAATCTCCATCCTAGACAAAAGGGAGAACTTCCACCTACCATAAAAGTTCTGCAGGAAGACTGTGTAAGGATCAGGCTTTTGAGATAACTGTTACAGGGACCAAATAACCATCTTCCCACAAGCTGCTGGAAGACTGTGTAAGGATCAGGCTTTTGAGATAACTGTTACATGGGACCAGATAAGCATGTTCCCACAAGCTGCAGGAAGACTGTGTAGGGATCAGGATAGACATGTTTTTTGAAATAACTGTTGCAGGTAATCAATGTAAAGCCCAGATAAGTATGTTCTCATAACCCAACAATCCCAGGAACTATATGTCTCTGACAACCCAACAATCCTGGGAAATATACCATGAATCCTGCTCCCCTTCACACCCCACCCTCAGGGCTCTTATAAGCCTGCCAAACCCACAGCCTACCCCTGAGTGCATTTTTGCTGAGTTATACAAGCCCACCAATCCTATAGTGCCAAGGCTTGGAAACAGCCCTGCTTGCGATCTTTCCCTTTAAATTGAGTGTGTGTGCTTGTACGGAGCCTCGGGGCTCTTCCCAGTCCTGCTGCACCAGGTTTGGGAATAACGCTGGCTCAAGCTAGTTAATAAAAAGATTCTCCGCCCTTGCATCAGTGTCGGTCTCCTGGTGGTCTGCGAGGGTCTTGGATTCAGTGCATAACAGCACCATTTGCTGAAGATGCTATCCTTCCTCCATTGAGGCTTTTTTGCCCCTTTGTCAAGTATGAGGTGGCTGAAATTACATGAGCTCATGTGTGGATCTTCAAGTTTTGTTCCATTGGTCAGCAGGTCTCTTTTTCTGCCAGTACCAGGCTGTCTTTATGACTCTGGCCCTGTAACATAGCTGGAAGTCTGGTAGAGCAATCCCCCCTGTATTACATTTTTCACTCAGGGTTGCTTTAGCTATTTGGAGCCTTTTGGGGTTTTTTTCATATGAATTTAAGGATTTTTTTTCCAAGTCTGTGAAGAAGCTCATGGGGATTTTAATTGGGATTGTGTTGAATCATACCACTCCTGGGTATATACCTACAGACTCATCCTACGGCAAAGATACATGCACATCCATGTTTATTGCAGCTCTCTTCACAATATCAAAGAGCTGAAACCAACCCAAATGCCCCACAAATGATGAGTGGATGACAAAAATGTGGAATATCTACACAATGGAGTATTAGTCAGCAGTAAAGAAAGATGACATCATGAAATTTGCAGGTAAATGGATGGAACTGGAAGCCATCATGCTAAGTGAAGTAACAAGTGGCGAATGGTTTCCCTCATTTGTGGATGCTAACACCAAATCCCCAGATGAAAGGCACGCTGAATATTATTGTTATATTTTTGTTTATCTGAAAGCAACTATGTTGTTATAATGTAAATCTCTTAACAGGCTCTAGAATTGATTCACCACTTACTTTCAGACTCTGTAATTACTGTATATGAGTGGAAAGTATGTATTCATATTTTAGACTAATATAAAATTAAAAGAGGAAAATGTGAATTCTTAAACATAAAAAAGAGAAAGATGCAGGACAGTTATGGCAGAATGCATGATCTGGGGTGGAGTGAGGGGAAAGGAAAAGGGAATATGTCTAAACTGAACTGAGAAATGATGTTTGAAATACATAAAACATCTATAAAAGCATTATAAAAATAAATAATGTCTATTAAAATTTAAAAAAAAAGAAAAGTCAGCTGTTACTCTTTTGTGCTCCGTTGATGTGACTTGTTCCTTGTCTTTCACAGCTTGCAGTCCCTTTTCTTTTTTCTCTACATTTAATGTATTTACTCTTATGTGACATGGGGATTCCTTTTCTGGTCATGTCTTCTTGGTATTCTGTCTGCCTCTTGCACCTCCATAGGCATCTCTTTCCCTAGGTTTTGGAAATTTTCTCCCATGGTCTAATTAAAAGTACTTTCTGTGCCTTTGGACTGGGTTTTTTTTTCTCCTTCTTCTATGCTACGATTAAAATGTTTGATCTTTATGCAGTATCCCAGAGTTAGTTTGCATTGCCATTTCCTTTGCTTGAGTGATCCATTTCTTTGAGCATGCCTTCAAGATCTGACATATCTGTTCTATTTCTTCCACCTTCTTTTTGCTTCTTTTTTGAGTTCCTGAGTTTTTCATTTCAATTTTATTTCAGTTTACTTTTTCTTCAGAGATTTATCTCTTTATTGGTTTATAATTTTATGTTTTAAATTATTTTAGTTATTTCATTCAACCATTTGGATTTTCACAATCTTGTTTCAGCTTTTAATTCATATCTTCTTTGAGTTCCTTGAACATACTTAATAAATCCTGTTTTGAAATTACTTTCTTGGACTCCCACCAGGTTGTCACAATCTTGTTTCAGCTTTTAATTCATATCTTCTTTGAGTTCCTTGAACATACTTAATAAATCCTGTTTTGAAATTACTTTCTTGGACTCCCACCAGGTTGTCACAATCTTGTTTCAGCTTTTAATTCATATCTTCTTTGAGTTCCTTGAACATACTTAATAAATCCTGTTTTGAAATTACTTTCTTGGACTCCCACCATGTTCTCATTCTCAGGTAACATTATCATGGAGTTGTTCATTTCTGTAGTAGCCATATTATCTTTATTATACCAGTTCTTTGTATTTTGTTGATGAGACATGGACATCTGGACTTGTGTGGTGGTGTTGCTTAGTCTAGATAAGTGATCTTGTCTTTGTTAAATATTTGTATCCTGGTTTGCTATTCCCCAACTTGTCATGGCCCAGGTACGCAGTTCTTAGTGTTCAGTTGTGAGGCAACTTTACGCTCATGTTCACATGGTTGAAAAAGTCATCTCAATTCAGAAATACATGCAACTTTTGAGTTGAGATTACATGATTGTCTCTCAGTAGGGTGGACTGTGGGGGGTAGGGGAGTTGATAGCCGAACAGGTTGGCTGACATATTAGGCTCAGAGTTTCAAGGTCTGCAATCCCCAAATTCAAGTGGCAGACCACTGGGAAATTTCAGGAATGGAACTCAGGACCCCAAGCCTGGGTCAGGGGGGAGCTGCACTCAGCTCCAGGATGGGAAAGGATTCCTGTGACCCAAGGATCAAGATTGACTTTTTGACATCTCTGGAGAATAAAATTTAGAGTGTTAAATTAATTTGAGCTATATAAATAAAAGAATCTTTGGAAATGATATACTTTAATTTTTTAATAGCCCCAGCAGAGACTTTTACTGTAACATGTACCTAGAAAGTGGTAACTCAGAGAATAATCTGTGCCTTCTATTTAAACAGACTACCTTGACATTTTCCAGTAATTCTCTTCTAATCAACACAGTCCCACAGAAATGCATCTTAGTTTGTGACCTTTAGTTCTCATTTCCAGACAAATGTCCTGATTCATTGATTTTACACAAAAGAATATTTTGCTGGAAGGAAAGAGACAGACAAGTTTCTTCCTTTAACAAATCATACCAAACCAAATCTTTGATAAAACAAAAAAATGTGGACATTTTTTCTTTCTATTTCCAGCTAAATTTTCAGACATTGGGGGATAAAGATACCATACATACTTACACTCTAAAAGTAGTAAGTTCCTCAACAGGAACAATTTGCCCATGTGTGAAGCTTAGGGATGGAACTAGATGCTGGTCTTCCAGCCTGTGATCTGTGGGGAGCTGGTGCTCTCTGCCATGTCCTCACAGGCATCATGCCCTGTCCTACTTCTCCTGTCCCTTGCCCTTCCTCTAAGCTTAGGGATGGAACTAGATGCTGGTCTTCCAGCCTGTGACCTGTGGGGAGCTGGTGCTCTCTGCCATGTCCTCATAGGCATGCCCTGTCCTACTTCTCCTGTCCCTTGCCCTTCCTGTAAGCTTCCTCTTTACACTCAGCCATGCTGGTCCTCAGAGGCTGGCCTTCTCATACTCAGTGCTTTCTGCCTCTAGGCCTTGTGCTGCCCTCCTTCCTGAAGCCCCACACCTTCCACCATTGTTCTCTGTCAATAGGCCTATTTTCTTGCTTTTGGAACCTACTCCAGCTGCCTTTATTTCCTTGGGCTAAGTGTCTGGCTTTGTCCTTTATAGTCCATAAAACCTTCTACTGTATCCATTATACTACCAACTGCAGAGGGGATAATTGTTTATGTGTCCATTGCTTTCAATAAGCCCAGGACTCCTCTGGAAAGGTGCAGACTAGATTTTTATGTGACTCAGCAAAGCTTGTACAGTGCCTGGCATCGGATGGGAGCTCAGAGCTGAGGAGTGGATGGCAGATGATACCAAGCATATCATGCACTTCCAGTCACTGTCCTGTAGCATTATTGCTGTGGTCCAAGGCATTGATGTAGTGTACAGTGATATAATCATCATATTGCATGGTAGAAACTGTTTATATATTTTATGTTTTCATGACTCATTCTTATTTAACAATACTTTTTTTAAATCCCATAGATAGCTCTAAATAATGTATTGTCTAACTTTTTACTAAAACATGATGAAAAATGTGGCATTAATAACTGTATAGATATAGATCAAGCTATCTCAAGTTTTATTTGTCCTGTGTTCTTATAGGGAATCTGATATTTTTAATATGGACAAAATGGTATTAGGGGAGGGCAGGCACCCATCACGCTGCCTGCAGGACTACTGAAAACCCAGTGGTTCTGTGTAGAACATTACTTTTAAGCAGTTTTCTCTCTAAACAGTCCCTGAAGATGTCTACTGTAATAATAAAGGAAGATGGGAAGAGAGTATTTTATGTTCACTCTTCTAGGATGACAGTATAAATTGCAGAGGGAATGATGTATATAATTTTAGATTACATTTTAGTTAAAAACTTTAATGGACTATAAAAATTATATGCTTGAAGCAGGAAAAAAAAGAAAATAATGAAGTGTTATTAAAGACCCTAAGAAGTAGATGGGTGGATATATTCAAAGCGCAAATAAGCATCATGACTCAGGATCATCTACAGGTGACAGGGACAGTCCTCATGTAAGAGTGGTCAGATCTGGTTTCTAGATGTTGGGAAGAAAATTCAGTAGAGTGTGGACTTCCTGGTTATGAGGGATGATTGAGGAGGCGAGGTCAACCCCAGCCATCTCCTGACTTCACACTTGAAAGGCTGCCAATGCCTGTGGTTAATGAGGTGGGTGAGAGCTGTGCCCTTCATTAGCCTGGCTCTGGGAAACCATGTTCCTAGAGTGTTTTAAACTGGTGAGATGCTAGGGTTTCCTTGACCTGGGATTTAACACCAATCAGGAAGCTTCTCTCTTGTTTCCTTTGCTTGTTTAAATTTATAATAATCAAAGACAATGTGTCCTAGACCACTCTTTTCACTTGTTTAGCTTCTTGGTCATAGGATGTATCTTTGGTTTTCAATTGGCACTTAGGTTACCCCTCTCTGAGTGAACTCCATACGGGAGCTTTGGACTAGAAGGAAGAGTGAATCAACATCATCTGCACTGGATTCTATACTCTTGGCCAGTTCCTCCTCAAAAACATTCCCAGAGGAACTGGTACCACAGTGCAGTGATGGCTGGAGGGAGGAAGTCAAAGCTTCTGCCTTCGTATTAGATCTTGTCTGCTCATGTGCTTATTATGCATATTTTCAAATATAATTCACTGAAATTTAATGAGTAAGATGTTTATTTATAGTCCCCTCTGAAGTGGGAAGACTTTAGTCTATTGAGGACACAACACCAAGTTTTTCCCACAGCTCAGTGAATTTGAGTGAATTTTTTTTGTTACCTAGGTTGTATTAATAATCAAAGTAACCTTGAATATGGTTGGTATAAATGAATTGCTCTGTAGTTACTATAAAAGTATATGAAATTAGAGAGAAGAAAATTAATTAGCATACTTGGGAAATAGAGTCAACCTTGTCTCCCCACAAATTCTCAGGTTTGGCTTACCTCCCCCTCAGGTGAGCTGTGGAAACAGAAAAGTCTTGCTTAACAGTGAAACCAATTTAATTGAGATGTGCTCCTGCACACTGGGGTCTAGTTTCAGACTTTGAAATTGAATTTGATTTGCTGAGTGCTCAGCAAACTTCCTGCATTAGGCTTGGCCAGCTGGGAGCAGATCCCTGCTGATTGATTACTCTGGGCAGGAACCACCCATCACTTCATGGATTCCAGTAGAAAGAGACACAGGTCAGCAATTTAACAAAATCTTAGTTTTGCAACTGAGAGGAATAGCCATAATATGAGATGATACTTATCTGAATCAGAGAAAGAAAGAGAGGAAAATTTATTTAAAATTTGACCTTATTTCAAAATCTGGATGCTAAATGATAGGGAACTAGATTGAAATTTGTGTCAACATGAGGATTAAATAACTATAGATATTTGACCACACACATATACTGAATATTACAGGCAGTGGATTCAGGCAATTTCTAGGTATAATCATACTTTGGATAATACCTAAGTACTTGTGATATCATTTTAAGTTATATTGGGTCCTCAGACTGCTATGTGGGAACCAGAACTGGGTGACCTTTCTTTTGGCCTAGCGGTTAAGAGCGCTGACCGCTCTTACAGAGGACCTGGGTTCGATCCCCAGCACCCACATGGTGGCCGAGAACCGTCTGAAACTCCAATTCCAGGAGAACTCCAGTTCCAGAGGAATCCGATACCCTCTTCTGACCTCTGCGGCATTGCACGACATGGGTGCACAGACTTGCATGCAGACAGTACATTCATACACATACAGAAATAAATAAAATTAATAAAAAAAATTTAAAAAAAAGAAAGTATTTCAAGTGTCTAAGATTTATCTCGGAGAACTACTTGAATGAAGATTTTGTCACTATGCATTCAAATGTTTAAACACATTTTCTGGAGTAAGACAGAGAAACCTGAATTATTATCTGTAAACTCAAGATTCTGAATGTGCAACTCATGTAGGAATCCCCTATGTAAATTCCCCTTGTACTGTAATAATGAAACGGACACCATGGAGAAAGTCAAAGGACTATCAAAAGATAATCTCTGATTACTGCTTTCAGAAAAGGCAGCAGCTTGCCCCTCTGAAGAACAGCTATTTGGAAGATTGAGCTCAGGACTGAAAGACACAGCTTCCCAGCAACCCTGACTATTTCTGAGATATTGTGTAGAATCCTTAATTCCTTAATATCTCTGAGTTCTTTTGTATTTGATTCTGATCATCAAAAGACACTGTTTCATATATCTGACTCTTGGCTTTTAATTCCCTTCTCTATCAAGTTATATCTTTTAAAAATGTTTTATTAAGAAATTATAATAAAATAAAAAGTAGTTCGCATGAAACACTAATGGAATGGTCTCATGCAGCTGATCCAATAAATTACTATGCAACCATGCCCAATCTCTAGCACACTATTGACCTGTGGAATCAAAATTAAGTCATGTCTTCAGGCCAATTCTTTATGTATTTAGCAACTTATTGTGCTAGTGCACACATACTATACAAACAGAGTAATCCATAGAAACTATACAACTAGAGTTGGAGAGGGAGGGCCTTTCCTGGTGAATGTCCACAGACTGTTGGCCTTGTATTATCCCAGCTCTGCTGGCCATAGTTGCTTGTATGGTATTGTTTAGTTACCCATGAAAGATATTTTTACTTCTTTGTCAAAATTAATCAAACCCATGAGCTTGTCCTTCTAGCAACGCATGTGCATTTTGATAGACATGCCCTTGAATAAACAAACTAAAGTTTACTTGAGGAGCCTGTCATATTCATCATCAGAAGCCTGATGAATAGCTACTAGGAAGATGGTAGGACGAGGGTGCTCTCTGGCATTACCTGGGAATTGTTCACTTACTGTAAACTGACTGTGAGGCTCTCTGATGCAGGAGCTGCCTGAGACACAGGAGTGGAGTAAGCATCTCAGTGTACTCTGAAATCACAGGCATCACAGGCATAGAATAATGGGTGGGCATGGGCCCTGCCTTCCATATCACATGGTCGTCATGGAAGTGCTGGGAATTAATCCAGAGCTAGGAATTCTTTGCCTTTCTCTTCCCATCACCAAGCTTTCATTTATAGCAGATTTTCTGTCAGTGAAAACAGGTGGAGTAGCCTATTTTCATTATTGATTTTAATGACAAATCAGTTATAATAGAATTTGTACATGTGCACAGTGGGTTATGTGTATATCTCTAGATGTAACTGTGTGCATATATAAATTAATAAAGAGAGAAGGCAGAACTCTGTAAAATTATAGGAAATAGTTCAGGAATTTTAATTGAAATGCAAAGCTAGAAAAGGGACATGGATTTATTAAACTCTGAGAGTCAAATGACAAGCTCTTTGCACCTGAAAAATGAATAGTTCAGGCACAAAAAGAGAAGTTGAACATCTCAGCTATAGCATTTCACTCTCTTATATCCACTGCTGACCACACCTGCTCTTATGAGATTTTGAGTCATCTACAGTGGAAATGTCAGCAATAATTTTCTGAATGAAGCTATTTCCCTAATCAAGAACAGTTATCACCTATGTCATCAATGACAGGGCTGTTCACGTGTTTGCTAATAATATATAATCATTATTGTCAAGTCTACTCTTGACAATTCAGGTAAAGACACTTTAAATTTTAATAACAATGAATAAGGAAGATTGACAATTTCATGAGAATAAAAACATCAAATTAATGAAATTGTTATAGCAAGGGTTGAAATATGCTTGCCTATAAAGAAAACAAACTTTGGTCACTTTTTATAAACTGATTTCAGTAGAATTCATATGGCCGAGACTATATCTGAAACTACACTTGTAAATTCTCAAATATTTTCCCATGTGGAGGGGTCATAATCTACATAAGCAAATCCTGCTATTTTTTTCAGCACCTTCAATATATTTTTAAATTTCTTATTGATGTTTTGTATATTTCAGACATCATTTTTTAATTCAGTTCAGGCATATTCCCCTTTTCCTTCCCCCCACTCCACCCTACCCCACCCCAGATCATGCATTCTACCATAACTGTCCTGCATCTTTCTCTCAAACTTTTATTTTATGCTTAGGAATTCACATTTTCCTCCATTAATTTTATATTACTTTATTTTATTTATTTATTTATTTATTTATTTATTTATTTATTTATTTATTTTTTGCTCTTTTTGAGACAGGGTCTGCCTGTAGTCCCAGCTGTCCTGGAACTCACTCCATAGACCAGGCTGGCCTTGAACTCACAAAGATCGGCCTGCTTCTGCCTCCCAAGTGCTAGGATTAAAGGCGTGTGCCACCACGCCTGGCTTTATTTTTTTAATTTTATATTACTTCAAAATATGGATACCTACTTTCCACCCATATACAGTAATTACAGAGTCTGAAAATAATTGGTGGATAGATTCTAGAGCCCATTGAGAGATTCATATTATAACATCATGGTTGCTTTCAGATAAACAGAAATATAACAATAATGTTATTCAGCTTGCCTTTCATCTGGGGGGTTTGGTATTAGCATCCACAAATGAGAGAAACCATTCTCCGTTTCTCTATCTGGGACTGTGTTACTTCACTCAGCATAATGACTTTGAGCTCCATCCATGTTTTTGTAATCCACTGGTGTTGAGTGGCATTTGGGTTGGTTCCAGCTCTTTGCTATTGTGAAGAGAGCTGCAATAAACATGGATGTGCAGGTATCTTTCCAGTAGGATGAGTCTTTGGAGTATATACCCAGGAGTGGTATGATGGGGTCAGGTGTTAGGCTCATTCCAAGTCTTTTAAAAGTTCTCCACACTGCTTTCCATAGTGGTTGTACAAACTTACATTCCCACCAGCAGTGGATGAGTGTTCCCCTTTCCCCACAACCTCTCCAGCATCTGTCTTTTGTTTTCTTGATCTTAGCTAGCCATATTGGAATGAGATGATATCTGAGAGTTGTTTTAATTTGCATTTCCTTAATTATTAATGATGTTGAACACTTTTTAAGATGTTTCCCAGCTATCTTCAATTCCTCACTGTTGAAGTCTCTGTTCAGCTCTTTATCTTTTGAGTAGGTCATTAGTCTTCTTACCTCTTTGTTTTTTGAGTGGTATATATATTCTCCATGTTAATGCTCTGTCAGATGCATCAGTGGTAAAGATTCTCTCCCACTCTGTGGGTTTTCTCTTCACCTCCTTGATTGTTTCTTTCACTGTACAGAAGCTTTTGAGTTTTATGAGATCCCATTTGTCAAATGTTGACCTTACTTCCTGTGCAGCTGCTGTCTGATTTAGAAAGTCTTCCTACTCCTTTGTCTTAAATTTTTCACTCAGGGTTGCTTTAGCTATTCGTGGTCTTTTGTTTTTCCATATGAATTTAAGGGTTTTTTTTTTTCCAAGTCTATGAAGAAGCTCATAGGGATTTTGATTGGGATTGTGTTGAGTCTGTATATCAATTTGCCTACAATGGAGATTTTTACTATATCAGTTTTTCCAATCCATGAGTATGGGAGATCTTTCCATCTTATGATGTCATTTTCAATCTCCTTCTTCAGGAGTTTAAAATTTTGTTGTAGAGGTCTTTGGTATCTTTGGTTAGGTTTGTTCCCAGGTATCTCATTGTTTTTGAGGCTATTGCAAGTGGGAAGGTCTTTTTGTATTCCTTCTCCACTTGTTTATTGTTGGTGTAAAGAAAGGCTACTGATTTTTCTAGGTTAATTTTGTAGCCCAATGCATTACTAAATTTCTAGAAATTTTCTGGTGGAGTTTTCTGTATCAATTGAGGTGATCATGTGGCATCTGTCTTTCAGTCCATTATGTGTTTTATGATATTTATTGATTTATGTATATTGATCCATCCCTGCATCTCTGGTATGAATACAACTTGATCATGATGGATGATCTTTTTGATGTGGGTCTGTATGTGATTTGAAAGTATTTTGTTGAGAATTTTTGCATCTATGTTCATTAGTGACATGGGTCTATAGCTTACTCTTTTGCTTGCATCTTTGCCTGGTTTTGGTATTAGAGTGATGCTGGCTTCACAGAAGGAATTTGGGAGAATTCCCTCTGTTTGTATCTTTCTAAACAGTTTGAGTAGCAGTGGTTGTAGGACCTCTCTAAATGTTTTATAGAATTCTGCCATGAAACCATCTGGACCAGGGCTTTTTTTAGTTGGGAGGTTCTTAATTACATCTTCAATTTCCTCAAATATTATGGGTCTGTTCAAACTGTCAGTCTCTTCTTGGTTAAGCTTTGTTGGTTCCCAGGATTTCAGATATTCATCCATTTTTCTTAGGTTTTCAAACTGTATTAGTCACTTTTCTGTTGCTGTGATAAACCACAATGACCAAGGGAACTTATAAAAGGAAGAGTTTATTTGAGCTTACAGTTTCAAGGAATCAGAGTCCATTGTGGCAGGAGGCATGGTGGCTGGGGCTGGAGCAGAAAGCTGAGGTCACAGCGAGCACAGGAAATCAAGAGAGAGAGACTGGTAAGGCTTGTTAAGCTCTCTAAGCCTGCCCCCAGTGACATACTTCCTCCAGCATGGCCACAACTTCTAAGACCCCCACAAACAGCACCACCAACTGGGGACAAAATGTCTGAATACTTAAAGCTTATGGGGGATATTCTCATTCAAACCACCACATTCCACTCCCTGGCCCCCAAAGGTTCATGATCATATAAAATGCAAAATGCATTTAGCCCAACCTTAAAAATCCCCATAGACTTTACCAGTCTCAATTCTATTCAAAAGTCTACAGTCCAAAGTCTCTTCTGAGACCCAGGCCAATCTCTTAACTGTAAGCTCCTGTAAAATCAAAAGACAAATTACATACTCCCTACGTACAATGGAACTGAATACACATTCCCATTCCAAAAGGGAGGAATAGAGGCATAGTGAGGAAGTACTGGAACAAAAAGGACTGAAAACCAGCAGGGCAAACACCAAGTCCAGTAGCTCCATGTGCAATTTCTGGGACTTTACTTCTAAAGGGCTTAGATGGCTCAGCTCTTCCAGATTTGCTTGCAACATACATCTCTTTCTTAGGCTGGTACCACTCCCTGTATGCAGCTTTCCTTGGCAAATATCTCACAGCTCTGGCATCTCGAATGTCTTCTTGGGGTCTCTGCTGCCAACCAGGCTTCACGTTCACAGCTTCACGCAATGGCCTATCAGGGCCTTCTTTATTCAGGGACACCCCTGCTGCACTTTGCCTGACCTTGGTGACTTTCTGAAACCATGGAGGAAGAACTGATGACCCCTTCGCTCTTGCAAACTTCATGCCTCTAAAGCCAGCACCATGTGAATGAAACTGCTGAGTTTGGCTGAAAGTTTGGCATGGACCCTGGCCTATTTCAACCACATTCACAAATTTTCTCTGCCCTTTCAGTATTTTCCTTTCCAAAATTGTAGGCTTAACTGGGTGTGGTCTTGCCCTGAAGGTACTGTTTCTGTTGTTTACTTGTAAATCTCGAGGCCTCTCCTTAATCACTTTAATCTCACTTTTCCATTGTTTAATGTAAATAGCTAGGCCTCTCCTTAAGCACTTTAATCTCCTTATCAAAGGGATTTTCTTTTTCGCATGCCTTGGCCCCACCTTTAATCTTCCTAGTGTACTTTTCAGATCCAAACTGTACATTCTGCATTTCTTTCTGCCCTATCTGCTCCTTTTCATTGTAGATCTGCACAATATTCACTATTAATAACCATGCCATCATTTCAAGATTAGGCTGTCTTAAAAAATCCACCACCAAAGCCAGTGCTTTTCAACTTAGCATCAGGCAAGAATTTGGGCTGTGGGTAAACTGTGGCCAGACTCTTTGCCAAAATATCCCAGTTGCTGCCTTTATTTTCTCTGGAACTACATTTTTTGCAGCAATGCTTTCTTCCAGGCTTCTACTAGAATGGCCCAATAAGCTCTGCTTACAGTAGTCAACAACTTTTCTAGCCCAAAGTTCCAAAGTCTTCCACATTTCTCCAAACACCCACATGGTCAGGTTCTTTACAGCCAACAGCCCACACTCTGGTACCAAATAACTGTATTAGTCACTTTTCTGTTGCTGTGACAAACCACAATGACCAAGGGAACTTATAAAAGGAAGAGTTGATTTGAGCTTATGATTGACGGTTCCAGGGAATCAGAATCCATTGTGGCAGGAGGCATGGTGGCTGCGGCTGGAGCAGAAAGCCAAGGTTCACATCTCACAATTAGTACAGGAAGTCAAGAGAGAGTGACTGGAGACTGGCAAGGCTTGTTAAGCTCTCTAAGCCTGTTCCTCCAGCATGGCCACCCCTTCTAAGACCTCCCCAAACAGTGACACCAACTGGGGACGAAATGTCTGAATACTTAAAGCCTATGGGGGATATTCTCACTTAAACCACCACAATAGATTTTTGAAGTATTCCCGTATGATTGTCTGGATCTTTTCTTTGTCTGTTGTGATGCTCCCCCTTTCATCACGAATACTGTTGATTTGGAGTTGCTCTCTATTTTTCTATTTTTTATTTTTTATTTGGTTAACTGGGCTAGAGGTCTGTCTATTTTGTTTATTTTTTCAAAGAACCAGCTTTTGGATTCATTGATTTTATGTATTGTTTTCTTCATTTCTGTTTCATTGATTTCTGCTCTAATTTCTGTTATTTCTTCCGGTCTGTTGGGTGTAGGGTACATTTGTTGTTGTCTCTCAAGTGTTTTTAGCTGCAATGTTAGATAGTTTATTTGTTCCCTTTCTGTTTTTTTTTTATTTTTAATTATTTTTTGTATGTGTATGAATGTACTGTCTGCATGTAGGTCTGTGCACCCATGTCATGCAATGCCAAGGAGGTCAGAAGAGGGTCTCGGATTCCCCTGGAACTGGAGTTCTCCTGGAATTGGAGTTACAGATGGTTCTAAGCCAACATGTGGGTGCTGGTGATCGAACCCAGGTCCACTGCAAGAGCAGTCAGTGCTCTTAACCGCTAGGCTCTCTCTCCAGCCCCCTTTCTGGTTTTTTTTTTTTTTTTAATGTGGGCACTTAGGGCCATAAATTTCCCTCTCAAGACTGCTTTTAAAGTATTCTACAGGTTTTGTTGTGTTGTATTGTCTTTTTCATTCAGTTCCATGAATACTTTTATTTTACTCTTTACTTCTTCCCTGACCCATTCGTTATTTAGGATTGTGTTGTTTAGTCTCCATGTGCTCTTATAGCTAGTTGGACTTATTCTGGTGTTCATATTGAACTTTTTTGCACTGTGTTCTGATAGAATGCATGGAATAATTTGTATTTGTTGAGGTTCCTTTTGTGCCCCAGTATGTGGTTGATTTTGGAGAATGTTCCATGAAGTGCTGAATAGAAAGTATATTCCCTTGTATTTGGGTGGAATATTCTGTAGATGTCTGTGGGGTCCATTTGGTGTATTGTATTGTTCAGTTCTGATGTCTCTCTGTTTATTTTTTGTCTTGTTGATCTATCCAAGGGTCTTACTGGGGTGTTGAAGTCCCCCACTATTAGTGTGTTAGGATTAATCTGTGTCTTGAGGTCCAGAAGAGTTGTGTTTATAAAATTAGGTGCACCAGAGTTTGGTGCATAGACATTTAGGATTGTGAAGTCTTCATGGTTCATTGTTCCTTTGACAGGATGTAATGGCCCCCTTTTTCTCTTCTGATTAATTTTACTTTGTGATCTACTTTGTCTGGTATTGGAATAGCCACTCCAGCTTGTTTCTTGGTACCATTTGCTTGAAATATTTTTTACCCAGGGTAGGTGATGAGCTTCCCCCAAGGATCAAGGTGGGTCCACCTTGCCTCACCTGCTGCTCACTGACTCTGGGCACCTGTCTGGAGTCCGAGCTCACCTTCAATATTTTATAGGAGATATGCATGTTGCTTTGTCCAGTAAAGTATTTCCTCAATCATGGACTTAAGATCAAAGGAGTCCAGGGCACAAATATTATGATGCAATCTCATTTTATTCCTCCACACACAGGTTAATTATCTCAGTCTTAATTCTGTCCTGTTCCTAGCCCAACTCCCCAAGCCTGCTCACCTATAGCTGTCTCTTAGCCACCTGGAAGCAGTGTAGGGAGTCCATCCATGCTAGGGAGTTTCCAAGAAGCCCATGATTGGCTAGAGCAATTGCTCTTAGACTGGGCACTGTGGCAGCTCAAGGAGGGTGATCTGGGGTGGTCTTTGCAGGCCAGTGGGTTCAGCATGTGGTTCAGCCAGCATCTGCCAACCTGTGTCAACCAGCAGGGAAGCATGTATGATGTATGGGTGTTCTTAGCTGCAGGTGTCTCACATGGCTCGAGGTCCCCAGGAATGAGGCATGAGCTGAGAGTTTTGCAGCATCTCACAAGCAAGTGCCTAGAGGGGGAGTGAGAGGAGGACTTCCCTAGAGTGAAGTCATTTTGTACTTCCCAGCTTAAGTAGACTATAGCTGCAGGGGGAGGGGGTGAACTTGGTCTCAGGTGGCAATCTGGGACTCATGCCTGGGTCCCTATCCATGGACAGGTGGTTCTCTCTCTATCTGAGGTTCATGCCCAGGTCCTGGGCAGGTGGGGTCCTGGTCTGGTTATCTTGTGTCTTAGCCCCTGTGTCTAATTAGCTGTGGCAGTCCGCTTTCAGAACTCCCCAGGCCTCTTTGTGGCTGGGTGTTTATCTAAATAGCCTTAGCGCTAAAGCAGGCCTCTTGCTAAGCTAAAATTAGCATTGCCGTTTCAATTCTCTAAGCACTTCACATCCATACATCTTGTAATGCTAATTATGCTCCTTACAAATATTGTGATCCCGCCGGGCGTGGTGGCGCACGCCTTTAATCCTAGCACTTGGGAGGCAGAGGCAGGCGGATCTTTGTGAGTTCAAGGCCAGCCTGGTCTACAATGTGAGTTCCAGGACAGCTGGGGCTACAGGGAGACCCTGTCTCGAAAAGACCAAAAAAAAAAAAAAAAAGAAACAATGACATTAAGCCCAGTTCACAACAGGACAGAAAGGCTGGGAATAATATTTGTATCTGTATACAGCACCTCCAGATCTCTTCTACTGGGCTTCTTACCTTCCTCAGTGTCTTCCCCTCCTTGTCCTGTCCTTCAAGTCCTCATGCTTGTTAAACAACTTGCTTGTGAACTTGAGTTTGTGTATTCACGAATAAAGTTTCCTTGTTGGCTGTACACATCTCAGTGTAATTGAAATTACAATTAACTAAATATTGTGTTTTCTAGTAAATACTAGCCTGGCTCTCAGCTCCTTACTTTAATGCTATTACCTATGTCAGAAACAGAAAACACATGCACCTTTTTCACAATGTCAGAACTTATCAAATAACAAAAACCCCACAAGGTGTGATGGGTTCACTTGCAGCAATTTGCCAGATACTCCTGCTTACCTCAACAGCTCTGGTCAGGGCAAACATATGTTCTTTTATTCCAGTCTTACAAACATTACCTTTTACATATTATACATATTATCCCATAGTACACATCATACTCTGGTCTCTATCTGTTCCTCTCTCTTTCTCTCTCTCTCTCTCTCTTTCTCTCTCTCTTTCTCTCCATATGTATCTTTATTTTCCTTTAATGGGTAACTTTCCCACAGTCCCCTCCCTCTCCTTGCCAGTAGCTCAGCTTAGGAACTGTTAACCTGCTGGGAGCTCCAAAAGCCTGCAGTCTTGTATAACTTATAGCCTGGTTTAAGAAGGGAAGAATATCAAGTGGATTGCAGCCATGCATGATTAAAGGACCATCAGACGATAGGAAACTCCTGCATATATAATGTGTGTGTGTGTGTGCACACTGTGTGTGTGTGTGTGTGTGTGTGTTACAGATGACTACAAAGAAGGCAAAGCATATGGCATTTCAAGAAGGACTGAGTGGTCTCAGCTGATAATGTAAGGATGGGTCCTCTATTGGTAAGGTAAGGAATAGACTGAATCTAGACTGTGAGGTCTCACAGGACAAGTTGCTGTAGCTGAGATAGTGTCAGGGTGCAGGTCAGAGCTGAGGTACAGGAATGCGATGAGGTGGAAGCTGTAGGGGTGAAGGCCATGATCAGGCCCAGGGAAATGGTAGGTGGACTGACGGACCCACAGCAAGTCCAGATGGGCAAACAGTTGGACAGGCAGATGGTAATTTGAGCAGGCCCCATAAACTTGGTGAGAACCAAGCAGCACTTTTGGGAGCCTCTGAGTTGGGATAGATAGGAGCAGATGGTAATTTGAGCAGGCCCTATCAACTTGGTGAGAACCAAGCAGCACAATTGGGAGCCTCTGAGTTGGTACAGATAGGAGCTCATCAGATGACAGGCTGGGGTAGCCATTATCATCAAGATGCTAAGAATCCAGGCTTTTATGGGATCCAGATGAGAGAGTTGTTACCCATCCCCTATCTGGCAGGTCTGGTAAGTTCTAAGGCTTGGTTTCCTAATATGGTGTTAATATTCTCATGTGCCAGAGCATCTCAATCTATCTAGATAACATTATGAGGCGGCATCTTTTATAATCTCAGGAGTAAGCCATTTGTCATTTTCTGCCATGTAGGTGTTGCTGAATGGGTAGATAGTGATATTAATGTGTCTGCCCATAGCCTGAGTCATTTTCCATCTTCGAAATGAGTTAAAAGCTGCTTGTAAAATGGAGTCTCTCAGTGCAACGTACAATCTATAAAAAACACTCTTTCACAAATGGGGTGTGTAACTTGGGAAAGGGCGCAGTCTGATCTCAATATCTGTATTATCTTTTGCAAATAACACTCCCAGTACATGCTCAGAAGGTTTTCTAAAAGTTCAAGGGGTTTTTGATCTCTACATAAGTGCTGTTTCCAAATTTCACCACTTACTTACATAAAATTTAAAAATTCCTTTTCCTGCCTGCTGCAAATATTAACACACACAGCAGTGATGTTCATTTGTTGAATGATTCCTATAACATCTTTTAATGTTGATATGAGGTATAGCTCTCACCTTAAAGGGAACGAGAGATAGATTATTCTGAGCCTATGAGTGACCATGGCTCAGGAACACAGACACGGGGTGCCTGGACTTCCTGGGTCCCAGGTAGCTGGAAGCTGGGTCCCAGCTTCCACTGGGAAAGCAGTGGCGTGAGTTTTGCAATCACAGAACAAAAGAAAGTCCTAAATCACATTTACCAAATGCTCCTGGTAAGTTCAGCAGGTAGAAGGGTCACAGGAGCTTATCTGCTGTCCATTGCTGGTTACCTGATCACATTCCCAGCTTTAGGGCTAGTGGAAGCTAAGAAGCTGTGTGTGCAGTGACTAACTGGGAATGAAGAAACATCTATTCACCCCAGAGAGGCATGGATGACAGACCTGAGAAAATTTCTACCCATCACTTAGTGAACCAGTGAGCTTATTAGGGTTACCGACAGGAAAATGAGTGAGGGGCTCCTTACAAGTGCAGAGTCATCACTGAAGTGCCCACCTCAGCTTGAGTCATAACTCATAAAAGCCGGTGGAGCCCTGGAGGCCCCTGGAGGCCTTGTGGGAAGTTTGGTTGGTCAGGGTCCTCCCACCCCAGCCATCGTGACTGCTTAAACAACACTGAGAGAGGGGCCTGCGAATCTTGTAAGAACTGTGAATTGCTTATTTCCTTTGCCTTGTGAGTTTCCTTTACTTCTTGAGCCTTAAAGGGTGTCCCTCCAGGAAGAATATCAGTTCTGAGGAATCCACTGTTCAGCAGTCTGCTAAACTAATGTTTTGTGAAGGTTTTACCTGGGAATCAAAAGAATGTTTAAGCAGATGTGGTTGACAGCTGCTGAGATGACTAGAGATTGTTCAAAGTGATTTTGATTCTTGAGCTGTAGCCTTCTGAATCTTTAGTCACAGAGCTTAGGTAGCCTGGCAGCCATTAGAGTCTTTACTTCTTTCAGGGACCTTCTCTTCAGAGTGACCAAGCATGCACATGTCACTCTACTGAATGTTTGGGACAACACTGTCAAATGTCAGAATCACAATATAATAGTGAAGAAATTGTGCTTTTAGCCATTAAGAAAATTGCAGAAAGCAAGAATGGCAAAGGATTTGAACCAACTCATCAGCTTCTGATTGTATGATCTCAAATGTTCTATCAAATATCTGGAAATACAAATATGGAAAGATTCCAACAGGAGGGTGGAATACCACATATGGTACTCAGATAAGCACCTGAAATCAATATGCTTCAAACACACCTTAAAATGTACTAAAAAAAAAAAAAAAAAAAAAAAAAAAAACCTGCTCCAAATGATTTTAAGTGGGAAAACAGAAAATGGTCAAAGTAAGAAACGTAAATGGGAATTTGCATATGCAGCTAAATTAGAAGACATGGGAGGAAAATTACAATTTTATAACAGAGAGGGTAAGGGATTGGGATTTTGGAGATAACATGGGGACACGTAAGCACAGAACAGTGGCTTTAACATGAGCATGTCAGCCTCCAACAGGGACCTATCAAGATTCTGGAAGAAGACCAGGACCCTGGGCCACAGAAGAGACAGGAAGAAAGCTGAGAATTTGCAGCTGGTTTCATGGTCCTATTGCAACGAGAAGCATTGGAATTACCTCTCCCTCCCTCCCTCCCTCCCTCCCTCCCTCCCTCCCTCCCTCCCTCCCTCCCTCCTTCCTTCCTTCTCTTTCTTTTCTTCTTTCTCCCCCTCCCTCCAGCTCTCTTCTCTCTCTCTCTCTCTCTCTCTCTCCTCAGTCTACTCCTCCTCTCTCAACAACCACAACACACACAACAACAACTACAACACACACACTAGGGAGAACTCCAAAGCTCGCAAGTTTTGTGCTTTTACCCTGGGGAGTAATTTCCATGTAGGCGGGTGTGGCCACTTGAAGTAAGGCCATTCTAACTTGTTCTTCCAAACAACTGAAGCAAATATTGATTAACATTTCTTCAGAAGGAATGGAATGTGCTGTCCCCTCGCTCACAGTACATGAAGGAGAAACGGACTTTGGAGCCAATGGCAACATTGAACCAAATGTAAGAAACATGTATGCTTCAACTGGCTATTTTCTGAGCATGTGTGTTTTCACGTGGGAGTCTTGGGTGAAAAGCTTGACTAATAGAACTACAGCTTTTAAAAGTCTAGGGCCCAACCTCTAGCACAAAGTGGGTGGGCACGACAACACTCATACCTTCAGTTGGGCCCATATGGGCTATTCTTTGGGTTAGGACCAACAGACGATTTTTTTGGCCAAGGACCCTCATACTAAGATCCTCTTTTTTTTTTTTTTCTTTTTTTTTTTTTATTTCTGTATGAGTGTTATCAATGTTACATGTCTCTGCAGGTAGTCAGCACGTGTCGTGCAATGCCGCGAGATCAGAAGAGCGTTCCCTCGGTTCCACCCTGGAACCTGGAGTTTCTCCTGGAATTTGGAGTTTAGACGCTCTCGGGCCGCCATTGTGGGTGCTGGGCGATCGAACCCGGGTCCTCTGAAGAGCGTCGGCGCTCCTTAAACACGCTAGGCCATCTCTTTCTCTTAAGTCGGCCATGAAAGGAGTATGAGAGGGTTCACCGAGCTCACCAAACAAATGAGAAACCTCTGTGGAAATCTGCTCATGTCCCAGCTCCGTTCCGCAGGGCGTTTCTGGAAGAACTTTCTCCTGCAGAGGAATTACAGAGAAAGGGTGAGTGGCACTGTGTTCGCCACTGCAACGCCTCTTTCCCTGGGGACAATCAGACGCAACAGCGGAGACTGGTCAGCCAATCTCAGTATAATTAGTAGAGCACAGCGTATAAGCAGGGTAAGCACACAAAGACATGCCTCAGGTGCGCGAAACATGGACAGCCAGTGACCTTAAGGCCCAAGGCAGTACAGCTGCATGCAAGCAATCTTTAATGGCTCAGCATGGGCTGTCCCTACTCATCACAGCTGGGCAATGCTAAGCAATTAAGATTTAAAACATATTTGACCATGCGCTACTTACTTCCTTAGGCGCCATCTGTCCGGCAAGTCCTCTTGATTTGTAAAGGCCCTTTAAAACCTTGTCCTTGGACCGGGCGTGGTGGCGCAACCTTTTAATGCCCAGCAACTGGGAGGGCCAAGAGGCAGGACGGGATCATTAGTCTGAGTTCAAGGCCAGCCTGGAGTCTTAAGAAGTTGGTTCCAGGACAGCCTGCGGACTACAGGGAGACCCAGTTTTGCAAAGAGACAAACAAAAGAAAAAAAAAATAAAAATAAAAACTGAACCTGCGCCGCAGCTTTACAACTTGGCTTCCTCATTAGATTATCATAACCTTGGACATGAATGGTCGTCATTGTCCCTCTTATATCTATTAGTTCCTGAGATGTAATGTTAAGTCAAATTTTTTTTTTTAAGTTCTAGTGGCTTATTGTCTTCATTATGTATCATAGTTTGCTCGCAGTTTAGTAGCTGAAAGGACTAGACAATAAAAATTTAACAACTCTATTGTCTTTGAGAATAGGTTTGCTTCACATGTTTATCAAGGTTCATCTCAATATGTAAAAATGTGTATCATGTTAAATTTCCTGAGCCATACACATCGCTCAGAGATTACTTGACTTTTCTATTGAAGGCAGGTCACCGACCGTTGTTCCTGGACACTTCTGGTTGGCAAAAGGTCCAATGCGAGTCAAGAGATATCTTTCTCGCTTCTCTTCCTTAGGTAACACTGCAGCTGTCCCAGAACACAAAGGGGTGATGCTCAGCACATTTTAGTTATTTCAGGAATTCTCTGAGAGTTCTTTGCAATTCGACACCTCTAGAAAAACAACCCACTTGTTAATCTTAGAATTAACTGTCCCTTTCTCTGTAGAGAGCCACTTACCTCATAGGGCTAGGTCTCCACAGAGTACAGAGATTTATACAAGTCTATGGTAATTGGAATCATGGTTTTGGTAAATCTATGGTGCAACGTCTTGTAATCTAGGAAGTGGTGTGTGAAATGCGCTGAGAAAATAAAACAGTATACTTGCACCCATTAAAAGGTAAGGCGCCACCCAGGTATTCTCTAGGTTTGACAGTCAATTATAACTGGAATTTTTGAAATTATTGCGAGTAAGAACGATGCCTGAAAAACTGAAACCCAAAGACATATTGACTTCTCTCGGTATCCCATTTATCTGTATCAGACATTAAGGTAAAGAGCCGGAATATTGTCGCAAAGCAGGAAAAGTCTAAATTAAATACTTTTATTTATTATTTTTAGTGTATATGAGCTCTTGCCTGCATTTGCGTGTAAGTCAAACCCCGATGCTTGCAATTCTGTGGAGGTCAGAAGAGAGAGTCAGATCCCATGGAACTGAAGTTACAGAATGGTTTTTTGATCTGGAATGTGGGTGCTGGGAACTGAACCCCTAGGGTCTCTGCAAAGAGAGCCTCTGGTACTCCTTTATCACTGAATCACTTCTAAGACACAAGAAGGTCTAAATTATATGTATGATTAGTAGGAACAAATGTTTTGCTTCTAGAATTCTAAGCTAAAAATACGAAATTTTTTTTAATTTCATTCTTACTGATGCTTTGTGTATTATCATGTATCATTTTTCCCAATTCAGTTTCAGGCTTATTTCCCTTTTCCCTTCCCCCAACCCCCACCCCAGCCTAAACAGACATGGCATTCTGCATACTACTGTCCTCGTCTGACTTTCTCTGTTTTATTTTTTCATTTTTTACATTATCAGTAATAACTAATTATGTGAGTCAAAGCTTCCTTCACTGTAAGAAACCAAATTATCAGCAAGCTCGTTGTGCCAAACCCACATCACGCCCATCTGGTCGCCACCATTCCACGTGGAGGTAGTGGGGGGGGGGGGGCTTGTTATGTTCAATCAAGTACCTTGATCAACATGACGATGTCCAGACTATTATGCCTGTGTTTCACCATTCACCCAACATCGCAACTCTTACACTTCTACTCAACGCCCTCTTCAGCGAAGATTGGTTTCACCTGCTTAGTAAAAGAGGGCACAGGTGGCATGAGACAGCAAACGGTCTACTTTTCTGGAGCTGTATGTCTTGGTCTCTGGTTCAATTCTGGCTGTTTCCTTAAAATACTGAATTTTTAGATGCAATCATTGTATCTTAAATAATATTTCAGGTAATAAAATTTAACATCTAAATTGGGGAGTGTTGTGACATTTTATCTTACTTGGTTCAAACTTTGAAAAATGGGAAAGAGAAACCTCGACTGAAGAGTTCCTCATCAGATTGGCCTGTGGCATATCTTGGGGTGAATTTTCACTTTTATTGCTGTTAGGATCGTTAAGAGACATGCCTGTGTCGCTTCCGGATGCCTTCTCTAGGTAGGAGTTTAGCTTGCCGTGGTTTGAATGAGTGTCCCCCATATTCTCTAGGTATTCAGACATTTTGTCTCCACGTTGGTGGCACGTTTTGGAGGACTCTTGGGTATGTGGCCCATGCGCAGAAAGAGTGTCTGTCCTGTGGTCGGCTTAGTGAGCTCTAACTTAGCCCGGTGTACAGTTGCTCCCTCTCTGTTTCCTGTGCTACACTCTGTCGACGATGTGACCTTGGTTCTGCTGCTCCAGACCAGCCAACAGACTCCACCCCAATGGACTACTAATTCCCCTAGGATACCTGGCAATACATACAGTATCCAAAGTAAACTCTTTCCTTTACAAGTCACTTTTGTTCATGCTGTTTTATTACAGCAACAGAACAACTGACTAATACAAGTACTATCAGCCTTGCTGCTAAGAACCTTAGAATGCCATTGTCCGTGTGGTTTTGAATGCAGTGTCCTCTCACGTATGCTTCCAAATTTTTTTTTTTTTTCTATTGAATGCTTTTGTGCACTTTCGCTACAATCAATCTCTCCAATTCAGATCAGGCCCTGTTTCTCCCTTTCCCCTTCCCCCCCAACCCCAAACCATCCCAGATCAGTATTCTGCCAGTAACATGTTTGCATCTTTCATCTGTCTTCATTTTTTTTTTTTCATTTTTAGCTGATAGTTGAATAATCCCTGCAATACAAGCATTCTATCGAATGCAAAACCACGCTACTAGCTAATTCGTGTCCAAACCCCCACAGCCCACATCCAGGGAGGGTTAACATAGTTGTTTGTCTTCAATCTTCAAGCTGAATCACAATGGTGTTCCAGACTAACATCGCTGAATAGATTTCAACCAATTACACCCAATCGGACCTTACATTCTACGCCCCCTCTTCCACAGGTGTTCCCTAGGCTTAGAAAAGTGCACAGGTGGACAAGAGAACGTAAAACAGTCGCTCTCTCTGGAGCTGTAGACTTGGACTCTGGTCAATTAATGGCTGATTTCCTCTTCATGGGCTGGACAGTTTTGTTCGCCGTAACCTTTCGATAGCCTCACTAACTGAGCACAACAGTTAGACTATATAGGTCATTTAGAATCACGCCTAATATTATAATGGTAGGTTAACTTTGCTAATAGAACCACATCATGTTTGGGGTGTGGTGATGTAGAGTCGATGGAATACATTTTCCCCCTGTTAAATGGGTGAGCAGGTGCTTACTGTGGCTTCCTAGTAGACAGTTGTGTATCCTAACCTGTAAAGGATGTAAANTTTTTTATTTCTGTATGTGTATCAATGTACTGTCTGCATGCAGGTCTATGCACCCGTGTCGTGCAATGCCGCGGAGATCAGAAGAGGGTCTCGGATTCCCCTGGAGCTGGAGTTCTCCTGGAATTGGAGTTTTAGACGGCTCTCGGCCGCCATGTGGGCGCTGGGGATCGAACCCGGGTCCTCTGTAAGAGCGGTCGGCGCTCTTAACCGCTAGGCCATCTCTCTCTTAAGTGGCCATGAAAAGAGTATGAAGAGGGTTCACCAGAGCTCCAAACAAATGAGAAAACCTGCGTGGAAATTCTCTCAGTCCCAGCTCCGTTCCGCAGGCCAGTTCTGGAGAATTTCTCCTGCAGAGGATCAGAGAAAGGTGAGTGCACTGTTCGCCCTGCAGCCTCTTTCCCTGGGGACAATCAGACGCAACAGGGAGACTGGTCAAGCCAATCTCAGTTTATTATAGGAAAGCATCACAAAGAGATGCCTAGGGTGCGAAATGGACAGCCAATGACCTTAAGGCCCAAGGCAGTACAGGCTGCATTGCAAGCAATTTTAATGGCCAGCATGGGCTGTCCACTAGCTGTCCACGAGTGAGAGAATAGCTAGGGCCAATTAGAAGATTTTTAAAACAATTTTGACCGTGCCTACCTTACTTCATTCAGGCGCCATCTTTTCCAGGCAAGCCCTATTGATTTGTAAAGGCCCTTTAAAAACCTTGCTCCTTGGCCGGGCGTGGTGGCGCACGCCTTTAATCCTAGCACTTGGGAGGCAGAGGCAGGCGGATATTTGTGAGTTCAAGGCCAGCCTGGTCTACAGAGTGAGTTCCAGGACAGCTGGGACTACAGGGAGACCCTGTCTCGAAAAGACCAAAAAAAAAATAAAAATAAAAAAAATAAAAACCTTGCTCCCGAGCTTTACCAACTTGCTTCTCTTAGATTCATAACCTTGGAATGAATGGTCGTTCATTGTCCTCTTTATTTTAGTTCCTGGATGTAATGTCTAAAGTAAGATTTTTTTTTTTAAGTTCTGGTTATTGTCTTTATTAATGTTAATGTTGCTGAGTTTAGTAGTGAAAGGACAGACAATAAGGAAACTTTAACAACTATTGTCTTTGAGAATAGGTTTGCTTCACATGTTTAATAAGGTCATCTCAACTATGTTAAAAATTGATCATGTTAATTTCTGAGCATACAATCAGCTCAGAGATTACTTGATTTTCTATTGAAGGAGGTCACCAGTGTCTGGACACTGTGGCAAAGGTCATGGGAGGTCAAGTGTAACTCTTTCTCTTCTCTTCCTTAGTAACTGCTGTCCCAGAACACAAGGGGGTGTGATGCTCAGCACATTTTAGTATTTCAGGATTTTCTGGAGTTTCTTTGCAATTCACACCTTAGAAAATACAACCCACTTGTTAATCTTAGAAGTTAACTGTCCCTTTCTCTGTAGGAGCCACTTACCTCATAGGCTAGAGTCTCACAGAGTACAGAGATTTATAAATCTATGGTGAAGTTTGGTAAATCTATGGTGAAGTTTGGTGTGTGAAATGCTGAGAAAAATAAAAGAGTATACTTGACCATTAAAAGGTAAGGGCCACCAAGGTATTCTCTAGGTTTGAAGTCAATTAAACTGGGAATTTGAATTTGGAGTAAGAAGATGCCTGAACTGAACCCAAGACATATTGACTTCTCCAGGTTCCATTTTGTATCAAGCACATTAGGTAAAGAGCCAGAATATTGTCAAAGCAGGAAAGTCTAAATTAAATACTTTATTTATTATTTTTATGTATATGAGCTCTTTGCCTGCATTTGTGTAAGTGCACCCATGCCTTGCAATTCCTGTGGAGGTCAGAAGAGAGAGTCAGATCCCATGGAACTGAAGTTACAGATGGTTTTGATCTGGCATGTGGGTGCTGGGAACTGAACCCTGGTGCTTTGCAAGAAGAGCTGGTACTCTTTATCACTGAATCATCTTTCTAGACACAAGAAGGTCTAAATTATATGTATGATTAGTAGGAACAAATGTTTTGCTTCTAGAATTCTAAGAAAAAATACTGAAATTTTTTTAATTTTCATTTTTTATTGATGCTTTGTGTATTTCATGCATCATTTTCCAATTCAGTTCAGGCATATTTCCCTTTCCCTTCCCCCCACCCCACCCCACCTCATCCCAGATCATGCATTCTGCCATAACTGTCCTGCATCTTTCTCTGTTTTTTTTTTCATTTTTTAACATTAAGTAATAATTTATGAGTACAAGCATCCTTCATGTAAAACCAATTTGCAAGCTGTTGTGCCCAAACCCACACAGCCCATGGGTCCCACCATCCAGCGGGGGTGGGGGGGTGGGGGCTTGTATGTTCAATCAAGTTGATCAAATGAGTGTCCAGACTATATTGCTGTAGTTTCACCATTCACCCCAATCGCAACTCTTACATTCTACCACGCCCCCTCTTCCACAGATTGTTCCCTAGGCTTAGAAGAGGGGCACAGGTGGATGAGAAGCAAAACGGTCTACTTTCTCTGGAGCTGTTGTCTTGGTCTCTGGTCAATTCTGGCTGTTTCCTTAAAATACTGAATTTTTAGATGCAATCATTGTATCTTAAATAATATTTCAGGTAATAAAATTTAACATCTACATTGGATGTTGTGACAATTGATCTTACTTTTCAACTTGAAAAAATGGGAAAGAGGAAACCTCGACTGAAGAGTTCCTCCATCAGATTGGCCTGTTGGCATATCTGTGGGTGATTTTCTTTATTGCTGTTGATGTAAGAAGGACATGCCCTGTGTGGCTGGTGCCATCTTAGGTAGGTAGCTGTGGTGGTTTGAATGTGTGTCCCCCATAGGCTCTAGGTATTCAGACATTTGTCTCCAGTTGGTGGCACTGTTTTTGGAGGTCTTGGGGTATGTGGCCATGCTGCAGAAAGTGTGTCACTGGGGGCAGGCTTAGTGAGCTTAACTAGCCCGGTCTACAGTTGCTCCCTCTCTGTTTCCTGTGCTCTCTGCGAGATGTGACCCTTGGTTTGCTGCTCCAGATCCAGCCAACACACCTCCCACCACAATGGACTCTACTTCCCTGGAACCGCCAATCATAAGCTCAAATAAACTCTTCCTTTTATAAGTTCCTTGGTCTGCTGTTTTATCACAGCAACAGAAAACTGACTAATACAGTAGCCCTGGCTAAGAAACTTAGATGACCATTGTGGTGGTTTGAATGAGAATGTCTCCCGTATGCTTCAAATTTTTTTTTTTTTTATTGATGCTTTGTGCATTTCGTACATCATTTTCCAATTCAGATCAGGCATTTTTCCCTTTCCCTTCCCCCCCATCCCCACCCCACACCCATCCCAGATCAGTATTCTGCCATAACGTCTTGCACTTTCCTCTGTTTTTTTTTTTTTACTTTTTTAGCTTATAGTGATAATCCATGCAGTACAAGCATCCTTCGTGCAAAACCAATCTACAGGCTATTGTGTCCAAACCCCCACAGCCCCACATCCAGTGGGGGGGTGACATGTTGTTTTTTCCATCAAGTTGATCAAATGAGTGTCCAGACTAAATCGCTGTAGTATTTCACCATTCACCCAATGGAGCCTTTACATTCTACAGCCCCCCTTCCACAGGTTGTTCCCTAGCTTAGAAAAGGGGCACAGATGGACAAGAAGTCAAAACGGTCTGCTCTCTCGGAGCTGTTGACTTGGACTCTGGTCAATTCTGGCTGTTTCCTTTCATGGGCTGACAGTTTGTCCAGCGGTAACCTTTCGATCCTACTAACTGAAGCACAAGCAGTTAGATATATAGGTATTTAACAGCACTAATAGTTATGGTAGGTTACTTTGGTATAGCACATCATGTTTGGATGATATGTAATCCATGGAATACATTTCCCCCTGTTAAATATGACAGGGCTTACTGTGGCTTATAACATCTCCTAACTGTAAATGGATTTAAGCTTGTGGCATCAGCCATTGGGAGGAATATTCAGGCATTTTTGTTGTTTGTACACAGTTGTGGCACGGTTTTTGGGAGACTTCGAAGTGTGCCACTCTAAGGAAATACAATCACTGGGTGAGCGTGAGAGGTTCAACTAGAGGCCATGTCATCTCCAGTTTCCCGCTCTCATCCTTACTTTCCTGTGTCCACTTGACATGAGGACCCTTGAGCTTTCCTGCCCAGCTCCTGCCAACCGATGGCTTCCTCCCACAATGGAGTCAATTCCTTGGAACAGCAATCATAGGCTCAAATTAAACTCTTCTTTTTTAAAGTTCCTTGGTCGTGGGGTTTTTATCACAGAACAGAAAATGAGTAATACATGTGTGATCCTGGAGCAAGCAGCAAGCAGCATTCTACCATGGTTCAAGCCTCTGCTCTTGTGTGACTTTCTGCCCTGATATCTCTCAAGGATGAACAGTGACTGGGAAGTGCCAGCCAAGTACAGCTTTTCCTCCATAAGTTGCTTTCGACTTTGGTATTTATCACAGTAATAGAAAAACAAAGCTAGAACAAAACATGATTCAGAGTAGATGAGAATATCTCTAACTAACTACACAACTAACTAACTAACTTACTAACTCTGCTGAGTTCACTGAAATCTACATCCTTTTAACGTTTGGGACACTAAAGAGATACAGAAACATGCTGAATGAAAATTGGGACATGGTAAGGTTACCCATTAGGAAACACCTCAGAGTAATCACAAATGATGTTTGNTACAGTAGCCCTGGCTAAGAAACTTGCTAAGAAAGAAAAACTTAGATGACCATTGTGGTGTTTTGAATGAGTAGATGTCTCCGTTCGTATGCTTCAAACTTTTTTTTTTTTATTGATGCTTTGTGCATTTTGTAAATCATTTTCCAATTCAGATCAGGCCGTTTCTCCCTTTCCCTTCCCCCCATCCCAAACCATCCAGATCAGTATTCTGCCATAACTGTCTTGCATCTTTCTGTGTTTTTTTTTTTTTTCACTTTTTTAGCTTAAGTGATAATCCATAGCGTACAGCATCCTTCGTGCAAACCAATCTACAGGCTTTTGTGTCCAAACCCCCACAGCCCACCATCCAGTGGGGGGGTGACATGTTGTTGTTTCAAGTCAAGTTGATCAAATGAGTTCCAGACTACATCGCTGTAGGTTTTCACCATTCACCCCACATCTGGAAGCCTTTACATTCTATCACTGCCCTCCCCTTTCCCACGGTTGTTCACCTAGCTTAGGAAAAGGGGCAGTCATGGCACCGATGCAGACCATGGAGAAGCAAAACAGGTCCTGCTCTCTTGCGGAGACTTGTTGACTTGGGACTCTGGTTCAATTCCTGGTGTTTTCCATTTCATGGGCTGCAGTTTGTCAGCTGGGTAACCTTTCGATCCTACTAAAATCACAAGCAGTTAGATAATATGGTATTTAACAGCACTAATAGTTTATGGATAGGTACCTTGGTATAGCAACATCATGTTTGGATGATATATATGTCTAATCCATGTGAATACATTTCCCCCTCGTTAAAATATGACAGGGTCTTACGTGGCTTATAACATCTCCTAACTGTAAGAGGATGTTAAGCTTGTGGCATCAGCCATTGGGAGGAATATCAGGCATTTTTGTTTGTACACAGTTGTGGCACGTTTTGGGAGACTTAGAAGTGTGTGCCAGTCTGAGAGGAAGACATCACTGGGTGAGCGTGAGAGGTTCCAACTAAGGCCATGTCATCGCCAGTTTCCCTCTCATCCTCTACTTTCTGTGCCACTTGATATGATGGAACCTTGGCTTTCTGCCCAGCTCCTGCCACCGGATGCTATCCACCCACAATGGAGTCTGAATTCCTTGGAACCAGCGCAATCATAGGCTCAAATTAAACTTTCTTTTTATAAAGTTCCTTGGTCGTGGTGGTTTTTATCACGAGCAACAGAAAATGAGTAATACATGTGTGATCCTGGAGCAAGCAGCAAGCAGCATTCTACCATGGTTCAAGCCTCTGCTCTTGTGTGACTTTCTGCCCTGATATCTCTCAAGGATGAACAGTGACTGGGAAGTGCCAGCCACGTACAGCCTTTCCTCCATAAGTTGCTTTCGACTTTGGTATTTATCACAGTAATAAAAAACAAGCTAGAACAAAACTGATTCAGAGTAGATGAGAATATCTTAACTAACTACACTAACTAACTAACTAACTTACTAACTCTGCTGAGTTCACTGAAATCTACATCCTTCTTAACCAGTTTGGACACTAAAGAGATTACAGAAAACTGCTGAATGAAAATTGGGACATGGTAAGGTTACCCATTAGGAAACACCTCAGAGTAATCACAAATGATGTTTGTTAGTTATGTTTTCTCTTTTCTCAGGCAAAGAAAATTGATTAAGCATTTTGTAAGTTCCTGTGAAACATGTAAATTATCCATACCTTTTACAATATAGACATTATAAATGTCAATTACAATACAGAACTTGAAAGTCCACTATCTCTGGAACCTGTTCATAGAGAATATCCACTTGAGTTTAGAGAGCTCCCATCTTCTTTTTTTTAATTCATTTTTAATTCATTTTTTAAATTTATTGATTTTTTTATTTTAGGGATTCTACAATACAATAACACAATTGTTTGCAGAGATAACATTGATTTTACTCAGTTTGCTGTACAATTCGGTAATTGGTGCATTTTGCAGTATCATGTCCCAAATTTTGAACAACCCAAGGTTCCCATAGTCCAGTTGGAGAAGCTTGTATGACAGGCATGTTATCAATCAGGTGTCCAGACTATATTCCTGTATTCTTATGATTCACCCCTATCTCTCCGCAGCCCCTTACATTCTACCACGCATCCTCTTCCGCAGTTTGTTCCCTGGGCTTTGGGAAAGGGGCACAAGTATAATTCTGATTAGCCACTGTCAGAGGGTGGGGTTGCCATGAAACCCTTTTAGAACTGTTAGAAAACCCAGTCAGAACTGTGAGGAAACCCCAATCAGTCAGAATCACCATGGACAACAGGGGAGGGAAAGGACTGAGGAGTGTGGGTTTCTCTAGGAACTCCCATGCCTACATTGAAAAAGTTGTAGTACAGGAGGGACCTTGGTCTCCAGTTCCTTGGGGTTTCTAAAAGTAAAAACTATCTCCTATGAACTTATCAAAATGTAGTACAATGAGGAAATTAGGGCACATAATATTAAAACTGAATCATAGAAATCAGGCCTGAGAACATATCAAACACACCAGACCAAGGGATGTATCCAGTTCCTTCTCCAGACTACATAAAGAGAACACTCAACACTAAGTGCAATGAGCCTAACCCTGTTCTGAGCACCTGGTGAGTGCCTTCAAGGAGCCCATCAGGAGAACACCTCCTGTCCTGCTTCCTGCCACGCTATCTCTGTCCTCTTTTTTTTTTTTTTTTTTTTTTTGTCTTTTTGAGACAGGGTCTCCCTGTAGCCCCAGCTGTCCTGGAACTCACTCTGTAGACCAGGCTGGCCTTGAACTCACAAAGATCCGCCTGCCTCTGCCTCCCAAGTGCTAGGATTAAAGGCGTGCGCCACTTCTACTGACACCGGCTATTTATTGTTTCGACATTCAACCAGGGTGTTCCTTCTCTCAGTAATCCTGTGCCTCGCCTCAGCAGCTGACTTACCATGACTATCCTGCAGCCTTGCTTAGTGAGGAGCCTCTAGCAGCTTTCCAACTGGCTTTCTTCATTTGACATATCACCAGTGCAATAACTCTTCCATCTGTGTGAACTTTCTGCCTCTGTTTCCAGTAAATCCTCCTACAACTCAGAAAACTCTGCTGTTGCACCTTTAACCCTTCTATAGCCATTCTGCAAGGAGCACAGATGTGTATAGAGATAGAAAGGTAGGGTTACTGTGTGAAAGGGCACAGGAGCTGGCCATGAGAAGACAGAACAGAGGGGTGTGTAGCTCAGTGGTAGAGCACTTGCCTAGCACGCACAAGACCCTGGGTTCAGTGCTCAATATCACGGAAGATGGAGCAGAGATGAAAGTGTTGATTGATTCCCAAACTTCAGAATCATGAGTGGAAACACCAGAGACTGAGGAGACAGAGAGGACCGCTTGCTCCTGGGGCTTTCAGAGGAAGTGCAGCTAGGCTGGTGCACTGTCTTCGGCTTCTGTACTGAAGAAAACTGAGGGAAATCATTCTGATGGAAAGGACGTCATGTAGGGAGGTTTCTCAGAGCAGCCCTAAGAAGCAGCCTGGAGGGCCCGCCTAACTTAACACTCAGTTCTGTCCACCATCAACTTTATCTACACCAGACAGGCCTCTCCAAGAAGTTCTCTTTAGCTGTTTACTCTTTATTGTTCATCAGGACAGGGACAGTCACTTTGACATAACCTATTCTCTTCCTCACATTCGTTAGCACTTCCTTCCATTAAGAAGTTGACTTAATTGTTGAGGGTTTATAGCACCCTTTGTCAACAGCTTCAAAAGAGGAAGTCTGTTCTCGGCCTTGGCTTTGATTGGTTAGCCTCTGGTGTCTGGTAGGGTCAATGTCCCACAGTTATAGAGCAACTACATTTAAACACCTTTTATGGAGTATAGGTATGAAGGAAATTTCCGTACAGGCAGCTTTGCATGTGACGGTTTCTGAAGGCCTTTCGTGGTCTTCCCACACATTCCCTCCTCTGCCCTGCCTTCCCATTCCTCACACCATTCAACCTCTCCTACTCCATTCCTTTCCTGTTTCCAGCTATTGTAAATAGAGCAGCAATGAACTTGGAGGAACAGGTATGCCTATAGTAGGAGGTGGATAACCACAGGGAGACAGCATTTTCCAGACATCTGGAAAGTTACTCAGTGCTGACAATATGGGAAAGACCTAGGTAAGCTTAAACCACACAAAATCCCAGCACTGAAGTGGGGGAGTGGATAAGAAGACCCAGCCTAGCTGAGGCGCTGTTGGAAACTGACAGCTGCTGGAAGATGGAGTGGCAGTTTTCTTCAAGGGTGTGACACTGCGTAGGTTAACCAGGTTCCAGTGGGTTGATTCCCATGAGCATGCATTATTTATCTATGTGCGTGTATCTGTGTGAGTGAATGTGATGTGGTGTGTGTGTGTGTGTGTGTGTGTGTGTGTGCTCGTGGAGGTCAGAAGAGGGCATCAGAACCCCTGGATCTGGAATTATAGGGTTGTGAGACATCCAACATAGGTGCTGGGAACATAGCTTGAATCCCCTAGAAAGGCAGCAAAGCACCTGCTTTCCAGCCCCTTAAAAAAAAAATCTTCTTAATAAGCTAATAAATCATGTACTGTTTTGTTTTCTGGACATGAAGAAAAGAGATGATGGAAAAGCAGGTATTACTTTTTGATGAATGTCAGCTTGAGTACTGCCTGGGCACCAGGTTCCAAAGCTTATAGTACAAGGAGGATTACAGTAATTGCAGCTCTCTTAGACAATGAGACTGTCATACAAAGGTTTGAAAATAACACTTCTGGGGCTGGAGAGATAGCCTAGTGGTTAAGAGCGCCAACTGCTCTTGCAGAGGACCAGGGTTCGATCCCCAGCACCCACATAGCAGCTTAAAACCGTCTTTAGCTCCACTTCCAGGGGAATCTGACACCCTCTTCTGACCTCCGAGGCATTGCACGACACCCGTGCACCAACCTACATGCAGACAATACATTCATACACATATGAAAATAAAAAATATTAAAAAAGGAAATAACACTTCTTTATGCATACAAAAGAATTAAAAGATATTTTAATAAGGCGATATGTACCTTTTTAATTATATTTATACCCCATTATTTGTGTAGGAGTACAGATAGGGAAAATTTGAATCATAGTCTATTATTTTTCACCTCATTCTGTAGAAAGGGTTTGACCTCAAATGTTTCTATTAAATGTTACTATTAAAATGATAATGCACACTCTTATAATTGAAATTTATAGATATACAGTCATTATATTAAAAACATTCTTAAAGAAACTGATTCTTGCCTCTTGAAGTAAAATCCAAGATTACCTATTAGAGATTTTTATTTTAATCCCAGAGGTCAGACAAATCAAAGTAAATTAGAAATCTTATGTTGATCTATAATTTACTTATCACTCAATCAAAATTTAGAGGAGATTTAGTTATATGTCACTTACAATAGAGATTTTAAAAATATTTTGTCCTTTTTGCAAGTTTATTACCTTCAAAACATTAAGTAATGAGTATTCAGATTATGTACCCTGAAAGTGTTTCAAGACTGTAGTGGTGGCTTTTCTTTTTTTTTTATTATTTATTTTTGTATGTGTATGAATGTATTGTTTGCATGCAGGTCTGTGCACCCGTGTCGTGCAATGCCGCGGAGGTCAGAAGAGGGTCTCAGATTCCCCTGGAACTGGAGTTCTCCTGGAATTGGAGTTACAGACGGTTCTTAGCCGCCATGTGGGTGCTGGGGATCGAACCCGGGTCCTCTGCAAGAGCGTCGGTGCTCTTAACCGCTAGGCTATCTCTCCAGCCCCGTGGTGGCTTTTCAAAATGACATTCCAGGTTGAGACAGGCTCTCCCTTTAGTCCCAGCTGGCCTGGAGCTCACTATGTAGACCAGGCTGGCCTTGAACTCACAGAGATCCTCCTGCCTCTGCCTCCAGAGTGCTGACATTAAAGGCGTGCTCCACCACACCAGGTTTTAATTTTGTATAAGGAGAAATGAGTATATTTGGTATAAAATGAGACAAAATTCAGACAAGGATTGCCATGATCTAGATAAATTGTGATAATCTCATATTTAATATTTTGCCACTTCTCTTATGCAAATATCCACTGCACTTCACGATTCTTAGAGCAAGCTTAGTCCATCCAAAGCTGCTCTTCAGTAGCTTACCTCTTGTCTACTCTGTCTGAAATGGGAAAAAGAGCCATAAAGCTAAATACAAACAAGAAGGAAAGACCCTGTCAGGAAGCTGACAAGTCTAAGTCCAGGCATATCATCTGTTTTGATTACTTTTCTTTCTTTTGTCTTTAACTGTGACATTTCCCACACTGTTTAATATCCTACCACTTAGATATTGATTTGAAGCCAGCAAAGGGTTGTTTGAGGATTGTACATAGCTTTATGAGGATTAAGGTGCTGATGATGTTTCCAAATTAGTGTGAGCTCATGTCTATTCACTGGCTGTAGGCTGCATTGCCTTCAGCTTCATGCTGAGCATTTGAGAAGGATGAGCAGAGTTCTCTCTCTCAGAGAGCACACTTGGCAGAAAGGGTGCATCAGGGACCAACCTGCTTCAGAGGGTTGGCCCCTTGCTCAGTAATTTGTTCACTTGTTGTAATTTTCCAATATGTTAAATTCCCTTGGACACACTGATAATTAAGATAATGCATATGTATTATAGAAAGCTTATTATGATACCACCTCTACCTACTCTTTTTATTTAGAGCCTAGGATCTGTTTTAATGTTAGCAAAACGTATTTTACAACTGGAAAGTCTACAGCATAGGAATATTACATACCTGATCAATTTTGGCTTTCTAGGTCAGTTACTTTAATATTTATGAATTATGTAAAAGGAGAAAGATTTATACTATCTGAAGAGAAGTGAACCCCACACCCACCTACTACCTTTGCTGCCTGCTCCCACCCTGCGCAGAGCTACCAAGGATGATAAACACCGAGAACAGTAGTATTTTGCCTCTGAGTAACTGTCACAAGCTCCAATGCTGCAGACACATTGTTCCAGGACCTGTGGTGCTCCTGATGCCCCTCACCCACTGTCAAAGATTGTGGGCAAGGGTGTGGCCGGGATCCTTCTCTCTCAGTCCTAATATAGGAAGGTGAGAAGCTCACTGTGACCCAGGACCTCCCTGTGAATGATGGAAAACCTCACGTCATCCACTTCCAATAAGAGGTCACTAAGGTGAAGGTCTCTTTTTGGGATGCAGTCCTGTCCAGCCAGAGCCTGTTTGCAGAAATCCCAGATGGACTCTTAGCTGACGAGAGCAAAGAAGGATTGTTAGCACTGCTAGAGTTTGCTGAAGAGAAGATGAAAGTGAACTAGGTCTTCATCTGCTTCAGGAAGGGCCAGGAAGGCAGAGCTCTTCTCCTGAAGACCTTCAGTCTCTTGGGCTTTGAGATTGTGTGTCCAGGTCATGCCTGTGTCCTCTCTCAGACAGATGTGATGTTCATGGTTTACCCCCTAGACCAGAACTTGTCTGATGAGGACTCTATGGTCATAGAGGATGCTTTGCCCAAGAGCCATAGTGAGGGAAGAGGGGAAGTTTGGCAGCCCCGGGACAGAGGAGAGGGTTTCTCTCTGTCTAGGGAAGGACGCTGGAAGGCTCAAGTTGAGGGTTGCCCATTGTGTTCTCGGAGTTGACTCCTTGAATTCATTTTCCATAAAGAACAAAATAAACATATTATTCACATGTAATCACCAATAGTAAATGAAAATGCTTATGAACTAGCAAAATATTTATGAATTATGCCTTCATATTTTAAGATTTAAGAGTAGATCTTTTCCTAGGAACTGAGAAAGCATGTATAATGAAGTACTTTTAGAAGCACCGTCTCAAGAACACCATTGAGTTAATCTTGTCATGCTTATGAATAGAATTTCTGGTTTCTAAACAAGAATTACCATTACATAGATTGATTCTAAAACTTTTTGGATAATCAGTAGATTAATTGCTGAGGTATTCATTGGACCAATGGAAGGTTCAATAAAAGTAGAGGGAGCAGAACTTTTGAAAGGGAAAGAAGAGAATGACTGCATCCACACATTAGAATTGTCCAGATAATGCATAGAGACAAATGGATGAGCTTAATTGTTCACACTAGCATGAGAAATGTGTTCAGCATTATGAACGCCTCAAAGACAGTCTGAAATCTTGAGCATGAACAACAGTAAGCTAAATTCAGACATTTTTCTGAAAGCTGAGAAACTCTCAGCAGCTAATAATTAGTGAAATTGTGCAACTGAGAAGTTAAAGCGAAGCTGTCATCACAGAAAAAATTATTTTTTCACCTTGTAAAATTGCCAGGTGGTCTTGCCATTTTCTGCTTGCATGGACACCCAGAAACTGACAGAGACTTTGAAGAGGCATTGCTCTCAAACTCTATGTTTTCACTAGTTGCTAAGTTTGTTGAATGAAAACATCTAGGCTGCATTGTGATTCTGGTGTTTTGGATGTCTGCATGGATGGCTATGATTTATAATTAATCCAGTATTTGTAGAATGAAACTGCATTCAAATCATGAGCATCCACAATCTTCAGTCACTGGCAGACACACATGAGGCATTCTGTGGGCCTTGTGTGACAGGCTTGGGCAGAATGACAAAGTCTGTTTCAAACCTTTCTTTAAAATGTTATTATATTTAATTATTTTTCGTGTGACTTAGGTGTGTGTGCCACACAACTGGTGTGGAGGTCAGAGGATTCTTGTGGGAATTAAATCTCTTCTTCCACCATGTGGGTCCCAGGAGTAGTACTTAAGTCTTCACTGCTGAGATACCTGCTTGGTCCAGATTAGAGCTCTTTGAACTTCTTATTTTCCTTTGACATGAGAACCACTTCTTCAAATGGCATCCACATGTAATTTGTGAGTGTGTGTGTGTGTGTGTGTGTGTGTGTGTGTGTTACATTATTTACCTTTCTATTGCTGGAAGAAATACCATAATAAAAAGCAACTCATAGAAGAAGAGTTTATTTTGTCTTTCAGCTCCAGAGAATTAGCGTTTTTAGGGGAGGTGCATGGCAGCAAGTGGCAGGGTAGTCTATAAACCCTCCCAGCCCAAGCCGACTCCAGTGCCAAACTTCCTCCAGTGAAGCTTTGCCTCCTAAAGGCTCCATGGTCTCCCAAGGCAGTGCCCCCAACTGGGACCCAGTGCTGACTCTCTGAGTCTCTTAGCCTGTGGGAAGCATTTTGCACTCGCCGACACGGGCATGTTGTCCTTACAGTGAGATGTGGCAGCTGGAGGCATAAACCTCCTTGTGCTGCTCAGAACATGAGGCCTTTCTTATTCTCACATGTTGTTGGTGTTTGTTTCTTCCTTAGAGAGCAGTTATGCTCTTGAAATACATTTTAGGTCACAACATTTCACCTCGGCAAAATCTTTTCGACATCCCAGAAATAATTCCTGAGTTTTCATGAAATCAGGAGAGATGCCCACTGGCCTACCATCCTCTCCCCACGACCTTTCATCTCCTTCTTGCACCATCTTTCTAACACCCTAACAACTTCTGACTAAACTGCAATGGTATTGACAAAAATCGTTCTATTTTGTTCTTATCAGAACTCAGTTCACACATTGTCTCATCCCAGTCTTTATAGGTTTCTTATATTTGTAATCTCCTATTTTTAAGGTTGACAAATATTTGTTGAAGTCCCAAATGCTTCATTAAGGATGGTATTTATCTTCATCCTTATTCTGTGAATGTAGAGAATTTATCTAGAATTGGAACATATATTTCAAATTATTTTTATAATTTCTAATTTCGATTTCAAGCTCTGATTAAATTGTTAGGCAATTAAAAATATTTAAAGATTGTTTGGATCCTTCAGCAAGACCCGAGCTTGCAGCACAGCTGTCATTTTCTATCTTTTTACCATGAATACCAGGTGCTGAATCTTGGGCAAGTAGAAGCTGGCATCGTCACAGCATTGAGATTCTGACCTCTTCATTTTCAGTCTCTGCTTTACTCTGGAAACAGAACTGGAGAATCCCAACAGAAACATGTAGGTGTTCATGGTTGTGGATTGGCGAAGGAGTAGGGTTTTAACTGAGCACATTGCAAAAGGACACAGAACCTTTGGTCTGCAGCCTAGAGTCAGCTTAATCAAACAGTAGTGTGCACCTTTTTATAATCCCTCAGGGGCAGCAAAACAGTGGCACCAAGATGTAACCTTTCACACCTTTTTTTGTCTTTAATATGAATGTATTACTTTGGGGAAAAATAAGTTGAAGAAGTTATAATTCCCTAAAACTACTGTAAAGGAGAAAAAAGTAAAGTAATAAAGTTATAGCTTCTATTTAACTCCCAACACAGTGTTCCTTCATGTGAAATATGTGAGTGTTCATGAAATCTCATATGCGTTTAAGCACAGGCTCCTATGTCTACAGCTAATGTCCCCTCAGCAGCCCCTATAAAATAAGGTCTTATTTCCTTGGAGGCTAATTGGGCTGTGTCTACTTTTTTTACTGAGAGTGCAGATTACATATTTTGCTCTGAGCCATTTTTTTAGCTGTCCTCCATGAGAAAGCATGGGTTTACATCAAGTTTATTTATGGGAAAGTACTGCACAGATTATTGAAGCCTGGTAGTTGTCAGAATAGCAGAAGGATTTTAAATGGCTAAACAATTCTTTCTTCTTCCACAGCCGAGATTTTAATTTGTTCTTAAAGCAGTCTAAATCAATGTAAAATAGTGTTTCAGCTCCTATTTTTGTTAATTTCAAAGGAAATGGGAATGAAGCAAGGACATTATCTAGATTTTTCAGTCAGTTTTCCAGGCTAGCCTGTGTAAAGAAAAAGAACTCCTGGGGCTGGAGAGATGGCCTAGCGGTTGGGAGCGCCAACTGCTCTTGCAGAGGAGCCGGGTTCTATCCCCAGCACCCACATGGTGGCTGAGAACTGTATGTAACTCCAATTCCAGGAGAACTCCAGTTCCAGGGGAATCCGAGACCCTCTTCTGACCTTTGTGGCATTGCACGACACGGGTGCACAAACCTACATGCATTCATACACATACAAAAGTAAATAAAATTAAAAAAAAAAAAAAAAAGAATTAGAACTCCCGACCTCATTTGATGACCATGGAAAGGAAAACCCCAGTGTGGAACACAAGGGCAGAACTGATGGTAGTTTGGGCTTGCCAAGGAGGAGACTTCAAACTTGACATCTTTCAGCATAATTAAAAAAAAATCATAAGCTAAAGATGCTAAAACCTATGATATATGTGGCATGCATATGTGCATATTTTGGAGTAATGCATATTGGAAGGAATAACAACAACAACAACAACAGAAAGACTGCATCAAAGAACTGACTGAAACGGTGAACTTCTGCTTGAACCTGTGAACTTCTGCATCGAGAATTTTGAGAGAGACTGAGAAAAAGATGCAAAACATGTTTGGCAGAGTGCATGAGCTCTGGTGGGGTGGGGGCAGGAAGAGAGACACCGGGGTCTAGATTTGATTTGTAATTTTGTATAAAATGCACAGAGCTTCAATAAAACATTGGCTTTGAATAAAAAAAAAGAATTGGATCTCCCTTCAGGTACAGTTTGTTGCATTCTGCTATGTGATTTTGCATGACATTGATCAGGTGTGTTTTCCCCAGGATATTTCTTTAGGATATTTGCACAAGTGTATTTCTCAGTTCTCTTCCAATATTTCATATCATGTTTCAGAGATGGAATCCAAAAACAGGAAGCAGAGCAGCTGTGGGAGCAGGCGACTTGAGGATGGAACCCAGGGTCTCCTTTGCATGTCATTGTTTTATGTTGTCCAGAATCTTTCTACTTGGACACTATGGCATGACCTTTAAAAATGTCATTAAAATGGAAAGGACTACTACAATGATACACTTATTTCCTTAGGTCAGATTAGGATTTAGTCATGTGAGTGTGTGTGTGTGTGTGTGTGTGTGTGTGTGTGTTTTATGGTTGGTATTTATTACTTATCTATTAGTAAAACAAATGTTTCTTTAAATATGCTAAGTATGAATGTTAAAAGAAAAACTTTCATTTAAACAAAGTTAGATAATAGACAAAATAATACAGAAACTTAGAAAAATAATCTTGGTAACTTTTTCAGAAAGTAATATAGTATTACTGTTCTAATGATGACCAAAGAATATAAAAGCTAAAATGCAAATGTGGAAAATGGGTTTACTTTAACTGAGGCTGAGAAATAGGTTATACAAGGGAAGAGAGAGGAGTGATAAATAATGCTTATGTGGTATGAAAAGAAAGCAATGTATTAGTGCAAAATCCTGCTGAAAAATACACTATATATATATATATAATCTATATATCTATATATATATTATATAGTGCATGTTTATAGATGAAGACTATATAACAAGAAATACAGTGCCAGACAGGAAAAAAAACTCCCTTGGAATTGTTGGTCACAGTAGATCAAGAGACTGCCAAAATAACACAGGCTATTATTGTCACAGCCCTAGATTGCCTCCCAGAATTTTAATGTAAGACCTTATTGATGAAGACAAGAAAAACTTCAGACCCAGTGCTTGGAGCAATGGAGCTGGAACTGACCTGGATGCTTTGTCCCTGAAGACTAGCGCTTATAGTATTAGAGGCCTATATTCAAGGAGATAAGGGAGAAAATCAATCAAAGGTTGAACCAAGTGGTAAGCCTAATAACCACAACAGTGAACAGTGTAGCAAAATATCTTTACTGGTGAAGTATTGGAGCTCTTATCTTGGGGATAATCAACAGCTGGATGTAAGGCCAGCTCAATGCCAGGGAACTCATGTGTGGTACTGTAAACATAACCAAACACAAATGGCTGGAGAGGTCATAGATCCTGGGGAAAAGCATACATCTGGCATATCCCTAGACAAACATAATTTCTTGCTGTAGTAGGATAATAATGTATCCTAATTCTTACAGACAAGTATATCTCTCACCACTCATCAAGGAAGTTTCATTTTCCCCTTTTTTCTTTCTTTCTTTTTTTTTTTGGCAGCAGATGGAGACTATTGCAGAGTTCCACAGAATAAGGGTCTGTGAGATCCCTAAGGCACCTAAAACTCATGGAACATAGCAGAACTTGGGGCACAGAGGATATTATAACATTTCTCTGTTCTCACCAGCAAAGCTTCCTCATGAAACAGATGGTGATTAATACAGAGGGCCACAACTGGCCAAGATACAAAGAGTAAGAGACTGCAGAGTGTGTGTAACTGGATAAGAATCATATATTAAACATCACCCACCCAAGGCAGAAGGATTGTAAGAGCCATGGGTGGTGGATGACCACAATGAAACAAAATTTTCCAGGCAGCTGGGACCTTGCTCACATGAACTGACAGCTGTGGTGACAGCATGCGCAGAGCTGTGCAAACACGAAGACAAAAACGAGCATGGACGTGGGGGATGGGTTACAAGTTCTTATCATTCAATCTTAGCTGAGGGACTATTGGCAACTGATCACCCCTGGGTGAGGGAGAGGTGGTCTTCTTTAAGGTAGTGATCCTAAATAGGTTGACCAGGCTCCAGTGGATGGGATCACACGAGGACTATCTGGGGACACAAACTTGACTTGATAGGCCTTATCATATGTAGGTGAAGGCACACCACCTGTGGCTGCATCATCTAAATTGCCTGCTTGTCACTCGGTTGGCACCTGACTCTGCCCCTAGGTAAGAATGGCCTGTATCAACTTGTGAGTCACTTGTGATCCAAGCACATGATACAAGGTAGAACAATAGTGAGTGATATATACAGGGAATCAGATGCAGAGGTCTAGGTTGGCTGAGAGAGATGACATTATTCTGTGTATATAAAGAATAGACTGTAAACAATAAATCAAATCTCCATTACCACCTGACGAGATTTCTGGATCTGTTAATTTTCACACATAAGTTAAGCCCATCAGGCTTGTGTTTGAGTGCTGAGTGCCAGTGGAATTGACTGGAATATGGTCCTGTGTTGGATTACTAAGCTGGGAACAGCATATGGAGTTGCCTTGGGTTTTGACTGGACAGAGGCTTGCAGGAGGTTTGAGGATTCTGTCTCCAGTTGTCATTCCCAGACAGATGGAATTAATGCGACCATAATGGGGTGGTGGTCAATGCCCCAAAGCCAAGGGTCTGTGTCCAGCAGATTTTCTGGGCCAGACCAGGCTGTGGGGCAGAAGTTCTCACAGCCAGCTGGCATGCAGGAGAACACTAACTACGAACATATTTAATGGAATGCCTGGAGTCCACTGGGGGCTACAGGTGGGTGCAGACAAGGAAGATTATCTAAATATGAGTATATGTGTTACAGTTAATGCACCAAATTTCAATAAAAATAGAAACAGTCTCTGAAAAGACAAATAAAATAAAATAAAATAAAATAAAATAAAACCATTATTAAGAAACAGAGTATCTATTAACAAAATCACCTCTAAGGGAATAAGTGTTTCTGGGCCAAAATGACACAGGAATTCTGATTTTGGGGGGAAGGGACTTCTAATCACAAATTCCAATGTGCAAAACATCACGTGAACTTTTTATAGCATCAGAACAAAAGAAATTCATAATCAAGGATTTTTCCAATCTTCTTGTTGGGAACACTGGGTAGGTGGGTGACTCTCTACTATGGCCTTAGATGCTGTTGAATGACATTCTTAGGTTTGGGTTGGTAGAATTCAGTGGTCTTCTAAGTTAATTCATTCTTAATGTTTTTCCTGATAATTGAAAAGATGCTGTGTAAGATACAGAGGTGGGAAGTGGGAAGGCAGCAAATGGAAGCTAAGGGAAATGAAGGTGAGTTAATGCAAATTTTGCTCAGGGTCTGCAACCTTCCAACTCTCTTGAATCATGGGGTTCTTCTCAGTCAACTACTTTGTACAATCTTCAGCATAAATGTGAGTTTTTTTGTTAGGAATTTCAGTTTACATATAATAATGAATTTAGTTTAATATCAAATTTAAAGTTATTTAAAACAATACAAAATGAAAACTGGCTAGTAACAAATATAGTAATGAGATTGCTAATATTACAACTGTGTGGTTTCTGAAGATTGGCATTAAATAAAGGACAATTATTCAAAAGAATAATTAAGAAATATGATAAGAAGGATGTGCATGTGGCTTGCTTTTTCACTGTAGCAGGGACTCAGTGTTCAGTTAGTAAATAATTGGCTTTATTCTTTAGAAAAATTTAGGTGGTAGCTTAGGAATTATTTGACTGTTATTTACATATTGATTATAGTCAAGAGAGTTATATATTGATCTAAAGTTTTTTTTAATAGAAAATGCATTCTCACATGACATTTTATTATCTTTAAATCATATCCGCTATAGAATCATTTATTATTTTTATCTTACATGTGTAACTATATTGCCTGCATGTATGTAAGTCCACCCATGCTGTGTGATGCCCATAGAGGTCAGAAGAGGGTGTGGGGTCCCTTGGACCTTCAGGCTGGGTGGTTTGTGCCTTTAATCTCCAGACTCCAGAGGTTGAGGCAGGCACATTTCTGTAAGATTAAAACCAGCCTGGTCCACATAGTGAATTCCCAGACTAGCTGTGGCTACAGAGTTACCCTCTCTCAAAAATCCCCAAACCAGACCAAACCAAACCAAAACAAACAAATATAAAGCCCAAACACCTGATTAAAATGAACAATTCTCTTAAAAGTTATGCTGTATCTCATGAACAGTATTGAATGGAAAATGATGGAACATTGAATTAAACCTCAACCAATTTGAAATATAAAACTTTAATTTGTATATTTTCAAATATTTTTATTCATTCATTGAGAATCACATACAATTATTTTGATCATATTCAGACCCTCCTCCATATTATTGAAAGTCTATCTCCCCTCCCTACAGAACCCCACTTTATATCCTCTGTTAATTTCCAAGGTCTACTGCCTACCGTGTCTAAATTTTTTTCTCCACATGGTCCTGGATGTGGAGCCTGGTCAACCTACCCACCATCACATCTTTAAAGAAATCTTATTCTTCCTCTACCAGAAGCTGTCAATTGCCAATGAATCATAGCTAAGGTTAGGGCTTCATGGTGACACTCCCCTTGTTTTTGACTGGCTTGTGTCTGTACAGTTCTTGTGCCAGTTGTCACTGTCACTGTGAGTTCCTATGTGCAACTGCTCTGTGGTGTCTGGACAACAGTTTCTTTGTGTTCATTTATGACCTCTGACTCCTACAGTCTTCAGTTCCTTCTTCCACAATGATCCATGACCCTTGGTAGTGGAGGGTGTGATATAGTTGTTCCAATTAGACATGAATACTCCATAGTCTCTTATTTTCTGCACATTGACAGGTTGTGAGCTTATATTAACCCCCATCTACTGCAAGAAGAAGCTTCTCTGGTAAGAAATGAGAGATGCACTAATCTATGTGTATTAAAAATAAGTCATTAAGAATTGGTTTACTATGATGTCCATTTAGCAGGATAAAAGTAACATGTTCTCCTCTGTGCCCTGTGAGTTATTTAGTCATTGGTTCTTGGTCCTAATACCAGTGCCAGATATGGGTTCCCCCTTAAATACAATCAGAAAGTGGTTGTTTACATTCATAATGTACCCATATTTTTAACAGTTTCAGTAAGGGAGTGATATAACCAGAAAACAAAAGTTTTTTCCATAGTATACAGCATATGACAAATTTTCTTTTTCAAGATTTGATTTTTATTTGTGTGTGTGTGTATGTGTGTGTGTGTGTGTGTGTGTGTGTGTGTGTGCATGTGTGTGTGTATGTTTGTGTGAATGGAGGCCAAAATTTCTCCTGGACCTGGAGTTATAGGTGGTTGTGAGCTTCCTCATGTGGGCACTGGGAATGAGCCTTAGGTCCTCTGCTACAGCAGCAAACATTCTCAACCATTGATCAACCACTGAGCCACCTCTTCAGCCTAACCCCTGACAAACTTCTCAGTGGGTTACTGATACTGTATTCGATATACTTAGCATTACTGGTGACAGATCAAAAGGAAATCAATCCAATTAATGTGACAGATATATGCATGAAATATCAGCTGTGTGGCTCTGATGATATGCTGTCCACATGTTAAACCTCACACAACTTCACAAGAAGCTGAAGAAACAAGCCACAGCAACTACTTACTAGATTCTGTTTGTGTGAGGTAGCCATACTAGAGAAACCAGAAGTACACTGTGATGGCTTAAGTGTGGATGGGAGTTGTCAGAGTGAGGAGTGTCTTCTGATGGGTATGAAGCTCTTTACCTGGAGATGGTTTTGGTTTTAAATTATGGATGAAATCTTCTTATTTATTAAAATCTATTGAACTGTTGGTTTAAATGATTCAATTTCATGTAATGTAAATCATGTTTAAATAAAAATATTTAAACAAAATTTATTATACCTAGAAAATTTCCAATACAGTTTTCAATTCCCCAGTAAATATTATACCTAATACACTATGTTCTCATTAATCTAATTAGGGCATGGATAAAGTGATTGGAGAATAGCTGTGTGGCTGTCTTTAGAATCCTATGGGCATGAGACAGGACAAGCACTAACAGTATCTGGTGCTGGGTTGATGGCTGGTTGTTAAGAGCACTGGCCGCTCATGCAGAAGACTGGTATTCAATTCCCATCATCCACATGGTAGCTAACAATTCTCTGCAACTCCAGTTCCAGGGGATCTCATGCTGTATTCTGACCTCTAAAAATATTGCACATCCTTGCACTTGCATGCATGCAGCCAATACACTTGTACACTGTGGTGTCACTCCACCACACAGATTACAGGGAAAAAGGAAGACACAAGACAGCTGCCAGCAGCTGCCCTAAACTGTGGGGCCAAAGGCTGACAACCTTTCCACTGCCCACCTGTCTCATCTAGCAACTACACCAGGCAATGCCCTATTGGCACTCCCAGATCCTCCAGACTGCTGCCTGATTGACACTCTACAGTCTAATTTCCAGACTGTCACCTGATTGGCACTCTGCAGTCTAATTCCTGCCTGGGCACTCACCACACAGCACAGCTATCAACCTGATGGGTCTCCTTCCAGTCCCACACCAGCTTCCCAAGTTGGTGGTCTGCTTGACCACCATCCAACCCACTGGTCCACACCAACTTCCCAAGTTGGTTGCCTGATTGGCCACCATCCAACCCACTGGTCCACTACTACACAAGCCTCATGGGCTAAGGCTTCATGCACAAATAATGGCTGGTAGTCCCTGTCTGATGGTAAGAAGGACTCCTCTTTTTATTCACAGCATTCTCTTTTTATACCCAGAGTGACATCATATCTCAGGGCCTGGTTTCAGACCCTGTGTCTCATGTTCCATAACATCAGGAGTACTTGTCAATGCCATTTATTTATTTATTGATTGATTAATTGATTGATTTTTTGTAAGAGGCAGGTGAGCCTATGTGAGGAGTTAGCATCTCAAAGGAAACAAGCTTTTGAATAGCCAGCTGCTCAAACCTGTTTTTTAAACTTAAGGGTAGATAAAAATCCCTAATTTTTATTTTGTAAGCTAAGACCAATTAATCTCAAACAAACCCTAACTTAACCAAATTGAACATAGATATATATATATATATATATATATATACTTATATTTTATATGAAAATCCCCTTTACACAAATCTAGTTAGTAGTTATTCATGTCTAAAATATGCACAACTTAGAGTCCCCAGAGTCCAAGCATGTTGATCAAATAGACATCCAGTCCATTTTTGAGATCTCAGAAATTACCCCCATCTATTCACCCCTCTTCTGCATTTGATCCCTGGGACAGGGAGGAGAGGGGCAAAAGTGGATGAGAAATAAAGCAGTCTATTTTCGTTGAGGTGTCATTTTGAACTCCGGTCTGTCCCAGGCTGTTACTTTTTGTGGGCTGATGGTCTGTTTTGGGAATCCTTTGTTCAATCCTACTGAGAAGCAAGCAGTGAGACAACAAGGTTATTTAAATGGCACTGATTATCATGACAAGTTGCTCTGTGGGCACAGATACAATACCCCTCAACAGACTAGTGGATGACAAAAACGTGGTACATCTACACAATGGAGTACTATTCAACAGTAAAGAAGGATGGCATTATGAACTTTGCAGGTAAATGGATAGACCTCGAAGCCATTATGCTGAGTAAGGTTACACAGTCCCAGAAAGATAAACAGAGAATGGTTTCCCTCATTTGTGGATGCTAATACCAAATCCCCCAGATGAAAGGCAAGCTGAAGGACAGTATGGTTATATTTTTGTTTATCTGGAAGCAACTATGTTGTTATAATGTGAATTTCTCAATGGGCTCTAGAATCTATCCACCAGTTATTTTCAGACTCTGTAATTACTGTATATGGGTGGAGAGTATGTATCCATATTTTAGAGTAATATGAAATTAACAGTGGAAAATGTGAATTCCTAAGCATACAAAAAAGACTTAGAGAAAGATGCAGGACAGTTATGAGATGGGATGGGGTGGGGTGGGGGGAAGGGATAGGGGAATATGCCTGAAAAGAAATGAAAAAATGATGCATGAAATACATAAAACATCAATAAATAAATAAATGAATAAAGATGATTTTTTCTAGTCCTTAAATTCTCTACAATACTCCTTTAACTACACTTTAAATTGCATTAGAAATAAAACAAGATTACTTTTTTAAAAAACTATTTTATATTTCCAAAGATTATAGTTTGTTTTCTTTGACACTTTGAGAAACTGCTTAATTCTGTCTTAAGCACTGAAGGAGTGTAACCAATAGACTGCATAATTTGTGGTAGTGGGGGACTGTGTCCGTGCTCTCTCCTGTTAAAAAAAAAAAGAAAGAAACAGACATATATAAATAGAGTTACCCATACAGACTAAAATTGTTTTATATATCTGTTATACTTTGCACATGTTACTTTTAATATTTTTAAGAGAAATCAGGTTTTACTTCCGGTGACTACATGGACAATCTGAATGTAACCAATTTGGGTGAGCCCTATGTTTTTCCTGCCTGCTGGTGGTATGTGACAATCCCTCCCCTTCCTTTTCCTTTTCAAAGCTATAATTAAAAAACTAGGGACAAGTGACATGGCCTTCATTTGAGAAGGTACTGGTTTTAACCTCTTTAATTATCTTGGGTTTGTTTCATGGGCAATGTTAGAACCTTTTGCCTTGCATAGTGTAAATCATTGTACTTTGAATACCTAAATGACCTTCGTAGACCTTAAAGAACAAATTGTAGGCTTACTGCATAGGTTTAATGTCAACTTGATACACCTGATCTGAAAAACCTCAATAATTGCCTTCATTGGACTGGCCTGTGCCCATTGTAGGTGATGCCATTCTGGGCCAGATATTTCTATATTGAATAGGCTGAATATGAACCAGTAATACAAGCCAGTAAATAACATCGTATCCTAGCCTGTTCTGCAGCCACTACCACCAGGCTCCTAGCATGAGATTTTATTATTAGTCAGAATATTTTGCCACAGCAATTAAGAATTTATTAACAGTGCTTAAGTCAATGTTCAAGCTTTACTTAGGAGTAATATGGTAATTAAAGTACCAAATGAATTCAAATAATCCTCTTGGAGGTTTAGCAACCACACTCAAAGATTTAATCTGATTTTGCAAGAGGGATTTGAAGGGACAATATTTTGGCCCCTACCCTCTGAGGTCAACTTGGGTCCTAGGGTCCTGCATCCACAACTTTGTACATGTCCTTTGGCAGTGAGTCACCAGTCACCCCCTGCCAGGGAGGTCTTGGGGATTCACTTAAAAGGACTTCATCCTGCCAGTGTCCAGTCAAGGGAGGAAAGTCCATATTGAGGAGAGACTCCTCATGCTTCAAAGGGAAGCTCTGGTCAAGCAAGGCCTGACTTTGTCCTCACATGGATGGAACTGGTGAAGAGAGCCAAGCAAGGCCGGAGTGACCCCTTAAGGACCAGAGCCTCAACTGACCTTAACACCAAAACAAACTTCATTTATCTGAGCTAACTGTGTGGTTTTAAACAACCCATCAGGAAACTATAATCTAAAGAAGGGAATATGAAATAGCTTATTACCAGAGAGATAGGTGAGAGACCTACTGTGCCAAGTTAGGAATCTACTGTGTCATGTTAGAAAATATCTTGGAGATAGATGACAGATTTAATGTGCCATGCCAGAAAATACCACCTTTTATATTCTCATGGTTATGGCTCTCATTCTGGAGCCCTGTGTACTAAAGCTGGCCCTCATTCTAGAGCTCTGAGTACTAAAACATTTTTCCAATTCCTCAAACCAGGGTACTGGTCCTCTCTCCTTCTGCAGACCCTAGGCAGGGATCCTCCAATTGCTAATGCACCCAGTAGCCCCCTATTGGTATTGTGTAGTCCCTGCACTGGTACACTCATATAAGACTCAACCAGCTTTTCTTTTCAGTTGCAGAGAAAATAGCCACTAAAAGTAGTGGCCACTATCAACCTGGACCAAACCCACCGGGCAGAGCACCCAGAGCAGCCAGAATGGGAAACCAGACTCTAACCCTCCAGCCTGACAGCTGTTCCCCCAAGAATTCACTTTCCATCAGCTCTGAAGCAGATACAGAAGAGAGAGAAGAGTGCCCCATATCCTTATCATAAGCAAAAGGCTGGAATATTAGGTCTAGACTTCCCAGAATGTCAAGGGACGCAGGTGCCCACTTCCTCCAGAAGCTGTCAATTTTCTGACCCCTTCCACTGTACCTGTACCCAGGAGGGGTATGACTGGGTCAGGTGTTAGGGTCATGTTGAGTCTTTTAAAGGCTCTCCATACTGCTTTCCATAGTGGTTGTACAAGTTTATATTCCCACCAGCAGTGGATGAGTGGTCCCCTTTCCCCACAACCTCTCCAGTATTTGGTGTCATTCGTTTTCTTGATCTTAGCCAGACATATAGGAGTGAGATAACATCTGAGAGAGGTTTAATTTGCACTTCCTTAATTATTAGTGATGTTGAACACTTCCCCTGTGACCCACACAACATCAGCGTGTGCCTAGGTGCATCCCACCTGCCTTGGTGCTTTGTGCACCCCTCCTCCCCTAGGAGGCTAGGCCAACAGGGTATCCATGTGTGGGTCAAAGTAGCAACACAACCCTGCACTCCCCCAATACGTGGTGGAGCTGTGCTGCAGAAGATCCGGCAGGCACAGGACTAGTGATTATAGTCTGCACAGCCAACACTGAGGCACCAGAATTCAAAGAAACAAATTAACATACAAATCCACATGCCAAAGACACAAAGAAAAAACAACATGGGAAAAGCTCATAATAAATCCACACTGAACTCTACCAACCCTACAGAAGATTCCTACAAAGAGATCTCCCTGGAACGAAACAAAGACATGGACTTTAGAAGAACAATTGTAGATGTATTAAAAGAAATTAGAGAACTAAGGGGAGAGAATGAAAAACTCAAGAAGTACCAAGAGGGTGATAATGACAATCTTTGGAAAGGACTAAGAGGATAGATTGAAAAACTCAAGAAAGACCTAGGAGATAATGGCAAATGTTGGAAAGTACTAAAGGGAGAAAATTACAAACTCCAGAAGGAAGTGGAATTGCTGAAAACATCCCAGCCTGAAATGAAAAAAAAAAAAAAAAACAAACAAACCACAAAAAACAACAACAACAACAACAAAACTGACCAAGAACCAAGGAGCTATAAGATGAGAATGACAGGCTCCAGAAAGAAGTGGAAATACTAAAGAAATCACAGGATGAAATGAAAAAGGAAATTGAACATTTATCCAATCAACAGGAAAGGATAGGAAAAAGCCTCAGAAACAGAATGGAAGAATATCAGACCTGCAGTTTTGGTCTTATTTCTAAGGTTTCAGTTAGTTAGCAGGCAGCTAGTAACAACTGAAAGGAATAGAGTGCGATCAAGCCTGTAGGAAAGCCTTGTGTTGAAGTTTGCGATATGCAGACAACTGCCTTCTTTCTCCCTCCGGTTCTCTATATCTGCTTTCTTCCACAGGTATCAGTGTTGCTCATCTATTGTTCTAAGTGTGATAGTGGTCTGACCTAGGTAACTCCATTTCGATTTAATTCTACCACTTTGATTGCTAAACCCAGGCCCAGAACAAGTCCAGGAAAAGCCAGTTGGTTATCTTCTGGTCCTTGGACTCTTAGAGTCTGGGGGTCCCCCCTCAAATCACCAATGAGTTAGGCAGCTGCTGTTTACAAAGTTTATTTAGGAAAAAAATGCCAATTGCGAAGTTTATTTAGAAAAAAAAAAAGTGGGATTGATAACCAACCTTCTGGGGTCCACTCTCTCATTACATGCAGATAGGGGAGTGACCCTGAGAGATTCCACACGGGGGTTTTTAAAGGCAAAGTTCACATAAAATTTACATCCTGGTGGACTTTGGGTTAGCTATTACTGGAGTTATCGCAGGTGAATTTTTGGATGGCTAACTTTAGGCCCCGTTCTTCTCATTTCCTCTGTTGGCTCATCCCTGTTCTTCTGTACTCTTTTTCGTTCTACTATCCCAATAGTTAACTTACTTTATTGCTTCTCTGTTCCCACTGTTCTTCTGCACCCCGTTGCTGAAACCTGGTTCTGAGTAAGCACCACCTGCTTGCCACCTCAGTTATTTGCAGAGTGACACTAATTCCAAAGAAATGGAGTTGCTCTAAATGATCTCTTTAGGGCCTTGGATTATTTCTCTAAGATGTCTTGTGACCACCTAACGATCTACCTCATCTTTTGTTAATGTGTTACAATCACCTGCAGCCCACCCACTTCTTATCTTAGTAATCCAGCACCTGGGAGGAGCTGAGGGTTTGATTGTCTGACTAGACTTTCTAAAAAAATTTACCAGGGAATTGTATTTGGTTTATCAGCCTAACCTGTCCCAGAGTTAGGGTTCTGCCTTCCAAATCCTGACCTGGGGTACAGTGCTGGCCAGTCCAATTAAAAAAAAATCTGGCTGATTGGAACCTGGAGTCTATACGGTCTCTTTTTCTCCCAGTGGTTGGGCCCTGTAACATAACTACGCTGTGACCACATGATAAGCATTTATGACAGGCATGATTTTGTGATTGACGACTGTGAAAATTAAATAAATAAGCAAATATTTCAAAATTGGATGTAAGATTTGTGATAATTCACCTTGTCAGCTTGATTAGGAAGCCCCCAGAGGATAAGGAAGATAAGGAAGGCATATCTCTGTCTGTGAGACTGTGTTTAGAGATTATTAGACCTACTTCCTGTTAAGGTATCTAGGTCAGATATTTGGTCACAACAAAAATAAAGCTACTTACTACAAGTTAACATGTCAATTTTAGAAATGCCATGAGAATTAAAAATTTTGCTTCTTGCTTTGCCTATAATCTGAACTGAAAATGATAATAACAAGTAGCTTTTTAGTCACTAAGCTTTAGGCTTTATGGAAAAGTAATATTTATATGTACATAATGGTTAGTGTTAATTGTAATCCTCCCTGGGTTCAAAAGTACTTTGAAGATTACAGAAAAATATAATCACTACAGTGGAAGTGGAAGTATTCCAAAGAGAAAATACTTCTTGTTTGCTCTCAGACTATTGAAACAAAAAGTACGTGAACCACAAAGAATTAGAATTTCCCCAGGAATCCAACACCAGTGGACAGGAAAGGGCCTGGTGTCAGCCAGAGGAGGAACACGCTAGGCTGGAAGAGATTCACGGAGCTCTGACAGTGTGAGTCAGTGTCTGTACAGCTACTGGGGTTCATTTAATCTCTTCCATAAAATGACACGACTGGGGCAGAAAAGGCAGGACAGACATGGGGTCTTTCTGTCCTTAGTTCCATCAACCTGTAAACAAAGCTGGTATCATTATTCATTTTAGTTTCCTCATCTTTTAATTACAGAAGAAATATGAAGTAGGTTTAATGACATGAAGTGCCTGCAAAGAACTACACTTAAGGATGCTTCCAGAGACCTGTGGGAGAACTTAAGGATGCTTCCAGAGACCTGAGGGATAACGTAAGGATGCTTCCAGTGACCTGTGGGAGAACTTAAGGATGCTTCCAGAGACATGTGGGAGAACTTAAGGATGCTTCCAGAGACCTGTGGGAGAACTGAAGGATGCTTCCAGAGACCTGTGGGAGAACTTAAGGATGCTTCCAGAGACCTGTGGGAGAACTTAAGGATGCTTCCAGAGACCTGTGGGAGAACTGAAGGATGCTTCCAGAGACCTGTGGGAGAACTGAAGGATGCTTCCAGAGACCTGTGGGAGAACTTAAGGATGCTTCCAGAGACCTGTGGGAGAACTTAAGGATGCTTCCAGAGACCTGTGGGAGAACTGAAGGATGCTTCCAGAGACCTGTGGGAGAACTGAAGGATGCTTCCAGAGACCTGTGGGAGAACTTAAGGATGCTTCCAGAGACCTGTGGGAGAACTTAAGGATGCTTCCAGAGACCTGTGGGAGAACTGAAGGATGCTTCCAGAGACCTGTGGGAGAACTGAAGGATGCTTCCAGAGACCTGTGGGAGAACTTAAGGATGCTTCCAGAGACCTGTGGGAGAACTTAAGGATGCTTCCAGAGACCTGTGGGAGAACTGAAGGATGCTTCCAGAGACCTGTGGGAGAACTGAAGGATGCTTCCAGAGACCTGTGGGAGAACTTAAGGATGCTTCCAGAGACCTGTGGGAGAACTTAAGGATGCTTCCAGAGACCTGTGGGAGAACTGAAGGATGCTTCCAGAGACCTGTGGGAGAACTGAAGGATGCTTCCAGAGACCTGTGGGAGAACTTAAGGATGCTTCCAGAGACCTGTGGGAGAACTTAAGGATGCTTCCAGAGACCTGTGGGAGAACTGAAGGATGCTTCCAGAGACCTGTGGGAGAACTGAAGGATGCTTCCAGAGACCTGTGGGAGAACTTAAGGATGCTTCCAGAGACCTGTGGGAGAACTTAAGGATGCTTCCAGAGACCTGTGGGAGAACTGAAGGATGCTTCCAGAGACCTGTGGGAGAACTGAAGGATGCTTCCAGAGACCTGTGGGAGAACTTAAGGATGCTTCCAGAGACCTGTGGGAGAACTTAAGGATGCTTCCAGAGACCTGTGGGAGAACTGAAGGATGCTTCCAGAGACCTGTGGGAGAACTGAAGGATGCTTCCAGAGACCTGTGGGAGAACTTAAGGATGCTTCCAGAGACCTGTGGGAGAACTTAAGGATGCTTCCAGAGACCTGTGGGAGAACTGAAGGATGCTTCCAGAGACCTGTGGGAGAACTGAAGGATGCTTCCAGAGACCTGTGGGAGAACTTAAGGATGCTTCCAGAGACCTGTGGGAGAACTTAAGGATGCTTCCAGAGACCTGTGGGAGAACTGAAGGATGCTTCCAGAGACCTGTGGGAGAACTGAAGGATGCTTCCAGAGACCTGTGGGAGAACTTAAGGATGCTTCCAGAGACCTGTGGGAGAACTTAAGGATGCTTCCAGAGACCTGTGGGAGAACTGAAGGATGCTTCCAGAGACCTGTGGGAGAACTGAAGGATGCTTCCAGAGACCTGTGGGAGAACTTAAGGATGCTTCCAGAGACCTGTGGGAGAACTTAAGGATGCTTCCAGAGACCTGTGGGAGAACTGAAGGATGCTTCCAGAGACCTGTGGGAGAACTGAAGGATGCTTCCAGAGACCTGTGGGAGAACTTAAGGATGCTTCCAGAGACCTGTGGGAGAACTTAAGGATGCTTCCAGAGACCTGTGGGAGAACTGAAGGATGCTTCCAGAGACCTGTGGGAGAACTGAAGGATGCTTCCAGAGACCTGTGGGAGAACTTAAGGATGCTTCCAGAGACCTGTGGGAGAACTTAAGGATGCTTCCAGAGACCTGTGGGAGAACTGAAGGATGCTTCCAGAGACCTGTGGGAGAACTGAAGGATGCTTCCAGAGACCTGTGGGAGAACTTAAGGATGCTTCCAGAGACCTGTGGGAGAACTTAAGGATGCTTCCAGAGACCTGTGGGAGAACTGAAGGATGCTTCCAGAGACCTGTGGGAGAACTGAAGGATGCTTCCAGAGACCTGTGGGAGAACTTAAGGATGCTTCCAGAGACCTGTGGGAGAACTTAAGGATGCTTCCAGAGACCTGTGGGAGAACTGAAGGATGCTTCCAGAGACCTGTGGGAGAACTGAAGGATGCTTCCACAGACCGTGGGAGAACTGAAGGATGCTTCCAGAGACCCGTGGGAGAACTTAAGGATGTTTCCACAGACCGTGGGAGAACTTAAGAATGCTTGCAGAGACCTGTGGGAGAACTGAAGGATGCTTCCAGAGACCTGTGGGAGAACTTAATGATGCTTCCACAGACCTGTGGGAGAACTTAATGATGCTTCCACAGACCCATGGGAGAAGTGAAGGATGCTTCCACAGACCCGTGGGAGAACTTAAGCATGCTTCCACAGACCTGTGGGAGAACTGAAGGATGCTTCCACAGACCTGGGGGAGAACTTAATGATGCTTCCAGAGACCTGTGGGAGAACTGAGGTGGGCAGAGCTCCACCCAATGCCGTTGGGGCTCTTTGGAAACAAAAGCCGCAGGAAACAGGCCTGGGAATGAAAACTCAATTCCTCCTGGGCTGGAGGTATGTGTTTTGTTGGTACATTCAGGGGACATCATCCTCCTGCCCTATCTAACTTCCAATGTGACCTCAAGCCAGGAACTGTCCAGGGAACTCAAGTCTGTAGCCGCAGGGCAGGCATAACCTATGTCACAGGATGCCTTCCTGAGCTGTCCACCCTCTGGCACAAAACAGCTGCTCGTTTCTCTGTCTCTCTGGTCTACAGCCACCCTGGGGGCATCCAGATTGTAGCTGTGTAAGGCAATCACATAAATCCTCTTTTAATTGTAAATGTGCACCTATATAGTACATAATAGATGGTATTCAGACTTGTATGTAATCCATAGCTGTATTTAGACATTATTGTCTTGTATTACATTTTTTTCCACTGTCCAGTGAAACATTTTTCTTTTTTTATTTTAATTTTAATTGCTAATTAATAATTCTATTCAACATTTTTCTAAAACTTAAAATATATATTTATGTTTTTCTTTGTTGTTTTGATATAATGCTTTTATTGATATTTTGTGTTTTTCAGTCATTATATTTCCATTCAGTTTAGACATATTCCTTTTTCCCTTACCCTAACCCCACCCCAAATCATGCATTCTGCCATAACTGTCCTGCATCTTTCTCTCAGTCTTTTTTTTATGTTTAGGAATTCACATTTTCCTCCTTTAACTTTATATTACTCTAAAATATGAGTACATACGTTCCACCCATATACAGTAATCACAGAGTCTGAAAGTAAGTGGTGGGTCAATTCTAGAGCCTATTAAGAGATTTACATTATAATAACATAGTTGCTTTCAGATAAACAGAAATATAACAATAATGTTTTCAGCTTGCCTTTCAACTGGGGATTTTGTGTTAGCATCCATTTTTTAATTTAAAAGTATTTTATTAGCATTTTTTCTTTAAGAAATAACATGACTACATTAAAACACTTTCTATCAGTTGGAGAATTTGGAAAGGGAGTGACTGGCAAAGTCACACTATAGGAAGAGCGACGCAGCTCACATGATTGTGGGTAGTCAGGTGGTACAATCTTGTCAGTTAACAATATTCAAAAATTTAGTAGACATAGAGAATTTCAAATTTATATTGTAATATATTATTACATACTTTTAGTTGGAGAATTGTATTAGTTTAGTATTTGCTTGTCTTTACCTCATTAGAAGTACAAACAAGGTGAAATATCAATAAACCCTCAGAGGAGGGAGCCCAAGGTTATATTATTACAGGGCTTTCTGGAATGGATTTAAAGGGAAAAACATGTTTAATTTTGGATAGGTGACCTTCTCAGACATCAGCATTTTCCTCCCTTCCCTTCCCTTCCCTTCCCTTCCCTTCCCTTCCCTTCCCTTCCCTTCCCTTCCCTTCCCTTCCCTTTCCTTCTTCCCTTCTTCCCTTCTTCCCTTCTAGACTCTGACTTATATTGAAGTTCAACTAGGGCATAAATAAAGGCACAATGGGGCTATAAGTGAGTAACAGAAAAACAATACAAAACATCTGGGTGCCTGGTAGTGGGAGAAGCCCAACATCAAGGCCTGGACAGCCAGGACCAAGTGTGGAGTGAGGACCACACCTGCGCCTCAGGGAATCAGTCCTCCAAAGACCAGAATCTGCAAATAAGAGAGGCCTCCTCTGTTCCCAGCATAAGAGGCAAAGTGTGCCATGCACAATCTGGGACGACAGGGGAGGGGCTGTGGGGAATCTAGTCACTCAGCGAAGACTGAAGCTGCTTCCCAACATCAGGAAGTCCTCCATGTGTGCTGGACAGCTTCAGTTGTCAGCTTGACACACCTGGGAGGAAAGGAACTCAGTAGAAGAATTTCCATTGGATTGGCCTGTGGCCATGACTGTGGGGCATTTTCTTGATTGTTGAGTGGCCCACTCTGGGTGGTGCCACCTCTGGGGAGGTGGTCCTGTGTGTTGGATAAGAAAGCATGGTGAGTGGCTGGAGAAATGGCCTCTGCAGGTAAGAGCACTGGCTGCTGTTGCAGAGGACCCAGGTTTTTTTCACAGAATGAACATGTTGGCTGTCGACCATCTGTAACTCCTGTCCCAGGAAATCCAGCTCCCTCTTCTGGCCTACACAGGCATCCCATGTCATGGCTGCGCTTACATACATACAGACACTACCCTCATACACATAAAATTATTCTTCAAAAAGCAGGCTGAGCTCAGGCCAGGAGAGCAAACCTGTGTGGGCAGTGCTCCAGGTTCCTTTCTTGAGCTCCTACCCTGGCTTTGTTCAATGAATTGTACAGGTGAAATAAACTTTGTCCTCCCCAAGTTGGCCAGTGTTGTTATCACAGCAGTAGAAATGAAGCAAGACCATGTTCTCCTCTGCTCCAAAATCAGCCAGGGGACTAGAACTATGGCTCACCGTAGGGGTCCAAAGATTTAAGCTCCCAGGAGGGGACCACAGATCCAGCTCAGAGCAGGTGAGCACAGCTCCAGTTTACAGCAGGTGAACAGAGCTCCAGCTCACAGCAGGTGAACACAGCTCCAGCTCACAGCAGGTAAACACAGATCTAGCTCAGAGCAGGTGAACACAGATCCAGCTCAGAGCAGGTGAGCACAGCTCCAGTTTACAGCAGGTGAACAGAGCTCCAGCTCACAGCAGGTGAACACAGCTCCAGCTCACAGCAGGTAAACACAGATCTAGCTCAGAGCAGGTGAACACAGATCCAGCTCAGAGCAGGTGAGCACAGCTCCAGTTTACAGCAGGTGAACAGAGCTCCAGCTCACAGCAGGTGAACACAGCTCCAGCTCACAGCAGGTAAACACAGATCTAGCTCAGAGCAGATGAACACAGATCCAGCTCAGAGCAGGTGAGCACAGCTCCAGTTTGCAGCAGGTGAACAGAGCTCCAGCTCACAGCAGGTGAACACAGCTCCAGTTCACAGCAGGTGAACAGAGCTCCAGTTTACAGCAGGTGAACAGAGCTCCAGCTCACAGCAGGTGAACACAGCTCCAGCTCATAGCAGGTGAACACAGCTCCAGCTCACAGCAGGTGAACACAGATCCAGCTCACAGCAGGTGAACACAGCTCCAGTTTACAGCAGGTGAACACAGATCCAGCTCACAGCAGGTGAACACAGCTCCAGTTTACAGCAGGTGAACACAGATCCAGCTCACATGAGCAGGCCATGACTCTGACACACTGGAGAGGACCTCAGCTCCAGGCACAGGAGGGTATCCTGCTTTAGTTTCCTACATGGCAGGATGAGATGGGAGGGGTGGGACACAGCTCTCTGGATTATCAGAGAGAGAGACACAGCTTATCTCATGAAAGAGAATGGGAAAGGATCACAGCTCCAGGCTTGTAGAAGTCAGCCATAGTTGCAGGTTCACAAGACAGGAGCACAGCTGCATTCAGGTTCATGGGGAATACAGTTCCAGGCTCATGGGAGGGATCACTATTTTAATTATGCTGGTTCCTTTCCTGTCTCCATTGTTCTGTTCACATGGTTATACTTGTGTTTAAGAGTGAGCATTTTGGCTCCTGTGCAGCAAACAATGAGAAGAGTTACTTGCTGGCTTGAATTTCTTGACTGAGGGAAATCAATAATGGAAAAAACACCTTTTGCTTTTTGCTCCAGGAGACAGATGGAGAGCATGTGTTGTTGTTTTTCATGATCAAGGCTCTGGTTGGCTTGGTAACTGCAGTCTTTGCATCTTCCTCCCTGGCTAGGGGGAGCCAGTGATGAGACATCTTAACCAGAGTCACGTTGCTCTGGGAGCTGCGACCTAACGACCTTGGCTTTTCAGCCACTTTCTTTCCTAATGTGAAGTCTTTTTTGCCTACCCAGCTTGTTACCTGGGTTCTGATGATGGCCATCTGACTATGGGTGCCTGGCAAAGTGTCCACTAGCAGGCCCAGCCCCTGGCAAGAGCAGTGCATCAGGGGTTGGCACTGTGGGCGGATGGCAATCTTACATTCGCCTTTGGATTTGGGCCACCACTGCCAGTTTCTGGGTGTGCTCTCTGATTTGATGGGACCAAATCTTACTAGAAAACCTCTTTCTGGTAGTATGGAGAATACTGACAATCCATGGTGTGAACCACTTAAAGAACTATGTGAAGAAAATGCACTGACCACCCCCTAATTCACTACTTGCAAGAGGCGAGGGTCTTAGTGAGTGTATATATGATACCTCAGAGCATTTCTATGAAACCAAGAGCACACTGTTGTTGGCTGGCAGCTCCTGGCACCACTGGACAGAGCAATAAATGAAAAGAATGAGCTCAGAGAGTCAGTTTCCCAGCTCCAGATGTGAACAAACAATCAACAGGCTTCCAAGTGTGCCCTGCAGGGGAACTTCTCTCTTGCAGCCATAGGACTGAAGTTGCCCAAACCAAAGCCAAGCCCTCACCATGCAGTTGGCTGATGTACAAGTTAAAAGCTCAGGAACCAAAGGCATCTGCATTTAAAGTGAAGGCATTGGTTGGAAAGAGTAAGATCCTATAGATGTAGATGGAAAGCTTGAGGGTGCTGCCAGGCTGGGGAAGTTTGGTGGAGCTGGATCCCTGTCCCACCCCTGCAGTACCGGGCTCTCTACCTCTCTTTCAAGGAACCAATCCTGCATTACCTAGCAAGACTTAATGACGTGGTGGTGATGCCCGTAGACCCATTCACCCTCAGTACTAATTTTTACCACTAAACATACAACCAGAATTAACTGTCAACTGCTTACTGAAAGTGAGACATGCAGTTTGACCCATGAGCTTCTAGACTTTTCTACTTCATGCAGAAGTATAAGGGCTGAGCATGGGATGGATGAGAAGCATGTGGAGCAACCACACAGAGTATAAAACTGGTTCAGGAGGGATTTGATGTTATGGTCTATGTAGCAGAGATTCTGAACTTAATATTGCAGCTTTTGGAAGGAAACACGTACTAACCATTTATTTATGGGTGGACCATTCAAAGACAGTCTACTATCAGTGACCAAATGTCTAATACCCCTTTCTTATTTCAAGAGAAACTTTGACTCAGAGGGATTGGAATGTTGAATGACTTTGCCATGTAAAACAACGACCTCAACACTGAGAGTGTCCAGAAAATGGTTCTATCACTAATACATCAAAAAAACAGATCTGGGGGAGGAAGCTTCACTTAAGAAGTTTGGTTGCTCATCTCTGAATGTTAGAAGAAAAACCATGTTTAAAATATTCTGTATGTTCCTGGACAGTAATTTTAAAATAGACATTGCATGCAGGGAGGTAGATAAGTGTCAGAAATAGCTGTCTACTATGATAAGTATATAGCACCAACCCCTCTATAATGGAAGTGGGCCAATAGAATCAACTTGCCCAGGTTGATGGATGGTCATGTAGGAAATGAGGCAGGGTATTCAGTGATGCTCTACTCTGGCAGACAGGGTACCCAGCAGAGGCTGTAGACCCAGCAGCCCACCAGGAGGAGGTGCATGCTGCTGTGCCCCCAAGGCCACCTAGTTCATGAACCCTTGGTAGTGACATGGGTGGCTGGGAAGGAAGCCAATTTCTATCTACAGGCTGCCCTTCCGTTCACTTGATTATTTTTAAAGTCCTTCTCTGATAAGCTCATCTTTTGGTAACCACCTACATGTGGACACAGACATATTCCTTTCATAGGCTTTCTCTGTACATCTTTATCATCAGTTTCCAAACTGGGCTTCTTTTTTTTTTTTTCTGCTCTGATTTTTGTTATTTCTTCCTGTCTGTTGGGTTTAAGGTTCATTTGTTGTTGTCTCTCAAGTGTTTTAAGCTGCAGCGTTAGATCATTTATTTGTTCTCCTGTTGTTTTTTTTTAATATCGGCACTTAGGGCTATAAATTTCTCTCTTAGGAATGACTTTAATGTATCCCACAGGTTTCTTGTGTTGTATTGTCATTTTCATGTAGTTCCAGGAATGCTTTTATTTCATTTTTTGTTTCTTCTCCGACCCATTCATTATTCAGGATTGTGTTGTTTAGTCTCCATGTGTTCTTTTTCTTTCTTTATTTTTGTTTATTTTAATTTTATGTTTTGCCTGCATGTATGCAAGTGTGCCACAAGCATGCAGTGCCCATGGAGTCCAGAAGAGGGCATTGGATCCCCTGTGTTTCAAAGTGGTCTTGGGAGATCCCCCCAAACTGGGCTGCTTCTAAAGTCTCTATTATTCAGCCACACCTTGTGATAGAATAGTACTGGGTAAGCACCTTCACACCTGGGCCATTTTTCATTCTAAGGAAAATGTACAACGCGTGCACTCTCTGAACTCTCTTGACAGTGTCCTTCAGGGGCTCTGGAAAAGGTCAATAAGGCTACAGCTATACACTTTGGGGTTGGTAACTGCACTGTTTGGAAAGTCATATACAAATCACATTGTAGGGGTTGGAGAGTTGGCTCAGAGGTCAAGAGTATCTTTTGCTCTTGCAGGATATGGGGGCAGTTTCCAACATTCGTGTTGAATGACTTACAGTTGCCTGTAATTTCAACTGCAAGGGATTTGACAACCTCTTCTGGCCTTTGCACACACCTGCATGCACACACACACACACACACACACACACAATCCTTAAATAACAATACAAAGCAACTCTTTAAAGCAGGCTCTAGGAGATCTGAGATCTCCTGAGACCAGCTGAAGGACAGGAAGGTAGGTAGAAACTGCGTGCTTCAGCAAGGCTGATCGTTGATTGACTTAACCTAGTTAATCCATTAAACCAGTTGTCTTTGGTTTAATTGGCTTTTGTGGCTGTGTGGGCAGAGTCATTTTCCCATCTGGTATGAAAGGAAGGGTTGTGTGAGTTTTGAGATCTGAGAACTCCTGAGACCAGCTGAAGTGCAGGTACTGGGGCATGGGCTAAATAGCATCCCCCCACCCCCCCACCCCCGCCAACTGGGATTACAAAGGCATCTGAAGGAGGCAAGCAAAGTAAGTCTTCAACACAGTGAAGAGGCATTTAGGACTCATATTGGAATACAGGCAAGGAGAAGCCCCTATGCCAGGAACACAAAGAAGAGACAACATGGGAAAGGGGCAGGATAATCCACCACCAAGCTCTACCAACCCTATGGAAGATTCCTACAGTGGGATCCCTCTGTGGATGCCCCAGGACACAGATATCAGAAACACAATTGGGAACATATTTAAAGAACTACAAGATTATAAAGAGCAAATCAAAGAACTAAGAAAAGAGAATGAAGAACTCAAGAAGGACCTAGAGAGAGAGAATGACAAACTCTGGAAGGAAATAGAAACACTGAAAAGATCCCATGCTGAAAAAGATAAGGAAACCAACCAGTGAAGGAAAGAGCTACAGAAAGAGATTGAGAAGCTCCAAAAAGAAGTAGAAATACTAAAGAAATCAGAAGAGGAAATGAAAAAGGAAATCAAACACTCATCCAATCAAGAAGAAAGGAATGGAAAAAGCCTCAGAAGCAGAATGGAGGAAGCAGAACAAAGAATATCAGACCTGGAAGATAATACAGAACAAACTCAAAACTCAAGTAGAGATTATGAAAAATTTAAAAATACACAAAAGTGAACAAACGAACGTGGGACCTATGAAAAGATCAAACCTCCACATCATAGATAGAGGAAGGAAAGAATCCCACAGATGAATGGTATTGATCAGATCTTCCACAGAATAATAGATGAAAACTTCCCCAAAACGAAAAAAGACAAACCAATTACCAAATACAAGTAAGGCCCATAGAACTCAAACAGACAAGATCAGAAAAAATTTTCCACGCCACCATCATAGTTAAAATGCTAGACACCACAAACAAAGACAAATCCTAAAGCCACAACAGAAGAAACAACAAGTGACCTATAAAGTGAAAACCTAGGAATACAACTGACTTCTCAACACAAACTATGAAAGCAAGAAGAACCTGAAGCAAAGCATTCCCAGTGTTATAAGGATATAGATGCCAATCCAGGTTACCTACCCAGCAAAAATGTCACATTATACTTGAAGAGAGAGAAAAACCTTCCATAACATAAACAAGTTGAAAGAATGACATGTCCAGAAAACTAACCCTTGAGAAAATACTTGAAGACAATTCAAAGAACAGAAGAAAGGAGCAACCTTCCCCAGGACCTTAGAAAGAGAAATCATAAAAGCATAACTGCAGAAGTAGAAACCTAAACCCAAAACTGCAAATGGATAATAAGGCAAAAGAAGCAAAACAAACCTATCAGTCATAACCTTGAATATTAATGGACTAAGTTCCACAATCAAAAGACATGGGAGATTGGATTGGAAACAGATCCATGATATGCTGTTACAAAAACACATCTTACCTTCAAGGACAGGCACCACTTTAAAGTGAAAGGATGGAAAAAAATATTCCAAGCAAAGTACCAAAAAGAAGCAGGTGTTGCTTTTTAATATCAGACAAAAATAGACTACAAAGTAAAAGAAATCAGAAGAGACAAAAGGCCATTAATATTTTATAAAGGAACAATTCACCAAGAAGATTCACAATTATGAATATATATGCCCCAAACTTTGGTGCACCAAACTTTATAAAGACAATTCTCCAGGACCACAAGTCACACACTCAATCCCAGTACACATAGAGTAGGGGACTTCAATACCCCACTGAGTCCTTTGGATAGGTCAACAGAACAAAGAATAAACAGAGAGACATCTGAACTGAATGATATGATACTCCAAATGGACCTCATAGACCTCTACCGAATATTCCACCTGATACCAGAGAATACACTTTCTACTCAGCACCAATAGAACATTTCCAAAATCGATCACATACTGGGACACAGAAGAAAACCTCCACAAACACAAAAAGATTGAAATAATTCATGCATTCTATCAGACCACAGTGCAATAAAGCTCAACATCAACACACAGGATAAGCCTACTGCCTACAAGAACACATGGAGACTAAACAACACAATCTTGAATAATGAATGGGTCAAGGAAGAGACAAAGAAAGAAATAAAAGCATTCCTGGAACTGAAGAAAATGACAATACAACACAACAAAACCTATGGGATACCTTAAAAGCAGTCCTAAGAGGGAGTTTATAGCCCTGGGGCCTACATTAGAAAAACGAAAGAGCACAAGTAAATGATCTAACACTACAGCTAAAACATGAGAGGCAACAACAGATGAACCCTAAACACAACAGACAGGAAGAAATAACAAAAAACCAGAGCAGAAATCAATGAAATAGAAACAAGAAAACAATACAAAAAAAATCAATGAATCCAAAGTTGTTTCTTGAAGAATAAACAAGATAGACAGACCCTATTCCAGTTACCAAACAAAAAGAAGGAAAATTCCAAAAATACAATCTGTGATGAAAAGGGAAATATCACACAACAGACAAGGAAAAGATCCAGAAATCATATGGGAATACTTTCAAAAATGTATACTCTACCAAGTTTGAAAACCTGGAAGAAATGGCATGAAATATCTGAAATCCTGGGAATCACAAGCTCAACCAAGAAGAGATCGACAGCTTAAACAGACCCATAATACATGAAGAAATGAAATGTAATAAGAAACCTCCACAACTAAAATAGCCCAGGCCCAGAAGGTTTCATGCAGAAATCTATAAAACATTTCAAAAAGACCTACAACCATTACTACTGAAACTGTTTAGAAGGATAAAGAGGGAATTCTCCAAATTCCTTCTATGAAGCCACCATCACTCTATTACCAAAACCAGGCAAAGATAAACAAAAAAGGAGAATTATAGACCCATCTCCCTCATGAACACAGATGCCAAATTTAAACAAGGATACTGGCAAATCGCATACAGACCCACATCAAGAAGACATCCATCATGACCAAGTTGGATTCATACCAGAGTTGCGTGATGTCAGCATACGAAAATCAATAAATCATCAAACACATAAATGAATGAAAGAACAAAAACCACACCATCATCTCAATTGATGCTGAAAAAGCCTTTGACAAAATCCATTATCCCTTCATGCTTAAAGTCCTAGGAGGAATTGGATTGGAGGATCATTCCTCAAGTAATCAAAGCCATATACAGGAAACACACAAGCCAATATCATCCTAAATGGGGAAATGGAAGAAGCATCCCTTTAAAGTAGGAACTCAGCAAGTCTGGCCCTGTGTCACCACTCCTCTTCATATAGTGCTTGAAACACTTGCTAGAGCAATAAGGCAAGAAAAGGAAATTAAAGGAGTAACGAATTGGAAAAGAGAAGTCAAGCTATCCCATTTGCTGAGTGATATGATGTTTACTAAGGATGGTAAAAAACGTCCACAGAAAACTCATAGAACTATTAGCAGCTTCAGTAAAGTGACAGGATACAAAATAACCTAAAAAATGGCCTTCTTTACATCAGAGCAAGCAACTGGAGAAAGAATTCAAAGGACCTTCCCACTCACAGTAGCCTCAAAAAACAATAAAATACCTAGGAACACACCTAGCTAAAGACACCAACATCTCTCGACAACAAAAAATTTAAACCTTTAAAGAAAGAAATTGAGAAACATCAGAAGATGGAAAAACCTCCCATGCTCATGGATTGGGAAATTAACATTGTAAAAATGTCCATTCTACCGAAACTCTTGTATCGATTTAATGCAATCCCAATTAAAACCCCAAGAGTTTCTTCACAATCTTGGGAAAATAGTCCTTAAATTCATTTGGAAAAACAAAAGATCCCAGATAGGCCAAACAACCCTGAGCGAAAAGAGCTACACAGGAGGGATCTCTATACCAGACTTCAAACTATACTAAAGGGCTATAGTCATAAAAACAGCCTGGTACTGGCACAAAAACAGACCTGTTGACCAATGGAACAAAACTCAAGATCCAAACCTGAGCACATACAATTTCAGCCATGTCATATTTGACAAGGGGGCCAAGAAACACAATGGGAGAAATGACAGCATCTTCAGCAGTGTTGTTGGCAAAACAGACACCACTTGTAGAAGAATGAAATTAAACCCCTACCTCTCGCCCCGACATAAGTCAACCCCAGATGAATCAAAGCCATCAATGGTGAAAACCCCCCAAACTCTGAAGGTGATAGAAAGAAAAAGTTGGCAGCACACTACAAGACATAGGCATAGGAAAAGACTTCATAAATCAGACAGCAGCTGCTCAAGAATTAAGGTTTACAATTGACAAATGGGACCTAATTAAACTCAAAAGCATCTGTACATCAAAAGAAACCATCAAGGAAGCGAAGAGAAATCCCACAGAGTGGGAGCAAACCTTTACTGCAGATACATCTGAAAAAGCATTTATTTCCAGAATATATAAACTACTCAAAAAACAAAGATGAAAGGAAACAAATGACCCACTCAATAGATGGAACTAAGAGCTGAACAGAGTTCACAAGTGAAGAATTAGAGATTGCTGAGAAACACCTTAAGTAGTGTTCAACATCACTAATCATTAAGGAAATGCAAATCAAAACCACATTAAGATATCATCTTACTCCAATAAGACTGGCTAGGATCAAGAAAACAAATGATACCATGTGCTGGAGAGGTTTTGCGGAAAGGGGAACATTCATCCACTGCTGGTGGGAATGTAAACTCGTACAGCCACTATGGAAAGCAGTGTGGACAACCCTTGGAAGACTTGGAATGAACTTGCTACCTGATCCAGCCATACCACTCCTAGGTATGTACACTCAAGACTCACCCCACTGCAGAGATACATGCACAGCCATGTTTATTTCAGCTCTCTTCACAATAGCAAGGAGCTGGAACCAACCCAAATGCCCCTCAACTGATGAGTGGATAGAGAAAATGTGATACATCTACACAATGGAGTTCTATGCAGGGGTAAAGAAAGAAGACATCATGAGCTTTGCAGGAAAATGGCTGGAGCTAGAGGACATCATGCTGAGTAAAGTAACACAGTCCCAGAAAAACAAACGACGAATGGCATCCCTCATCTGTGGATGCTAGTGCCAATTACCTAATTGTAAGTATTTCTTGTGCACGGCCCCTTGAGCTTTTGTCCAAAGCAGTTGGGAATGATGCATATTGGAAACAACAACAACAACAACAACAGAAAGGACTGCATCAAAGAACTGACTGAAACAGTGAACTTCTGCTCAAAACAGTCAACTTCTACATGGAGAATATTGAGAAAGACTGATAAAGAGATGAAAAGCATATTTGGCAGAATGCATGAGCTCCGGCGGGGTGGGGAGATGGGGGGACACAGGTCTAGATTTGATAAAGCATATGTATATATAGGCTCTATTCTTCTCTAGTCAGCAGTTGAAGCCTTGGGTGCAGAAGGCTTTGCACCAGGAATAAGAACCATAGGATTTGGGCCACTTGTACGTGTTGTTCACTTGTGATTTTAGGACTTGCTTAGGCTTCTCATTAGACTAGCTCAGGTCATGTGGTGGCTCGTTGTCAAACGTTCAGTTTCCCCTAATTCATTCTCTCTCTCTCTCTCTCTCTCTCTCTCTCTCTCTCTCTCTCTCTCTCATTACTTTCTTATGTAACATAACATTGGCTGAATTAATATGGATGCTTAAGTGTTATTAAATCTGTATCACCATATTTAAGTTACTTGGAATATTAGAAGAATAAGTTATTTAGAATATCAGAAGAATAATATCTGAAGAAACTGCTTCCTATTCTGGGAAAGAACAATGCATTTCTTATTGTACACATTATTTTATAATATTGTATAATTATGGGGCTGGAGAGATGGCCTAACAATTAAGAGCACCAACTGCTCTTGCAGAGGACCCGGGTTCCATCCCCAGCGCCCACATGGTGGCTGAGAACCATCTGTAACTCCAGTTCCAGGGGAATCTGACACACTCTTCTGACCTCCGTGGCATTGCACAACACGGGTGCACAAACCTACATGCAGACATTACATTCATATAAATAAATAAATAAATAAATAAATAAATAAATAAAATTAAAAAAATATTGTATAATTTTGTGTGTCAGCAGAATTATAACTTTTTTGGTTTACAGGCTCTGATAAAAACGGTAATGCATATGAGTTAAATGGAGATATAAATCGCTGTTGTCCACATTTGTTTTACATAAAATCTGTAGAACAATAACTTTGGGATTGGCACATACAAATGTTTTCTATAATGTCTCTGTTGTACAGTATCACCTTGTAGCATTCTCTTTCGCCTATAAGATGATTTAACATAATAATTAAGTTTGCTTGCCAGTTAATCATATATCGTCACCTAAAACAGCATGGGTGAATTTGATGAAATCTGTGCCTTGATTCCACCCTATAGGTATGTATAATACAACTGTCTTCTGGAAACTCATGGATTAAAAAAAAGGGGGGGGATACAGATAGGCATGAAACCTTTTCGACAAAAACCATGCAATTCAAATCTTAAAACTAACTATGGGAAAATATTTGTATGTTCCAACAGATCAAAATGTCACCAATAACGGCTGAGAAAGAAAAGATACAGCTTTGCATTGAGTAGGATGTACCAGAAAGTGCCAACTGAAAGGTTGACCCATCTGAACATTGAAAGGGAGAAAAGCCTCAGATTCCTACAAACATTGAACCCCTCTGTGGATCCTACCTGTAACAACTATTTATAATGAGTCCTAACGAAACTTACCTTCTAGGTGCCACAAAGATTTTAATACGGGAGACTTTCTTGCCTCCCCACCATATAACAAGGAGAAATATGATGATGATGAGGTCGTTCCCCAACTGTAAATTGGACACAACTATTATAGAGCTAATCTCTTATAAAACTGGTAAAACTGCCTTCTTTAACTGACTAATAGACATAGGAACTGTGAAAAGGATTATTCTCTTTTCAGAACCAAATATAATACTAAAGTCCTTAAGCTATGCACTTAAGCAAAATATATCATTACAGGAGCTCTGACATCAGCAATGGATTATTCTACCAAGGAGATGTTGGCCAGGGGATCCAAGCCCCCACAAAAGGTAAAGGATCCTTTCCTCTAAACTGGGATACCTGCAAGAAGAATGGCGATAAGGCCATGCTGCCGAAGACATGACATTAACATGGGAAAGATGTATTGAGACCACACATGCAAGTGTACAGATGGCCTCTGGAATATCAGAGAGTGTTACCAAAGGCCACTAAACCAATAAAGCAAATATGGGTCTCCCTGAGTCAAGCAAGACTCCACCGTCAGCACCAGCTACACCTCACCTGCCTGGAAATACTGTGCAGCAGAGGCAGCCATATGCCTGTATATCCCAAATCTAATTGGCTATTGGCTCTCTCCTTGGAGGAATAACCCATGGCTGATGCCACAAGCTTACATCCTCTACAGGTTAGGAGATGTTATAAGCCACAGTAAGACCCTGTCATATTTAACAGGGGGGAAAATTGTAATTCATGGATTAACATATCCAAACATGTGTCTATGCTAAAGTAACCTACCATAACTATTAGTGCTGCTTAAATACCTATATATCTAATTGCTTGTTCTTCATTAGTAGGATCGAAAGGTTATTCCTGGACAAACTGTCAGCCCATGAAAGGAAACAGCCAGAATTGACCAGAGTCCAAGTCAACAGCTCCAGAGAGAGTGGACTGTTTTACCTCTCATCCACCTGTGCCCCTTTTCTAAGCCTAGGGAACAATCTGCGGAAGAGGGGGCATGGTAGAATGTAAGGGCTGCGATTGGGGTGAATGGTGAAACTACAGCAATATAGTCTGGACATTCATTTGATCAACTTGATTGAACATACAAGACCCCCCCCTCCCCCCGCTGGATGGTGGGGCTGTGGGGGTTTGGGTACAACAGCCTGCAAATTGGTTTTACAAGAGGGATGCTTGTATACATAAATTATCACTTATTGCTAAAAAATAAAAAAAAAACTGAGAAAGATGCAGGACAGTTATGGCAGAATGCATGATCTGGGATGGGGTGGGGTGGGATGGGGGGGAAGGGAAAGGGAAATATGCCTGAACTGAATTGGAAAATGATGTATGAAATACACAAAGCATCAATAAAAAAATTAATTTGATTTTTAAATATATTTTTTGTACAAGATTATCAAATCTATACCTGTGTCCCCCACCCTATGCCCCCACCCCACCAGAGCTCATGTATTTTGCCAAACATGCTTTTCATCTCCTTCTCACTCTTTCTAGATAGTCTCCATGTGGAAGTTGACTGTTTTGAGCAGAAGTTCACTGTTTCAGTCAGTTCTTTGATACAGTCCTTTCTGTTGTTGTTGTTGTTGTTGTTGTTGCTGCTGTTGTTGTTGTTTCCAATATGCATCTCTCCCAACTGCTTGGACAAATGGTCAAATTGCCGTGCCCAAGAAATCAGAATTATAACTTTATAGCTACATTTTAACTAATGACTAAATATAATTTGGGGAGATGTCTTTGGTTGTGAAATGATGGGGAATTGTGGTAGCACCATTTGATTGACAGAATGAGTGTAGGGAGAAGATCCTACGCAGTTACTGAGCTCCCACTTCTGGGTGTATCTGTAAGGGCATATCCAGTCAGTTGCTACCTGGAACCACACCTGAGGGAGGTGTGTCCTGAATGTGGGCAGCACATCTGAGCACCTGGCGGGGAAGACATTAAAGCAGTGGAGGGCAGGAGCCTGCCAGAAATGGGAACGCTGGACTGCTGAGCCGGTGCTGTCAATCTTGAGGCCGCTGACTATGGACACAACTCCAGCTTCTTCCTTTAAATATGGGCTCACACCAGTGATGCAGCCTTCAGCCTCAGACAAGGGCCTCACCATTGGTGACTCTTTCTGAAGGATTCATTTTTTTCAGACGAAGCAGCTGGGGCTTCTTGGGCATTTCAGGTCCAGATGCCCATTGTTGGATATCCAGCCTCCATATGTACAGACCAAGTTAATACATTATCTTTCAAAATTAAATCATTATATCTGCATGTAATCATCTGTATCTCTGTATTTACTCTGGTCCTACAATGAACTCTAATTCAAACTGTGTCCATACAGCTGTCCTGACTGAGGGAAGAATACAGAGCATGTAATATTTTCAATAAGTTCATTACCAATAAAGAAAACTAAATTGGTGAAAAGCAAAGTACCAAATCTATATACTGCATGAATACTTGCTCCATGTAATAGAACTGGCATTGTTTTATACATAAGAAAGCTCTTTCATATACTTCTTTTCCTCCAAACAATGCTATAAACTTGTGTTTCATGATCCAAATGCCATCATTTAATGCTTTTGTAATCAACAAGATCACAAAGTCCTCTATTTATGGGACTCATGGGGTGGGAGGTATATTTTCAAAGGCACAGTTTTGGAGTGAGAGGTTGTTTCCCAACATGTGCCTAGAAGGTTGTGTGAATTTAATGTTCAGATGCAAATTTTGGCGATAATGAAAAACTTACAACTTATTTGCAGACGGTTTTGTCATCACAGACAACCCACTCCCTTTCCTGTCTGGGCTAAATTTTTTTTTTTTTTACTTTTATTTTTAATCCTTGTGAAATCTTAGGAAATACTTGTATTTTAAACATTTCTCTGTCTACATTTCATACGTCAAAATAACATGAAATTTAATTTAACTTGTAGCTATTTTCACATTTCTAATTCTATCATTGATCCATGTATCATCTATCTATCTATCTATCTATCTATCTATCATCTATTGATCATCTTTCTATGTATCTACTATAGACTATAAAAGTCTCTGTTATATTCATCTCGGTAAAGCCAAAACTATCTGTCCCTTTCTTATGGAAAAATATAAACTAATAAACTGAAAATTTGTAAGTGTACTTAAAATACAAATGTTATATAGCAAACAATGTTTATATAACATTGCACTGTGTTTATCTGTATTGATTAATGTGTTTTTAAGTCTAAAATGTTTCAAGGTTCCTGTTAGGGTGACTGCTCTTTAACTGGTGGCCGAGTTCTAGAGAAGCTGTGAAACTTTCATTGGTTAAGGACTGTCTCATACAAGTATGTGTCTGGGGTTGGGACTTTGGAGGTTATAGACTGAACACTGTTCCTATTTTTTGATCCACCATGATTTGGAGATCCTCTACCATCATACCACATGATTCCACTTTTGTGAAATCTGCTGGGTTCCGAATGATGAAAGATTGAAATTCCTCTGTAATCGTGAGTCGAAATAAATCCTTTTTTCATTAACAACTTTTTTCTATCAGGGATTTTTTTCTGTTTCAGTGCTGCAATGTAGCAAAGACAATTATGTATTCACAGGATCAAATTAGTTCAAAGAAATAATTTGCACTAAATTTCAATTTAAAGTAGTTTATTAGAATTTCACATAAATGCTATGTATTAAAAGTTTATCTTATTTAATGTAAGTACCCTGGATAAACTACTTAAATATTATTTTGCCCCTGCATAAAATTATAACATGTATGTACATTACCATGATTGGTAAATTTCAGAAATTATAGTCCAATAGTGATTGTCACTGTGATTTTCAGAAGAAACAATTTTTTTCTATAGATTTACTTATTGGGTCAATTGCCTAGCCTACTTCATGTGTGTAGTTTGCCCAGCCTACATGGAACAAATTCAGTGGATTCACAATGACAGGAAAAGGACACTTTTTGCATTTTTAATTGAAGTTTTGTTCATTTTGTACAATATTTCTTTTTTTTTTTTTAATTTTTTTTTTTTTTATTTCCGTACGTGTATGAATGTATTGTGTGCATGCAAGTCTGTGCACCCGTGACGTGCAATGCCGCGGAGGTCAGAAGAGGGCGTCGGACTCCCCTGGAACTGGAGTTCTCCTGGAATTGGAGTTTCAGACGGCTCTCGGCCGCCATGTGGGTGCTGGGGATCGAACCCGGGTCCTCTGCAAGAGCGGTCGGCGCTCTTAACCGCTAGGCCATCGCTCCAGCCCCACAATATTTCTTAATCAAATTTAGACATGTTCTCCCTTCCATTCCCCTTACCCTGCCAGAGCTCGTGCATTCTGTCATACATGTCTTGCATATTTTTCTCAATCTTTAAAAAATATTTGATTCATAAGTTTACTGTTTTGAGCAGAATTTTACTGTTCAGTCTGTTATTTTTACAAGTCGTTTTTTGGTGTTCTTCCTTCCAAATTGTATTGCTTCAAAATATTCTTATATACATGTGACAAATATACCAAAATTATGATGTCTGAAAATAAACTATAGGTTAATTCCAAACATGGTTAAGGATTCAAATTTTGACAGTAGAGTTGTATGCAGGTAAAGAAAAAAATATGACTTTACATTCTTACATTATATAGCAAGTTGACGACTAACATCAAGTATTATATTTACTAAAAAAAAGAGAGATAAAAGAATTATTCAGTTTGCCTTACAAATAGAGGTTTGGTGCTAGGATCCACAAATGTGTGATTTGCCCTTGCGTATTTACATGCACCCAGATTGTGCAGTGTTCATAGTGGTACTGAGTTACAAATGGTTGTCAGCTGCTATGTGGGTGCTGGGAATGGAATCTTGGTCCTCTGCAAGAGCAGTCAGTGCTCTTAAATGCAGAGCCATCTCTCCAGCCCTGTGACATGTATTCTTTTTTTCCTTAAGAATACTTTTTTCTTTTTTTTTTTTTTAATTTTTATTTATTTATTTTATGTGTATGAATGTACCGTCTGCATGTAGGTTTGGGCACCTGTGTCATGCAATGCCGCGGAGGTCAGAAGAGGGCGTCGGATTCCCCTGGAACTGGAGTTCTACTGGAATTGGAGTTACGGACGGTTCTCAGCTGCCATGTGGGTGCTGGGGATGGAACCCGGGTCCTCTGCAAGAGCAGTTGGTGCTCTTAACTGCTAGGCCATCTCTCCAGCCCTGACATGTATTCTTTAAAATGAATGGAGTTTTAGAAAAGCTTTCAGGAAATTAAAGGTAAGTATAACTTTAAAAAATAAGCTTTCTTTCACAAATTCTGCAAACTCTCAAACAAATCATGTGTTTTGGTTTAATAATTGGCACAATAAAGATGAACTTAAATTTTCAACTGAGATTCAGTAGAATTAATTTAAGTAGAAGTTGTAAGTCGTCCATGAAAAATTCTCCTTCTAAAAATATTCTCTATCATGTGGAATATGATAAAGTAAAACCAAGACCATGCCATTTTGAACTAAATTACAGTCTAGGGCACATTTTATAGAAGGCATTTGTATAGGGAAATCCAGTTCGATTTAGGTATGCATAGGCTGGCTTTCCAGGCAGCATCATCCCAGGGCATAGATGGGGGTCATGAGACTCCCCTGACCCCACCCCATGAGAGAGTAGCTCATGACCCAACTTGTGACCCAGCACATGAGGCTGGGCAGAGTGGTAGTGAGTGACATATGAAGGGGGTGTGATGCAGGGGTCTGGGATTGGCCCTAAGAGATGATGTCATTCCACCTATAAAAGTGACCTGCTGCATACAATAAATGGATCTTCATTAACACCTGACAAGATCTCTGGGCCCATTACTTTCTACTTGTGTAGGCCAAAGCAGGACTGAGTCTCCAGTGTCCTGTGCTAGCAGGGCTGGAAGAGGATCTATCAGAATACCAGCCTGGCAGTTTGGCTGGATGCAGGCCTAGCAGGTCACCAGCCTGGAGAGTGGTTTGCAAGTGATGTAGCCTTGGGAGGGCCAATCAGGTGCTCCGCTGAAATTCCAGTCCTGAGAGCCACCAGCTCCTGTGTTGGTGAAGCAAGCACAGCCTGATGGGATGGTGATCTGCCATCCCAGGCTAAGAACCTGAGAGGCAGTAGCCACAGCAGCCTGCTGGCAGCTTGCACTGAGGTACCAGCTCTTGGTTTGCCACAGGCTGCTAACCCCCTCTTCCCAGCAGAAGAGAGTTACATCAGACTGTAGGAACATGTGCTCCACATTTAAACTGTGGTGTCATACTGGATGATCTAGTTGCAAAATTAGTGTGTATACAGGGTTAGAGTGCCCCCCTCTCCTGCTCTGGGCTTTCTCCCCAGCCCCCAAGTAACTATTATATACATACATAGTATTTCATAGGTCAATGTATGAATTAAACGTGTTTTATGTAACACTGAAAAATATCCAGCATTTCAACTAAACTACTTCCAAGCTTTGACTCAGGCATGTGCAGGTTCTGAAGGCTGCCCTTGTCTTTAATGTAAAAAGTAGGCTTCTTTTTCTTTTTTAGAAAATTAATCCTAAACTGTGAGAAAAACTGTGCTATCCTCACAGATTTAATTTTGAACTGGAATAAGATGATTTTTGTCCTTATTCATGAAACTTGCTAATTAAAACAAACAAAGCTTTCAGGCCTCTCAAAGATGTGGGAAGTGAAGCAGAAAACACACTTCTTCCTGTTAATGGCAGTGTCCACATCTTCAAAGAAACCTGGACTATGTCAAGAAGGTGAGAGATCCCCTTGGAGGACAGATACAAGTTGGTGCACAGAGTTATTTTTGCTAAAGCTAGGTTCATGGATTAAACAGAAAACCTTGGAAAAGGACTCTCCTTCCATCCCCATATCATGTGGAGAGGGAGCACAAATGAATGCAATGCTGCATGGATGTGAATATAGGGAAGCATATGCACTGCTGGTGTGAGTGTAAACTAGGAAAGGCATCAGTCAGAAGGGATCTCAAAAAAAAAAAAATAAACAGAACTAACCTATGACCCAAATGTACCACTCTTGGACATATACTCAATGGAGTTTATATGTAAGTACAGAGACACTTGAACATCTTTGTTCATTGCTGATCTATTCACAATAGCCAGGAAATGGAAGCAGCCTGTGTCCTTAAATACCCTGAGGAATAGATAATGAAAATGTGATTCATATACACAAGGAATCATTTGTAAAGAAAGTGGAAGTTAGGAACTTTGCAGGTAAATGGATGGAACTGCAGAAATTTTTCAGTGAATGAGGTAACTGAGACTCCAAAAGACAAACTCTATATTCTCTCTCACATGTAGGTCTTAGTTTCAAATCTTGCTTTGTGTGTTTACCGTGGAGTACATATGGGAGCTAGGAAACTAAAACCAGAGCGTTCTGTAGGAGGTGCACTTAGGGAGGGGGAATAGTAGAATATAGGTGAAATGGAAATACGAAGGGGAGTAGCGGGGGCAGGAAGGTTCAAACAGGTAAGAGGGGAACAGCAGGCAGAAAGTATGAATGAAGAAGCAAAATGGGAGCCTGGTGAAACCCAAGTAGACAATGGAATTAGAAGGTTAGCGGAACATACATCAGTCAAAGAACAGCTGGGAAGACATTAGGAGCTAAAGGTTGAAATGGGGAGGAGAGGGGGATTGGGGGAGGGATGAATGGAAGTGAAGGGTGTATAAAGGAACCTTATGAAACTCCAATGGTCTGTTCATGATGCAAGGTATAATTTTTGATGAAGGGAGTTTGAACAGAAGTTTCCCAAATTAGTGAACAATATGATGATATTGGTCATTAAATAAAAGTCTCATTGTCAGGAAGGAGATAACTCCTTATTGGTCAAGAGGCTCCACTGGCACTCAAAACAGTATAGGCTGTTGCTGCTGCTCTTGGCTGCTGACCTGAGATGGTAAAACCCTATTGCTGGTGATAACACATACTTTGGATGCAGGACATAGACAAATTAATCTTGAACTCTTGAGGATAACCTTCCTGCTAGCTAGATTTTTGTAGTGCTGAAAGATGTTACACAGGCTGCTGGGAGAGAAAGCAAAAATGATATTATCCAGTGATAGAACCTGAATCCTCTTTACTGACATATCAGGAAAGATGTGAGCACTTTTGGAATAGTGGCAAATATGTTTATGGGGTAGTCACACCTCTTTTCTTGATTGGATTTGAGTCTGGTTCTTGTGCTGTGAAATGCTGTCTTATGGTCAGGATATGGTTGTTTCACAAAAGAACTTGAATTAGCTGTGATTATCTACACAAAGTCTCTACAAGATCATGTCTGCCTTCACAGTGGACCAAAGGCCTAACTGTTCTGTGGTTATGGCTTGATGCAGATATATTTGATTGGGGAAAATGATGAAAAAGATGCTGTAAGGTGGCTTCCAACTTTCTCTAAAATTCTTTCAGTATATTCATGGTTTCAGAAACTATAAAATTAAGAATATGATTTCTCTTTCCTTGACTAACCCTAACCTTTCACACTCTCACCAGTTAAAGAGAAAGTGGAGAGATAAATAATGCTTAGCTAGTGTAATAAAACAGATGGAATTATTAGTTCAAAACCTACTGACAAGTTACACATAAAATATCTTTACCTGAGTCCAAATACATAGCTGAAAGCTACATAACAAGAATTAGTGCCAGGTAGGAGAAATTTCCTTTGTGTTATTGGCTGGGATAGTCCAAGTGACTCCCCAGATTACACAGGTTATTGCCTGTAGTTTGCACTCTCCTGTGCTCAGAGACACAACCCATACCTGCTAGATTAAAGGGGTAGGAAGAAAGGGAAAAGAAGCAGCCACCCGTGGCTATCTGCTAACCTTAGTGGTTGATAACCTTTCTCTAGCCCACCCATTAGCACATAACTCCTACACCAGACAGGGACCTGCTGATTCCACTGCTGGACCTCTCAGACTGACGCTTGATCAGCCCTCCTCAGTCTCTTCCCCCAGCACAGACACTCCACCTCATGATCATGCTGCTGGCTCTGATGCTCTCCTTCGCAGGCTGGCACCAGGTCGGTTCTCCCCAGGCAAATTTCCACTAGCACTCAACACTCAAACACAAGCCTGATGGGCTTAACTTACACACATGTGGAAATAATGAACTGGAAATCTTGTCAAGTGGAAATGGAGATTCAATTTATTGTTTACAGCCTATCCCTTATATAAACAGAATGATGTCATCTCTCCCAGCCAATCCCAGACCCACTGCCTCAAGCTCTTTCAATATCTCGAGGAGCTCTGTATCACGATTTTGTCTCACATGGTGTGTTATGAGTTGATACAAGCCATTCTCACCTAGAGGCAGAGTCAGGTGTGAGCAACAGCCAGGCAATTTAAGTCAGTGCAGTTATAGGTGGCCTGCCTCTGCTTGTAATTGCCACATTCCTTGATTTCCTCCAAGAACTTTAAGGTAAGACCCTATTACTGTACAGGAAATGCTTTGGACATAGGATTTGGAGCAATGGAGCTGGAATAGGTCTGGAATCCACTTTTCCTGAAGGCTAGCTCTCACAGCTTTTGACTACACTATGCAATTTGCTGTGGGAGAAAATCAATTGATGGTCCAATGCCAGGTGTGAGGCCTAGTAACCAAATCAATGACTGGTACAGCAAACAACATTTGTTGAGTAGTGGCAATTTTATCTTGGAGGTAAACAATGACCTAATTGGACTTAAAGGTCACTCGATGGGAGGAAACTCAAGTGTGATACTGAAAACATATGCAAATATACATGGCTGCAGAGGTCATAGAAAACCCCACGGCTGTTACATCTCTAGACAAATGGAATTTCTTACTATGTGCAATATATGGATGCTAACATTTATCAATAAGTATGCCAGTGACTGCTCATCAAAAAGGTTTCTTTTGCACCAGAGACTGTTACAGAGTTCTGCAACTGGTGACACACAGAGATTGTCTGTGACTTGTCCAAGCCTATGTGACACAGCTGCAAAGGAACTTCTGCACTCAAGGTTCACAGAACATAGACCAAGGGGTAAAGAGAACATTAATGCATGCCTCAGTTCTCATCAATGAAGCTCCATCATGCAACAGAGGACCAGGAACACAAAATGTCATAAATGGCCAAAGTAAAAGACTCTATAGAGTGTGGTTACTTGGACAGGGCTCCTAGATTAACTCCACCCACCCACGGGCTCAGGGACCATTGTGGAAGAATGGGCAGCCAGAGTGTAAGACCCAGGGAGGAGGTGCATGACCATATGGAGTAGAGCATAAGACCCAGGGAGGAGGTGCATGACCATATGGAAGTAGAGTGTAAGACTCAAGGAGTAGGTGCATGACCATATGGAAGTAGAGGGTCAGACCCAGGGAGAAGGTACATGACCATATGGAAGTAGAGGGTCAGACCCAGGGAAAAGGTACATGACCATATAGAAGTAGAGTGTCAGACCCAGGGAGGAGGTGCATGACCATATGGAAGTATAGTGTAAGACCCAGGGAGGAGGTGCATGACCATATGGAAGTAGAGTGTCAGACCCAGGGAGGAGGTACATGACCATATGGAAGTAGAGTGTAAGAACCAGGGAGGAGGTACATGACCATATGGAAGTAGAGTGTAAGACCCAGGGAGGAGGTGCATGACCATATGGAAGTAGAGGGTCAGACCCAGGGAGAAGGTACATGACCATATAGAAGTAGAGTGTCAGACCCAGGGAGGAGGTGCATGACCATATGGAAGTAGAGTGTCAGAACCAGGGAGGAGGTGCATGACCATATGGAAGTAGAGTGTCAGACCTAGCGAGGAGGTCGATGACCATATGGAAGTAGAGTGTCAGACCCAGGGAGGAGGTGCATGACCATATGGAAGTAGAGTGTCAGACCCAGGGAAGAGGTGCATGACCATATGGAAGTAGAGTGTCAGACCCAGGGAGGAGGTGGATGACCATATGGAAGCAGAATGTCAGACCCAGGGAGGAGGTGCATGACCAAATGAAGTAGAGTGTAAGACCCAGGGAGGAGGTGCATGACCATATGGAAGTAGAGTGTCAGACCCAGGAAGGAGGTACATGACCATATGGAAGTAGAGTGTCAGACCCAGGGAGGAGGTGCATGACCATATGGAAGTAGAGTCCTACAGGCTCTACTGGGAACGTGCTCATATGAACTTACAACAATTATGTCGGCATGCACAAGACTCATACAAACTCAAACAGACAAAAACCCAGCATAGAACTGTGGAAATGGGAAGCAGACCCCAATTTTAATCAAACAACTATTGTGTCTGGAGACACTAATGATGTGATAGGCCTTAAGCAAAATGACAGAATGTATTTCATTCCAGAGGGTGTGCTGTGGGAAGGTGCAAAAGGAGTATGCTGTATAAATATTATTAAGATATTCTGTATGAAATATAAAAATCAACAAAAATTTTTCAAAAAAATACTATTTCTTAGAAATCATTGTATAAAATGTTCCAGATGTGACTCTTCTTGGACAGATCATGTGAAGCATTGATTTGGGAACATTAAACATTACCAAATGAGAGGAAAAAATGTGGTCTCAATTTGCATGGCATAGAGAGGGGAGAAACAGCCTTGCCATTAAGGTCGAAGTTACAAGATCAGCTCCCAGGTTCTGGGACATGAAGCCAACCTCTCTATGACTCAGTTCACTGGAGCAATATTCAGTCATTTCTGGACCCTCTGTCTGGATTGGTTTCTTTAATTCTCCCAATAATTCTTTGATCTACAAAAATCTTAATACTATCCCTTTGTGTTTGGGGGTAAAAAAAAAAAAAAACACCAGTTTATTTCATTTTAAACTATTAGATGGCACCCAGTTCTATGTCCAAACATTCTTTTTTTTTAATTTAATTTTTATTGATGGTTTGTGCATTTCGTACATCATTTTCCAATTCAGATCAGGCATATTTCCCTTTCCCTTCCCCCCCCCCCCCACTCCATCCCAGATCATGTATTCTGCCATAACTGTCCTTCATCTTTCAGGTTTTTTTTTTTTTT